>CM068841.1:46297653-46630153 GCA_028554795.2 Sinohyriopsis cumingii | reverse complement strand
TTGTTATTTTCTTCTATTAATTTGTATGTACCCGTTCCGCCAAACACCAGTAATATAATTTGAGAAGAAAAGAAAGAGAGCCTGTCCATTACGTTAAAAAATTTCATAGTAAATCCCTTAATTCCATTTCCTCTTCTCTCAGCACACGAATGATTTCAAATACTCATCACGTGGTCTGCTGATGCAATATTGATTGACGCGCTAAGCGCAGGATTTAGCGTAAATATTTTACATTGTCAAGAAGGTCATAACGATGTATACACGGCAAAAAGGGTAGTAAACCAGTTTTACAATGAACATGCTCCAGTCCATTGTAAATTTAATTAAATTATGAGTATGCAGACAAAAGATTTGTATTAAAGGTCAACACAAGTTGCGTACACGTAGACACACACACACACACACACACACACACACATATATATATATATATATATATATATATATATATATATATATATATATATATATATATATATATATATATATATATATTCTAAAAGAGATGAAGGAATTAAAAAGGATTGAAATAGGACAAAAAATGAAGGAAGTAAAAGGAGGAAAGATAAGGACAAAAATCTTATAATCGCGTGTTTCAGAATATTTTGTGGTAATTACACATTTACACTTTTCTGCATTTCCTTTTGTAGCATATTTTGTTCTGCTCTGTAACGTTGGTTGCGAGACCAAAGTAGATCGCAATGATTGTAACTATTTTCAATGATAATCTGTGATATAAATTCATTTCTTGCGCTATTAAATTTTCAAAAAGCAAAATTTGTTTTCTAACGGAAATCCGATAATACAGGAAGAATCATCGATAGAGTACATTTAAGTCAATAATAATTAAGCGAACTGTATTAGTGCCCTAATCGGCATAGTAGTACAGAAGCTTGCCTATTACCAAATGATAAGTAACCCGCGGAAGATATAATGCACTCACTAACTTCTATTTTAAGTTTTGGAATCAGACTTAGTACAAAACCACTAAATATCAGATAAATATTCAAGAATGAAGGGTCAATAATGGTTATGTTTTAACAGCACGTACTTAAATTTCCTCAGTTGTCCATATATGTAGAACAAATGATAGAATCAATACGGTCGCTCCAAGAACCATTGGATTTCAATAGATTTCCGTTAATTCTATAACTTCTCAATTTAAGGATTGATCCCCAAAGCGACACTCTATCAAAGGCTTTAGATATGTCACAGAATTTAACCTATAAAAATCTATCTTCGCTAAATTGCATTGCAGATGTTTCTATAGATATTTATTAGTGTTGGTTGAATGGTCAATTATACAACCAGACTGATGTTTGTAAAGAAAATAATTTTCGTAGAATTAATTAGATATTTAAAAACCAATCCTTCCAGATGTTTGTGAATGATGCTAACGAGGAATATAGATGTTTTATGGGAAGGACGCGATTTGTAATCTCTATTGGATACTGGCACTTCATTGGCCATTTTCCATTTATCTGGACATTTCCGTACAGTTTATGATTTATGAAATTAGGGGCAATTGTGGTTTGAAAATGAAAATGCAAGTTTTGTCTAAAATATCTGCTGATATCATCTGAAACAGAATTAGCATAGTGTGGTACTTAGGAACATAAATTAGCTTTGAATTAACTGTATTAGATTCAATGTGTTGAGTTTTAAAAATCTACAACTGCTGGAGAGGGAGTGCATTGTTGTGAAAGCAAATGTAATATATTACAAATAATTTGCGAAAGGCATTGGGTAGAGAGATAGGAAACTATTGCATATTGACCTAAGGAATAAGGCTGTTACAAAAATTAAATAACTCAAAAATCGTTATGTGCTCGTACCATTTATCGTATCATGACACACACACACAAACCAACACACACACACGAGTGTGTGTGTGTTTGTGTGCGTGTGTGCATTATACAGTTTTGCACTGCAACCGGTTTCGTCATCAGGTGGGATCCCCTTTCCTAGAGCGCTTTGTTGCTGACCAACAACAGTTTCCAGGGTTGCGCATACTAGATAATCAGTCTCAGCGCTGAAACGATTAGCTTTCCCGTCGCCACCATCTTCCGCTTAATTCAATGTTAAGCTTCCTTTGCCTGTCTGCCAACCTTGGTGACTAACTTCCTATGGCCAGCTCCTGTTATCCCGATGATTCCCATGACACATCTAAAGGTCTGTGATACAAAGTCAGGTCATCATATTTCTCCCGGTACATGCCAGGACTTTCATCATTTCTGCTGGCACTCATGGATGAGTGGCTGATACTTCGCCAATATCCTTGAATGGGCCTCCGCCATTCTTGTTTCCTATGCCACTGTCAGTTCTAACAAAATCACATAATGTGGTAGTTGATAACCTCAACACAGTATCAGGTCTGAAGTTGGTGTTACAGCTGTCCTTTGGGAGTTACAGCTGTCCTTTGGGAGTTTCAGCTGTCCTTTTACATCTGGCTGCATTTCCCCATCCTGCGCTAAAGTCGTCTTTTGTTTTTGTGTCTCACCTCTTCTCTTGCTGTTTCTTTCTCCTGGCCATATCAATACTGAGCGCAATGTCAGCAATCACTTGGTCACGGCGCCAACGACAACGACCGTGTTACTTTGCAGGATGAGATTGATAAGAATGTGGCAAGGGTCAGACCTGAATACGGGCTACTCAGTGGAGAGAGAGAGAGAGAGAGAGAGAGAGAGAGAGAGAGAGAGAGAGAGAGAGAGAGAGAAAGAGAGAGAGAAATAAAGTATATATATATATATATATATATATATATATATATATATATATATATATATATATATATATATATAACACATAGATTGATGAACATAAGTCTATAACACATAAACTATAAAATCTACACAAAACAAAATTGGGCAAGAGAGTAAATGTTTTTGGAGGCAAAGATAAAATAGAAAAGTGACTAAAAATGTTTTAGGCAGAAAGTAAATCTTTTCAAGACAATGAAGTGTCCTTGAAAATGGCCTTTGTGTTTCTTCTTCATTTTGTTATTCTAGTTTCTTCGTTTCTTCCACCATCTTCTTAGTTATGTTATTGCTGTTTTCTTGTTTTCAATTTTTTCTTTCTGTTTTTCTCATCCCGTTTTTCCTTCTCCTCTTCCTATTTATTCCTCTTCTCTTTATTCTCTTCCTTTTCTATCTTTACAATCCATTCCCTCATTCTTATTCTATCCTTGTTGCCCTCCTTCCCTTCCTTTTCTTCTTTAATCAACTGTCTTAACATATCCTTAGAAAGGTTGTTGGCCACTATAGCGCCAAGGGTTATTGAAAGGTCGTAGGTCACTATAGCGTTAAGGGGAATTTAAGTTTAGGAAAATTGAATGGGCTACTATAGCGTCAAGGGGAATTAAACATGGGGAAATTAAATAGGCTACTTTGGCGCCAAGGATTATTGAACATGGGATTTATTGTTTTTGCTTAGTCGTTAGATGTTAGCTTTAAAATGTAAGAGGAGATAAAAGCTCACAAAATAGACTTATACTGCAAAAATATTATGTGGGAAAACGCTAGTATCTATTTAGAGCCAGCACTGGTAGGAAATTCCTTTGGAAAAACCTAGTATATATTTTTAGCTACAAATTGTGGGAAATTCCTTTGGAAAAACCCACTATCTATTACATTTCCTCAACTTGTGTGACGTTCCTGTTTTAAAACCCTAGTATCTATTTATAGCTACAACCTGTGGAAAAACCCAAGTCTATATTTATAGTCTCAAAATTTTCAGCTTCAATGACATCACTATACTGGACACTAGGGAAATAATGGCAACAGTGTTGCAAGTGGCTGATCTGAATATGCGCCACTGTATGTAGGTAGGGGAAATGAATTTGAGAGGGTTAAAGGGAGTTTTATAGGGAGAAATAAAGACCAATACATACACACGGAAACAAAGGTACGCGCGCACACATACACAAAAAAACACACAAACCAAACGTACACGTGCAAGCAAACACATACACACACATATGTGCGAGTGCGCACGCACAAGGACACCACATAGCGAAGAACAAAAAAAAAAACAACCCCAAAATATAATATCCACACAGGGGTAGAAGAAAAACACAAACCCCAAATATACTGTCCATACAGAGGGAAGAACAAAAAACAAACCCGAAATATACTATCCACTCAGGGGAAGAGGGGAAAAAGCCCAAATACACTATCCAAATACGGGAAGAGGAAACAATAAATCCCAAATATACTATCCACACACACGTTGGTAAACGCATACAAGCCCCAAATATACTATCCACACAAACTTATGCGAACGCATACAAACACACACTCTACTAACCACAAATGGGAAGAAGACAAAAGCCATAATATACTAACTACACATAGTAAAGAAGAAAACCATTATATACCATCAACCCAGAGTGGAGAAATAACCCATTATATATATATATATATATATATATATATATATATATATATATATATATATATATATATATATATATATATATATATATATATATATATATATATATATATATATATATATATATATATATATATATATATATATATATATATATACATATATACACACACACACAATCAACAAAGAGTGAAGAAACAAAAAATAAATTATGTACTATCAACACAAAAGTGAAGAAAAGGTTTTTTAAAGCACATAAGCCCTCAGCTACAATGACCAACTCTACCAAACACCCACACCGACAAAGACACTCCCAAACCCTTTAACCGGATATTCTATGGAGTCAGTGTGTGATTTTAGAAATAAAATCAATATACAATATGATGGATGAACATACGGATTATTTATTAGAGGGTTACCAAAATATTTTACACAATGTAAACTTAGTTCAAGAGTATCCTATACAACGCATGGAAGTAGAAACCTTCACCATTGCCATTGGTCTCCGATCCAAGATCGAAGATCATCTGTTCCTAGGACAGTTACCCAAGCGATTAATCATTGGTATCGTTAGCAGTGCATCCTTCAACGGAGACCCCAATCAAAATCTTTTCGAGTTGTTGCACTATGACGTTTTAAAAATGGAAGAGAGTCCCGATGGCAAGTCCTTGTGTACCAAATCCTTCGAACCTGACTTTAGTGTCAAAGTGAATTACTTGAGGTCGTACTTATCCCTGTACGAAGCCATTGGACAGTTAGGAAACAACACCAGTCACGACATTACGTACGAAGATTATTGAGGGTGCTACGCGTTGTGGACTTTTGATTTCACTAGAGATCAAGACAGCGAAGATGGACATTTCTACCCTATAAAATCCGGCCAAATTCGTGTTGAACTTCAGTTTGCTAAAGCTCTACCTGAGACGGTAAATGTCATCCTGCATGTCGAATTTGATGATACCATAAAAATCGACAGTTTTTTGTGAAGTCATTCTAGACTAATAGAAACAATGGAAGACTGTAATCCTGCTTGGATGGTGAAGAATCTATGAAAATGGAATGGAAGGATACTGTGAAAACAGAACCCAACGACAAAGACCAAGAGGATGTGGTAATCATGTCCAGATGGCCAAAACAAGAACACAGTTTAGTCTCCTGTTTTGCCAATCACCTGGCAGAACAAAAAATGCGGAATTCATCAAGAAACATTGCTACGGATGTCAAAACGATCATCTCAGTCAATTTCACCGCGATAAATGTATGATAATGAGTCAAGAATAAAAATTGGACGAGTATCTGGACGACGCTTGGGGTCTTATCTCAGAAGAAGCAGTGTTGCATCAGTGGTATAAAGACCTGTGTGATCATTCGTCTCCTCCATTGAAGGCTCTAGAGATCCATGACGTCGGAGCTCTCTTGGTTCAGAGTACAGAGACAAAACGAAGAAGCGGTTACTTGTCAGAGATTTTTAAACAGAGAGTCAGGAATGAATCGATAACTTGTCATTATCTTTGGAAAAAAAACAAGAACAGAAAGAACAAAACATGGATACATGGGAACATTATTATCCTTTCAATAACAGTGCGTACACTGCTTCTTGGAATCTTGTCATGTGTGCTAAAGATGAACTGTATCATCGCAAACCTCAAGACCATAAAGCTTATGTCATCAACATGGACGATGGTCATCTCCCAGGTACCCACTAGATAGCCGTCTACGTTCCCCTTGATGGTTGTGTGGACTATTTCGATTCGTATAGATTGCCACCTTTGGAAGACGACATCATCGACTTTATGTGAAGAAATACCCAGACTACACGATTCAATAATGTGAAATTACAAGGCACAGATTACATGGTGTGTGGACAATATTATGTAATTTCTTCATCAACGCAGTGTTGGATATTCTTTAGTACATTTAGTGACTTATTTGATCTTCACTCTTCTAGAAACGATGACCAAATAGATCTATGGTTTTGTGACCATTATGGCTATATCTTGTGTTTAGTTAGGAAAGGTAGTGTACATCAATGGCCCAATGACTTCCATAAGTGGAAGTCTAGCTTGACTTCACAACGTTGCCAACCTTGTCAAAAATAATGTATTAATTTTCTTGTTAATTGTTGGTTGTTAGTTGTTTGAATTAAAAATGTGTTTTGAAAACAAAATGTCTGTCATTAGTTTTCACTTTTTACCACTATACATGCCCTTTTACTTCTCTCTATTACTCACGACAAAATCAACTATCATAGAGTTCCGACCCAACAAAAATCGTAGGAATGTTTAATATCGCGTCCCGGCTTGAACCGTATAAAACAAAGCAGTCTCCAGTCTAACCATCCATTGTAGACTCGTCAACCTATGAAGATGTCTTCTAATTTAGCTAAATTAAACGAAGCCTAGGTACATTTGCATCGTGTCAAGAAAAGTCTGATACCAAAGCCTGAAGAGATAGAGAATGTCAGGATGCTGAAAGTGTCCGAAGACCGGATAGAAGAGGTATTCAGAGAGGAAATCTAGAAGGAAAAAGAAGCTTCGACGGAGATGTACAGACTTTAGAAGCAGAGAGAGAGAGAGAGAGAGAGAGAGAGAGAGAGCATCAGCAACAGCACCATTAACAGCTGCAACCAGACAGTCTTTTTGTCGACTGCCGTGTAGACACGAAAGCATTCTTCTTTCTTTCCGGAGAAGCAGGCATTATCATGTGGGAAAGCCTGCTGCAAGACGGGGACGCAATCTTAGATGATAAAAGATTGCCATAATTCCCCGTCCACAAAACAGGCATTTTCAGGGCTACCCCAATACCCTAGAAAAGACATACTAGTCCAATTGCCAAAATGTGTGTATTTGTATTTGTCTGTAGATTAAAATATAGAAGTGTGTCTATAAAAGCAATGGTTTTCTTTGCTTTGTATTATGTCCAAAAACAGAAGTGTGTCTATAAGCACTTCGTTTCCGTAGCTTGTCAAATAGTCTGTTTGTTTTTGTTTGTAGTTAATGATTGTAGGTAAAAAGTGAGTGAGTTTTTCTTTTTGGTCCGTGCATTCCATGTGATGGATATTGATATAAGTCTTGTACACTTTAGTATCAGGGGGATGTTTTCCTTCACGTCTGTGCTTCACATATATAAAGTCAGTCTGACTACCCAATCGTCAACGAGACAACTTGAGCAACAGAATAGCAAAACTATTGGAACTCCAAATATACCTGGAGTATGCCATGTGCTTACAAAACGAGCTGGTTATGGAGGCTATGATAGAGAAGGAGGAAGAGAAAAAAAACAGAAGAAGAAGCGAAGAGAGGGATCTTGCCTCAATTCATGCTGAGACCTCTTTGTGAGGTCAGGTCTGAGGTGAGGATACCTTCACAGGCAATAACACCATGACCACGACCATATCATCTACAGCAACTGTCACAACCGCTTCAAGGAGCCGTGATCCCCAGATGGAAAACTGGGAGAAGAAATTGGAAAAACATCAGCATCCCCCACAAGTAAGGAGACCTCATTAGCATCCACAAAGCAGGACGCAGGATTTTAAGGGAAGGAGACTTCAGGGTCCCGCAAAATGAAGTTTGAGATGATGGGGCCACTCAAGCTTCCTCCGCACTCCAAGCAGCTACAGTCAATTGGGACAATGAATGGAGCCGCCGAAGTGTCTGTGGTGCCAGGCCTGGAAGATGTCACCATTTACCAGATGTATTTGTAGTTCACAGAACAGCCCTTCTCAGGGCTAACCAAAGTTTTAGAAAAGAGACTATTCAAGTTGCCAATTTGTGTGAATGTGGAGTAGTTTGACTATAAACACTCACTCCTTTGCTAATGTGAGTCTGTTTGTGTTTGTGTTTGTATGCGTGCGCGTACATAGTGTGGTTAATATATTTGGTTTTTTTTTTTCTACTCGTGTGTGGGTATTAGAGTGTGTGTTTGTATGTGTTCGTTTAAGTTTGTGTAGATATTAGATATTGGGTTTATATGCGTTTGTGTACATTTGTGTGGATAGTAGATATTGTGTTTATTTGCGTTTGTGTTGATGGTAGATATTGCTTTTATGCGTTCGCGTACGTTTGTGTGGATAGTATATTTGGGGTTTTGTATGCATTCGCGTACGTTTGTGTGGATATTATATTTGGGGTTTGCACGTGTTTGCGTACGTTTGTGTATATATTAGATTTTGTATTTGTATGCTTTCGCTTAAGCTTGTGTGGATAGTATATATTGGGTTTGTTTTTTCTCCTTCCCGTGTCTTTTAAGCATTTTAATTAGTATTAATCACTAGCTTTGTCGTTGACGAACAATTTGCAATATTAAGCATGGCTTCACTTTCAAATGTTTGGCATTGAATTCGTTTATCAATAGAGTGTTTAATTTTTAGAACTACATCATCTAATCCAATTTCTGTGAGAGTCAGCGTTACGAACAATTACAACTGTACACTATTATAGATTTAAACATCTAAGAAGTGCTTTCGAATGTTCCTGAGGATATAGCTTTTATTCCCTGAATTCATATCACTTAAATATTGTATCCATCAAGAAGAGCTTCCTAAAATCACATCGTATAATATCAGTGCTTGTGGCAATTTTGTTATTAAAAAATTCCAAGCTTGGAATGTTTCTTAGATTTCGAGAAGATACGTTTTTGTTCAAATGGGTATCATTTCCGACAACATAGACATTTTTATAGTTCATAATAAGAATAAAATCTGCAATGGATCATGGAAATTTCTGCTGACACAAATGTAAGGATACTACTCAATACTTACATTTCTTTCATCATAAAACGGGATAAATATCATATGAGGCAAACGAGGGAGTGATTATTGTCTAAATTGCTACCACAAGATTCATATATATGATTGAAAAACTGTTCTGCCTAGTACAAATGCATTCGTTTTTCGAGCGGAAATGGAAAAAGAGGAAATTTATCTAGCTATACTGAGTGCATGAAACTATAATTGACTGGTTTTTATTAAAAAATCTTGCATTTGACCTAGACATTGAATAACTCATCAGCATTTAATGGAACATGTTACTTAGTTCTGATGCACGATTTATTTGCCTTGTCTCTAAATCCATAATCTTTACCAATCCGCTTGCTCTGGTTAGGAATCAAACTCGCAATCCGCAGCTCGCCAGCCCACTAAGATATAAATAGAGAAAGATTAAGAAAATACAGTTCTAACATAAACAATGTCATGACCAGACTGCATGATCTCAATAACATACTAAAATTGCCTTTTTTCCTTGATCAGTAAAACAAATACCTCATATTTGAATACCTCTACATAAATGTGGAACTAACATCCTGTTATATTATGAGCATTATAAAATAAATTGGAACCAGTCAACATCAAAAGCATTGCTGGTTTGTCATATAATCTTAAAAGATTATATAGTCCTGCATCTATCAGGAGCAAATAGACATGAAAGTAGGAAACTACATGTAGAGTGCAGCTGAAATGAGAGAACCGGATGTCGTCGCTCAAACGGCGCCTACCACTAGCAATCAGGATCTAGATTGCTTCCCAGACGGCTTTGCTAAAAAAACACATCCGTATTTCCAAACTCTATCTCGAACTGGTTAAAATTGTTGTCCGTAGCCTGTTTCGAGTGGCAGAATTTAGAGTGTGAGATGATATATTTCTTAATTCTATAAGGATGAAACAATCATTAGAAGAGTAATCCCAACAAGATCTTTGCATGGAGATCTGTTATGGGCAAAGTCAATCACTGGTCTGATTATTCTTTCTCTCCCAGAAATAATATTAAACCGTGGCTGCCAAAGGACGTGAATGCTTCCGGCAAATCATTTTCCTATATCCGAATGCGTCATCAAATTTTCGCACCTAACCCTGAAATGTCAATACCTTTTAGTTGCAAAAAATGTCTTTCATTCTATGAAAATAATTCATCGAAAGCCGCATCGTCGTTTCATCAGTTTCGGAATGTTATGCATTTCGAAGCGGCCATTTTATTTCATTGGTATCACGTGATAACATGTAACTGATGACGTAATTTTCAGAAGTTTTGATGATAGTAGTTTCAAGCTTTGCTGCAAGTAAAGAAATTGCTTGGAGTAGTCCAAATCTCACGTACATATACACAGTATGCATTACAATGACCAAAAACATCAAATTGCCAAATACACTTTCATAATCATTCAAAATACCTTTATTTTTCCATAATGTCCAGGTTCAATTTGTTTGTTGTCGTCTGTCAATGAATCAAACCAGGCGACTTATCTCCGCTCACTTCGCATTTTTTTTCCACTGCTGAATCCCATTGATGAAAGTGTCAATTTCGCTGTTGAGTTTAATGACATTTGTTTCTTTCTTTCCATATTTTAACTTTTCAATAAATAATAGAGCTATCTAATATATTAAAAATCTTTCCGTTACGGATCACTCTGCCATCTCACCTCTGTCTGCGAAGGTTCGAGTCTCGGATTCGGCCAATGTGGGTTCTGTGTGAGAAAGCTTGCCAGCAGCTTGTCGAGGGTCGGTGGTTCTTTCTGGGGATTTCCCGGGTTCTTCCTCCACCATTAATACTGGCCGCCATATATAGCCTATCGTGTGCTGAAAAATGGCGTTAAACAATACAACAACAACAACAAATATATATATATATATATATATATATATATATATATATATATATATATATATATATATATATATATATATATATATATATATATATATATATATATATACATATATACGTGTGTGTGTGTGTGTAATTTTAGAACGAAAGCTGTATTAAACTGTTCTGACCTTGTCATAAATATATTACACACAGTTTGCATGATTTTCACAATGGTGGAAAACTGCGTCGACGCTATTGTTGTTGTGACCAAGAAGCTTTAACATACATTGATGTTAAAGAGAAGAAAATGCCAGTTTAAAAAGGCGCCAAGGTTATATAATGTTTCAGAAACAACTTTACGCCAACGTTTCATTGGTGAAGTGGACAATTACACCATTAAATCAGATTGGTCAAATCCATTGTTGTCCTTAGAGCAGGAAACCAGGCTTTTATACCACATTTTGCTTTTGCCGAAAGGCTATGGTTAAACACGTTTGGATGTCTGTAATATGGCCACTGACTATGCTGTTGACATTGGACTTCGTCTCAAGGTTACTCCGCTCTCACGGCAGTAGTATCATAACTTCTTATCGCGATGACCTAATATAACAGTTAAAAAGCTATTGTCACTCGCAATCACACATGCCAAATCCACAGATGGGTCTTGAGGCGGAATGAGGTTTCATTTGACTCTGTCATCCAGAACTGCAAAGGAAAATCATGTCTTAGTGTGGGAATGTCTGAAGAACGTGCTTGCCTGTGTACATACCTAATTTCGAAGTTAATAGTTAATTTTCGTTTTGAACCAGTTTAATATGTATCGCTCAAAATTTGTTACTTAATTTCTGTTAATGAAAATAAACAGAAACAGTTAATAAAATTAAAATATTGATTTATATTAAGATTATTCATTGTTATGTTTATCATTGCCGCCATTTGGTGAAACCATACATTTCTTTTCTCATCTGTACGAGTGGTGCAGTGATCAAAAATTGAAAACGATGACCTGATAAACAAGGCAGCTATGAAAGCGTAGTACTCATAAATATACTGTCATGGGCAAATGTCGGCAGCCATAAAGAGCGTGCATATATATATATATATATATATATATATATATATATATATATATATATATATATATATATATATATATATATATATATATATATATAGTATGTACGCTATACATTGGTATACCACGAGATGTTTACATTTTTCATTAAAAGGAAACGAGGTTTGCCCGAGTTTCCTTTTAATGAAACATTTATACAACGAGTGATATATCATTGATACAGCGTACATACTATACGTATATTTTATTTATATCACATATAAATACACATATTTGCACTTTGAATGCAGTTACGATGTGCTCCTGGCAACTGTGTATTGACCGAGTGAATCAGCTCCTCAAATCCCTGCAAGCGTGTCCGCTAAAAAATGTAGTTCTACGAGTTTTCTTGTTATTCACAATCACATATGCAAATTGATAAGTTGATTGTTTTCTTTTTCAGTTTCTATTTTTATCACATTTATTAAATCAATATAAGACACACTCATAATTTAAACATGCAACATGGTTCTTTTATGAAGAAAGTAGTGCACTGCAAACACTGTTGGAATCGGGTCACAATTAATACTTCCAGTTCAGTACCCACGAATGTAGTTCTAGTCTATTTTTAGAACATTTTCCCTCTCTCATTGTGGTGGTGATAGAAGAGTTTTATTTATGCTTGTTTGATAGGAATTTAAAGGTAATTGTTTATTCTTGAGAATATGAGCTCAGGGCGTTATTGTCTGTGTGTATTTCGTCGACAGTGCACAGTGAGTAATAAGGCCTTCGTGATGATCCGAAGTGAAATCTGTGTTATGTTTACATGCTGCTATGTTGACAGTCCAGCATCTAAAAAAAGAGCAGGTCATCCTTTGACGATAACTTCACCGTGAAGTCATCTGTGAAGGTATTTTAGATTAACATATGATTTCCTTTGATTGTCACACAGTGGAAAAGTCAGTACTGAGAAACAAATGTAGAGAACATATTGTAAAATTAATTGTGTTCTATGTCCTGTTGGCTTCTTATACACAATACCTGTACTGTCAGGCATTCACGTCCTGGCGTATGAAAATTTGCGTGGAATAGAAACGAAGTAAAATGACGAACCAACAAGACGTAATTAAAATACTTTAATATATTGACAGTTCATCAAAGTCATTATTCTGCTTTAATTAACATTTCTAAAGACTATAAAATCCCCCCCCCCTTTCCTGCTCCTCCTCTGGACTGCTTGACTAACATTACCATCATTCATAGGCATATATTTTATTTGAAGAAGAAGATGGAGCCAATTTTATGTCGTTGGTATCGTCAGTGCAGGCACTTGGGAACCCGAACCATCGGAATGTAAAAATTAAGACCATTCCAAAACAGAAGAAAAAGTTTGTTCGATCGATACATGGAATCAGTTTCTTTTCCTCCACAAAGTATCGATACTTGTTGGACATTTGCCTCGATGTAAGTACACATTCAGACATGTGAAGTCTATAAAACTGTATCAGTGTCATATGCCTCATTTGCAGCTATTTATGATATTAAAGTTAGCCTGCGTTAATTTAATTTTCTTCCCGATAAGTCTGTTAAAAACACCCACAAATTTAAAAGAAGTCTAAGAGAGGAACAAAGTTTGTCAAGACAATGGTACTAATTAGGAAAGGCATATATGATGCATCTAATAGCAGTCGGTCAACACAGTGGTACTTTGTACATCCAGACAGGAGAAGATTAACTCACAGGCTAATGCGGATATAGCCTTCGGTCCACATAGTTTGAGCAAGCATTTTGACAATTTTATATTTAATAACTAATAATCGATATTTAGATCATTGCAATAGGTTTAAGAAACAACAACAAAATATCAAAACACAATACAGTATGTGCGCCTCGTAACCGACAAATGTAACATGTAGGCTCAGTGTGTGTCGACTAGATTTTGCAACTATATATCGTTCATATTATGAATACTGTAGATAGATCCAAAGGAAAGCGTAAACATACCGCTACGATGACCCAGATTACTGTAGGTTACTTGGTACACGTTTAGTTTTAATGTTTTCGTCCACCGCAATATGTTTTTCTCTCTCACTCCAGATTTGTGCTTATTTTGTCATTTACGCATGAGAAGGGAATGGAAATAAAGAAAGGATTCCGATGAAATTGTGTACCATTTTAATATCATTTTGAAAACAGGGACTATTAATACTTTTTATCGCTACTTTCATATGCCATGTAGGATAAATGAATGAGTAGAAATTCATCATTGATCTATAGGCCTGCGGTTGAAAGACTCTTTATATATTCGAATTATTGCGCCATGGGCGGATCACAATTTGATTATCGATAATACTGGTATATTAATTGGCTTTATAGTAACACTTAAAATGTGCCACGTTATTTTTAATGTATATATATATATATATATATATATATATATATATATATATATATATATATATATATATATATATATATATATATCAGGTTCTACTTTGAGCGGACTCAAATGGCAGTCACATCTTTTTGGGTTCTCTATTTCTGGTCATACTGGAAGAAAACAAACATTGTCAATACAAAGATAACTTAATTATCTTGGTTATCAGCTGCTAATAACAAAACATATTAGTCAGTTAGGCAACTGAACAATTTTAGCACAGTTCAAAATAACCAAATGTAGGTGCAAAGAAAATTACAAATGACTAATTGGATAACCGGTTAAGTACAGATAGTCTAACACTAGCATTCTAATGTCGATGGAGATGATGTTATATTTATTACAGGACTTCAGATAGGGTGTTTGTTTCCAGAGAATGGGATATGTGTTTAAAATCTTCACCATAAACATTATTAAAGGTTCACTGGCAACAGATTGGCCATGACCGTGGCAGAATGTGCAAACAGGAGATACACACGTGAAAATGCACTGAAAACTTGCCACACGAACGTACACCCTATACTGTGGCAGAAGATAGAAGATACTAAAGATGCACAATACTACATGGCGAAGGTGCAGTCAAATCAGATAACTATACCAATGTTCGTACAGCAGCATAATATGCACACATTACATACCTCATAAGGTGCAAGTACTAATCTAAATGGGTGAAGGTGTTACCCAGAAGGTGCACAACCGTGACAGAAGTGTAATGACAGTACATATTACACAATAACGTGTATCTTCTAATGGCACACACACACACACACACACACACACACACACACACACACACATTCCCTGCAAGAATTGACCAATTTAATTTTGCTTAACAGCTGGATTTTAACTGAGTTTACTCTATGTTGGGTAGGTTGGCAGTTCTTAATTGAATGGACGTCTAATGGCGAACACATTATTTAAATGCCGAATGTGTTCAAAGACTTAAACGAATTTATTTTAACTTCGTGTCGATTTTGAGACCATCTTAAATTATCTTTTATATTATCCTTGGCCTAATATTTCGGCCTGCCAAAATAGGCAGGAAACCAGATAAATCATACCAATGACCAAGTCTACATAACTCAATAAGACTGTTGTGTCTTTTCTCGATGAAATATCCATGCGAAATCATTTATATCAGAAAATCAAAGTCCTCTGTCTTGTTTCGATTGGTGTCCAGATATTAAAAATAGCAATGTACGTCTATGTAATGCTATATCATATCCATATATCAATAATGGCATTGCAAGTCTATGTAATACTGTCTTATATTCAAAAATCAATAATGGCAATATAAGTCTATGTAATACTGTTTATATCCAGATACCAATAGTGGCATTGCAAGTCTATATATTGTTGTATCATATCCAGAAATCAATAAAGACATTGTAAGTCTATGTAATGCTATATCGAATCCAGATATCAATAATGGCATTGCAAGTCTATCTATTGTTGTATCATATCCAGACATCAATAATGGCAATGTAAGTTTATGTAAAGCTTATCATATCCAGATATAAATAATGGTATTGCAAGTCTTTGTAATGCTGTATCGTATCCAGATATAAAGAACGACAATGTAACTCATTGTGATGCTACCTCGTATCCTGATGTCAATAATGACAATGAAAATTCAATGGAGATTATCGTAATCCATAAATACATATAAACCTGATCATATAACCATTGTCCCAAGTTTTTATAAAGACACTTCTCCATGTGGAACTCTTGTAAAAGTTCCTCCTCTCTGAAGCAGCCACGGATTTGTTGGAAATGGAAATAGTAGTATAAGATGTAATGTATGTACATGAAAATTAGGGACGCGAATATTATAAATTGGTAGGATATAGCAGGTTTTTGGATGCAGCAGATATTATTATTATTATTAATATTATTAATTTATTATTATTATTATTATTATTATTATTATTATTATTGTTGTTGTTGTTGTTGTTGTTGTTATGAAGATTGGTTCTTTCAATCGTAAAATAGAATATAAATACAATGTTTTATTTTACATAGAACTCAAAATATGTATATATGAGATATATGAACATTTACTTTTAGTAACAAAATTCATCAACCCTGCAAATAGAAACTGAAAAAACCCTAACATGTTAAGTTTTTAACAATACTAAGAACACACAAAGTACTTAAAACGAGTCAAACACACCATTTAAAATAGTAATTATATTCAGTGTTGGCATCATTCATACATCTGTTAATATCGATGAAGAAATTCAAGTATTACTCTCCGTGCTCTAGCCTGGGTAAACGAAAGAAATAGTATTCAGGAAAAACATGTGTAGGCAAATCCAAGAATGCTGAAAATTGTTTGGAGTGTTTAACAGAAGTCAGAAGTGGTGACATACAGTTACTTTCTTTGATTCCTCTTTTAAGAATCTTTTTCATCTGAGTATAGTTTTAAAAACAAAGCACTATGGCTCTGTCGATGCATGTGTAAATATGGAATTATTGAATGTGTTATGTATAGGTTGAGTCGACAATTATGTATAGAAATAATGGCAAAAAAATTAGTTTGACCTCAGGTGCCATACTTTATTTGAATTGGTCTTGGACGATACACCGTGGCAGTCATGTAAGCAAGTGTAGTTAGTGACCCTAACCCCAAAGTACACTGTTTTCTGTCGAGATGCTTCAGACGTACTTGGAATATACAGCGAGGCAATCATATAAACAAATCTATCGAGTGACCCTAATCCCAAGTGCGCTCTGTGTTTTCTGTCAAGATGCATCTCAACGGACCGAGGAAGTATCTTCAATTTCACATACCGTTACCATTGCTTTGTCCACGATTGGTTCTTCGACATATTGCCAGATGTGATTAATAACCATATCGTACCCGCTGTATGTAGATTGGTTATATTTACCTGAAACGATGGAGACTTTGTAATAATTGTTTTCTCTTTGCTAGATAGCTGCACGTGAATTGACTATCTTACATCGGTCATCTGCATCAAATTGCTCTTGTAATATATTAACAAGGAAACTGAGATTGAAACAATTTGAATACCGGGAATGAAGCTTATATCAGTAAAAGGTCTGTCTTCGGGATGTTGAGGTAATCAAACAGATGAGCTCTCAGAACAAAGAGTGCAAACCCATTACTTAAACTCATTTCACTGTCGAAGATGTGGCAATGGCTAAAGTAGATATGGTCAATGTTAGAAATAAACTATGTTAACCTATATACGCATTTTCATGCAAAACTTGCAAATAATTGTTTCAAACTTTGGGGGAGGGTCTTATTCGTTAGGAAATATCACCGTGAATGTAACCTCAAATGGTGGACTGACTGAATGAATCTGTCCACATTAGATTTATAATTTATAATTTTATACACTAGTTCGTCTAGTTGTAAAAGATGCTAGTTACATTAGAACTGATAAAGCATGCAGAGTTTATATGCCTTGGCTTTGCTCAATTTGGAACAAAAAAACAAAACAAGCTGTTCAGTTAGCAAGAAGCAGATTGTAAAACCAAAAGGTTTCGTCGAATCCTTTAGTGTAAATTTTACCAAGTAAAACACGTGTTGACAAAGATAATTTTCACAAAAATTAAAACAACGTAAACAATTTACATACAATAAAACGGAAAACGGTCTTGTTTTAGAAATAAATTAATATTACAGTTTGTAAGAAGAGCACTAAAAAGAGTTACTTCCTGTTGCAATTGCATACTAGTTCAAAGCATAAAATACTCAACTAAAGAAAAGATTGATTCATGTAGTTAAACTTCAGGCCAAACGCAGATAGTATGTCAGAAAATGAAATTTATAAGTGGTAAAAATAGTGTTGCGTGAATGCATTAAATATGTATCCTTATTGGAATACAAGTAGAAATCGTGTACGTGTAATATTTAAAAAGGCGTTTGTGTACTATTTGAACACACCGACGTGTAGTATCTGAAAATAAAAACTGAGATAAACTAATAGATCATCATACACTTTGATACTTATCAAAGTTATGTTGTCAGTCTTTCGATTGGAATGTAAATGACAGACAGCTAAGTAGAAAAATTAACACCATACCTACCGTATGTACTCCCTTATAAGACGAGTTGAACTTCAATCTCCACAGACCAAGATATGCCGACAGATTTGGGCTGTGTAGTTCATTAGGAGTATCAGAAGCATACACAAACTTAGACCATGATATGTAGGCACATTGTGCTACGGCTGATCATCATGTTTGTTGTTTGCGGTTTGCCAAACAGGTATTATGTATTCTCTAATATAATATAGTCCTGGTTTTGTTTATTAATGACGAAGTTAGACATTTGAGGACTTACTTTACTGTAAGCTTTCTAACGAGTTTCGTCAATCACATCCTTCGTCATCAGCATTGAAATAATCATCATTTTTGCCAATAATGTAAATAATTTGCTTTAACTAAATCAATAAAAGATTTTAAAAAAGTAAGCCTTGATGCTCACGTGAGACACTGTTTGATAGAAAGTTTGATTAGCGCACAAAATGTATCTGTTATAGTAAAAGTCCGACGCATAAAAAGTTAACTAGAATGAATGGCATGATTAGATAGAAAAAATGTTTCTGAATAAATGATAACTTGTTATTGCCATATAATTATTGTGCAACCATTTCTTGCTTAAAGTTTTAATCAATTTCTATAATTTTACCAGTGCAAAAAGAAATACTTAGCTTTGAAAACAATTCTTAAATTTTGCACCATTTGGTCTACTATAAAGACGTCGAAAACTGAGATCTTCCACTTGAAAAAAATGAACCGATGAAGACAAAACAGTGTTTGATGTGTTGATACGGTGTGTCCACCATGCAGTGAGGAAAGAGAGTGGACAAACAAAGTTACCATTGGTAACCCGAAATGGTGTGTGTGTGTGTGTGTGTGTGTGTGTGTGTGTGTGCGCGCGTGTGTGTGTGTGTGTGTGTGTGAGAGAGAGAGAGAGAGAGAGAGAGAGAGAGAGAGAGAGAGGACTGTGTCGATTTTGACCTGTCACCAAAGATGGATTTGGAAGGTCCGGCAGCAACCAGGTTATGCAGGTATGCTGGGTAAATGAGTGATATATTTCACTCGATTTCAAGGTGAAGTTTACGTTATCTGTATAATAGAACGGATAATTGCATTTCTTAAAAAGTTTGTAATTTTATTTCTAAGATTAAGTGTATCATTGAAATATCCTGTTCAATTTCATTGTTTCTGTAATTGATTGAATTTTTATATTTTACATACGGGGGCTCTTGTTGTTCTATTCTGTATCTCTGCTCATTTGTTTGTTATTCCGTCTGTTAATTTCGAAATTTTATTTCATTATTTACTCGAGCCTCTAGATAACAATAATTAAACCAAACCATCGCCACCTAACAAGTGACCTACATTTATGATATACACCCCACTACGTCTGACTTGCAAACCATACCATTGACACAGAATCTTGACGAAGACTACGTCGCCAAAATTAAAATCTATACCACGCCATGTTTACTTACGGGGCGACACTTCAAGTACCTACTCATTTACCTAATCCGCTTAGTAGTTACACTTTGTATGGTATATATAACTAAACATTTGGATAAACTGACAATTAACTATGACATATATCCGTCATCGTCTGGCTTGAACATTATATTTTATTTAAAGAAGAGGATGGAGCCAATTTTATGTCGTTGGTATCGTTTGTGCTGGCACTTGCGAACCAGAAAAATCGGAATGTAAAACGTTAGACCATTCCATAACAGCAATAAAAAAAGTTTGTTCGATCGATACATTGAATCAGTTTCACTTCCGCCACAAAGTATCGATACTTGTTGGACATTTTTGCCTGGATGCAAGAACACATTCAGACATGTGAAGTCTTTAAAACTGTATCAGTGTCATATGCCTCATTCGCAGCTATTTATGATATTAAAGCTAGCTGGCGTTAATTTAATTTCCTATTCAATAAATCTCTTGAAAACACTCACAAATTTAAAAGAAGTCTAAGAGAGGAACAAAGTTTGTCAAGACAATGGTACTAATTAGGAAAGGCATATATGATGCATCTAATAGCAGTCGGTCAACACAGTGGTACTTTGTACATCCAGACAGGAGAAGACTAACTCACAGGCTAATGCGGATATAGCCTTCGGCCCACATATTTTGTAAGCCCCCTAATTCATATTTGTGCAATATGTAATACATACTTAGACCCTTTCCCTCCTATCAGTCTTCATCGTTCAATTTGGCCCTATATGCGTGCGTGTGTGTGTGTGTGTGTGGGGGGGAAGCTGTGACCAGACAATTATTTCACTGAACATTTGTTGCTTAATTGTGTTGGCAACATTGGTAATGGTAAAAGGAAACGGATTCATAGTTAGATTTATCAGAACCCCAAACCTAAACCCAAGGATCTTGTTGCGTGTACTAAGTGATAAATTCTTGATGCTGCACTTTACAGTTAATGGCTGTCTTACGTGTAGAGGCAGTCAACACATACATGTTTAATCTACGAACAAGACGTTAGTCTGTTGGTACTGATTGATTGATTGCAACATTGTGTCGTGATTGCCCGATTGTTCTTGATAACTTTCGAGGACGTGGACTGCACTCCAATACATGGACCTAATGAAGACATAAAGGTACTTGTTTTCTGACGCCTTTTATCGACACATTAGGTTTTGATAATACATTTGGACCGTGCCATTGTTTCTTTCAGTCTGTATCTGTTTTCCTCTTCAGTACGACATGAACAATCCTTTGGAAAGAACCAATTCTAGAACCTGATAGAGAATACGTTTAGATTTCACGCAGTCTTTAAGACCGAATTTATTTTAACATTTTTTATTAAAAGGATGTCAATCACTTCAAGACAAGACAAATATGTCCAGTTTAGTAAGTGAATCGTCATGGTAATTATTACTTTCCAGTCAATTTATTGGTCCGAATAAATATTTGAAGAACACCATTCCATGCGTCTGAAGCAATTTCGATTATATAAATTCTGAAAATTTCAATGGTATACATTCTGAAGAAAAATACAGGTGAAATTCCTAGCCCTGAAGCTTGGAAAATGTTTTAAGTTATAATGGCTGAAACATGCTGTAAATGTTTATAATGGTTTGGAGCATGCTATATGTCAAAATGGTTTGAAACATGCTTTAAGTTACAATGGTTTGGAACATGCTATAAGTTAAAATGGTTTGGTACATGCCTTAAGCTCTAATGGTGTAGGATACATGTACCGCAGAATCCCCTATATTTGCCTCCAAGGTGTGACACCTAGTGATACACATACAGTTGTCAGGTGCCTCTTTTGACTATATCGTTTGCGATCTTGAAACAGGAATATGGGACTGATAGCACTCACTGTCAGGAGAGATCATTTGATGGCATGAATTTTGCTTTCAATTTAAAGTTTTGTATCCTTTAATATTAGGGATAGCGAAGGCAGGCTAATTATTCCACTGTTTTGATATGAGTAGCCTTCAAATTGGAAAGTATCTTACGTAGCGATTTTCAACATTAAATTTTGGTTTTGATACTTTACATTGTTCTGCATCAGTATCCGTTTATTTTATTTACTCTCCTGAAATGTTTTTGTTATTATGAAAAGTTGTGGGAAAATAAGTTGTTTAGCAATATACAATTTATAAATAAAAAATAAAAAATGTTTTAAAAATTAGATATTTATAAAATGAAACTATTCTGTTAAAAGGCAATACCATTAAAATATATTATGTTTGTTTGTTTAATATTATTAATAGTGATTTTGGTTAATTTCTTGAATATCATTATATTACCTAAACAATTCCACAACTTCTCTTATGCTCAAACATAAAAATTTAATTATTTGTATGCAAATATAAAATATTGCCACAAGCGCGATATTGTTAAAAGGAATATAAATTTGCTTGTCTAAAATGTATTTTTAAGATAATATAGTTTTAAGTCTTATGCCATAACATATCAAACATTTGAAAACATCCAAGTCGTTATATTTTCCCCGTATTGATTTACTCTGTCATATTCTGGGAACAAATTTTGTGTGATTTCTTTATCATAGTTAAACAAAAGACAATTTACGTCATCAATCATTCGTTTTCCTGGTCTTGATTATTTATGCAATTCAGAGGAGTTTATTATTTGCCTTCACTTTGTAAGTTTTTGAGTTAATTCTCAAACCATCAATTTTCGTGAAAATCTAAACTCTGTATACTTATCGATCTTGCCCGAATTTTAGCAGTTGGCTTGTTTTTATTAATATCGTACCACAATCTTTTCTCTGCTTTAAGTACCATCTTGAACTCATGAGGAATGTAAGGTCTGTGGTGAAGACAACCTGAAGATTTTGAAAGTATGTATTTAGTCCTGATTACATTTATTATTCCCAATACATTAAACAGTTTGAATTTCTATTATGTCGTTCTCTAAATGATTCAATAAATGTGCTATCCTCATGAATTAAATCACAAATATATTTCACATTCCAATATTTCCTTCCATTCAATATATATATATATATATATATATATATATATATATATATATATATATATATATATATATATATATATATATATATATATATATATATATATATATATATATATATATATATATATATATCTGTACCCTTCACTGGCTATCCATTCGATCCAGAATCAAAAACAAAATTTGTTCTCTGTGCTACGTTTCACTGTCGTACTCTAGTCCAACATACCAATCCGACCTCACCCACGTCTACACCAGCAAGATGCTTAAGCTCCTCTTCTGACAATCGTATACTCATTATTCCCACTATGAAAACAAAGTCATAAGGACAGCGCTCTTTTGCATACCAGGGCCCAGCAACGTGGAATGAATTGCCCACTGAACTTAGACACAAAGTTCAAAACTCACTTATTTCGACTGCAAGAACAAACTTAAAGACCTAATAATGTTTCCCACCTTAAATATTCTCAACATGTTTTTTAATGTTTTCTAATTTCATGGTGTTTGTTTTTGTAATCATATCATTATATGTTGTTTTTTTATCTTATAGGCGTTGTTTAATGTTGTAAAGCGCTTAGAGCTTCTAAAGATTAGGCGCTATGCAAAGTCACATTCCGATACTATTTATATATATATAGATATTTTTCTTTTTTCTTTTTGACCAGTGGACATTATATTTTCGTCCTCGTTTTACGTGTCTATATTTAATAAATTTAATAAATGTTTCTTCATTTTCAAGACATCCACTCAAAAATTATTTTCGGTTGTTAATATAATGTTTTCAATAATCTCATTTCCAAACAATACTAAAGAATTCATTTGAGATACGTTTTTTAAAAACATTCACACAAATCATGCATTAGTTTTCAAGACCATGATTTATTCATTAAATTCTAACAACTGAAGTCCATTAGAGGAGTAGCTGTATCCTTATTTGAGTCCCAAAAAGAATATTCTTTTTTTATTACTGAATTTCCATATCGTTTGACTTAGTGGATCGCTAACTCTGGTGGACTGCTGTTATTCAAATATGCAAATAACAAACCCAATAATGCAAAACAAGTAAATTAAAACGTTCAACGAGAACAAAAACATTTTGTCATACTCTTTATCACACTGCCAAACATATCTGGAAAGGACATCTTTCTCGTTTCCACAATTCAAGACAGGCAATTTCTAATACTGTAGTTCTTAAACCCCTTTAAAATTTATCAGCGATGGAATGATCTCTTGTTCTGGATGGAGTATTATCGTCAATTGTTCCTCCTCCCGACCAGAATAAATATTTCACAACATTTGATATAGATAAAGCAAATAAAACCTATTACCATTACAGTGACTAAAGAGCTATTCTCTCCTTTCTTTAAACATTTTTTTTCTTCAGACTTTCGCCAACTGAGAAATTTTTCTAAAGGTTTGAAGGGATGTTTAAAATATCGTACATCTCTCTCCAACATTGTAAGATATCCAACTATCTGAGCTATTAACACACACACACACACACACACACACACACACACACACACAAGCAAGGGTATGAGTGTTTACACACACAATATCGACATGTATACTTATACACTATCGGACAAACCTTGCCACCATGTGTCGACCTGTTTGCTCTAATACACGTTTGAAATCTAACACTAGCCCTGAGCTAACATAACAAGTAAAGTTTATTTTATCAGATTTTATATTTACAGTTTGATTTTCAATGTTTAATTTCAAATTATGTATTTTAAAATTCATTATTCATTTTTATTATAACTTTTTGATATTCGATATTTTCCTTTGAATATTCAACCTTATTTTCCACTATTCAATGTCCAAACTCATTTTTGTTTCATTTCATTTTCCATTAAAAGTTAGTTTCTCAAATTTGATTTGATTTTGTTTTATTTTCAATTTCAGTACCAAATTTAGTTTTCCAATTTCACTCTTTTTAACCTTCACTTTCGTTTTTAATTTGTTATTTCATTTCTGTTATAGTTTTTATTTCTACTTTCAATTTTTTATTTCAAAATTTCTTTTTAGATATATGATTTTAAATTTTCGTTTTCATCTTTTTAGTTTATCATATATTTCTTTTACATTTTCAAATATTTGCTTCTTTTAATGTTTATAATTGTTTAAGATTGGCTTTCCACACATTTCGTTTTTTTTTTCTCACTTTCTTTTTCAATTCCTGATTTTGAGTTTATCCTTTAAAATTGTCATTTCTTATTGAATTTTATAAATTTAATTATGCCAATTTACCTTTTTTAAATTTGCATTTTCAATATTAATTTTCAATCATCATTTATGAAAATACAGAATTACAGCAATATTAATTGTCATATCGGCATGCATTCGTTTAAAATAACAGTGTCATAAACTCATCTGTATGTCTATTTTTAACCGACAAAATATATTTAAACTATTGATTGCTGTAAATCTGAGAATCGTAAGCATTCCGAGGTACAACAGACCGTACTAGAAGCCATGATGTTTGCCGCATCCTGGTCACAACTGATCAGACCAGGAGCCCCAATGTTAGCCTTGCTATGGACACTACTGACGAGACCAAAGTCCCAATGTTTGCCTTATCATCGTCACAAACTAGCCAGATCCGGAGTATTATGACTCACGAGTATTATGGACAGAATGTCATTTATATAAAAACACAGAACTAGTTTTAACAAATTTTTTGTGACACTGATTAATTAAATAAAACTCTAATTTTCAATATTTTACCTTTTGCATCATTGATCATTTGGATTTTATTGAAAAGAGAAAGTATAACATAAAATCAGCTATTTAATTTGTCAGAGAAAAACAGGGACAGCAAAGCTTTAGTTTCTTCGTTATCTTCCTGAACTTCACTAAATCGGTTTCCTGGATCCTGTTCTTCTTCACTTGACCTTTGACCTACCTATTAACTTGCCTTTATTTGAAATATCTCATCTACAACTGCTAATTGCCCGCAAGATACGTCATTATACTTTCCCGCAGTCCTTTAAGGTTCCATTCTGCAGTTCCGTACTTTGCACATGGTTTGACATTTCAAAGATAAAGCATTTTCCAGATTTTCCTCTGGTATTCCTGGTTATTTACAGAAATCTTGCGGATCGGCGGGATTGTTAAATAAACTTTCAATTCCCTATGGTTTATGACGGATGGATGTAATTTGAGCTGGTAAGTATTACGTTTGTCCTTACTGCCTCCAGCAAACGTATGCCAGCTTCGTTCAGTCAGTTTTACTTAACGGATTCAGATGTAAATTAATCAATACTTTATTGTTTGGTATATATATATATATATATATATATATATATATATATATATATATATATATATATATATATATATATATATATATATATATATGAAAATAACAAGCTTTACAAAATTTAACAAATTTATTTCCCTGGAAAAATAATTTAACAATTAAAAAAATAAGAACTTACGGTTTTAAGAATCAAATCCAAAAACAATCCAAGAATATACCACGAATCAAATGTTAAAAGTCCTAATAATCTTCGAATGAAATCAAGTTCGAGTCCCGACGAAGAATCCAAGATGGAAGGCGATCAAGTATGCTGTATCCTGTACTGTGTTGAAGTCTACAGTTCCTTGTAGAAACGCAAGAAATAATCCGGTGTTTGAATTGATGAATTTCTTTGTTCGAGAATTCTGCATATGCACTGAAAATATTTCCAGAGAAACGAATTCATCTTTTAGAATCCAAATAATTTGAATAAACACTAAAATGTAATTACCAAAATGACACAACAAAAGAAACACCTTTACGTCTCAGGATTTAAAAGCCCCACTGAGATTACTTTTTTAAACAATGGTTTAAAACTTGAATTTTACGCAAAACAGACGCACGGATAAGGGTCGCGTGAACATGTTTACATATAAAAAATCACGTAGCCCCTGTATGTCCTTGATAAGAAATAGTCATTTTACTCCGAGAATGGAAGTTGTTTACTTCACTATAAACTATTTGCAAGTCGAGGGTCACGTATCCAACACAACCTCGATCTCAATCTTATTATTCTCACAATACAAATAAATTAAAAATAACTTGTTCCCGATCTTTTCAATAAAGTCATCGATTCTTGGTAATGGGAAAGTATCTGTTTTTGTCACTGTTCACCTTTTTATAATTAGTACACATACGGGAAGTTGTATCTGGTTTTGGAACAAGCATGCACGGTGTACTCCAGTCCCTTTTACTGGGCTCTATAAAATCATTCTCCAGCAAATACTGAATTTCTTTTTTAAGTATTCCTGTTTGAGAGGGTTCATCCTGTACGGGTGTTGTTTCACAGTTTGGGAATTTACGATTTAAACGTTATGACAAATTTTGTTAGTACTTGTAGTAACGTGTGGAAATAAGTTCTCATATTCAAATAATAACTGTCTAGGTTCATTTCTTTCTTTCTCTTGTAAATGTGAAAATTTCCGGTCCAGATCTTACATAATGTCTGAATTCTGAAAATGTGTCACTTCACTTAAATCTTCACTGTGTGGGACATGTACAACTAAATTAGGGGCCCCGAGTGGCCGAGTGGTCTAAAGTGCTCTCCGTTACGGATCTCTCTGCCATCTCACCTCTGTCTACGTAGGTTCGAGTCTAGGTTTCGGCCAATGTGGGTATGTGAGAAAGCTTGCCAGTAGCTTCTCGAGGGTCGGTGGTTCTTTCCGGAGATTTCCCAGATTCTTCCTCCACCATGAATACTGGCCGCCATGTATAGCCTATCGTGTGCTGAAAAATGGCGTTAAACCCTACAACAACAACAACTAACTTAATTCCATGTTTAATCTGGCAATCTTTTTCAATATATTGGTACTCCTTTAATTTATGTAGATCCCAGGAGTACTAATATTATAGTTTAGCTCATTCATTTTCTTCTTAACTTTATAATCTGAAGAAAAGTGTGAAGAATGAGCAAGAGAGATAGAACTCCATTATTTTAAATTTTCAGCAACTTTTTCAAAATAAGGAAAATATTTGTCAACATAATTTTTGTCTAAAAAGGGGCACTAATCTAATATTCGTTGCAAGATCAAAACTTAAATTTGGATTTGAAGTGTGAATATGCTTTTCACTTGCCAGTTCCATTTCTTTCATTCTAAACTGAAATTCCCTGTCTTTCTCTCGTTCTTCCTTATCTAATTGCATTTGCATTTGTGTGGGGTTTCTTGCCATTGTATTTTTGTTTATTTTTCTCTTTCTTCTTGTAAATGCATACTTATATTTTTGTAACTGCTTTTGTCTTTCTTTCTCTATATCTTCCTTATCTAACTGCAGTGTCGTCTGTTTTTCTTTCTCTCTTTCCTGTCCCTCCCTCTCCACTTTCTCAAAATGTAAATTTATTTGTTCCTTTTGTAATAACATTTGTTCTTTTCTTTCTCCATTTTCATTTGTTCATTTCTTTTTCCAATGTCAGCTGCATTTGCATTTGCGTTTCTTCCTTACCGTTCTGAAGTTCTAGCTCCCTCAACTCCAATTCTTGTATTTTAATTCTAATTCCTTTACTTTTATGTCAGTCTGATATAGACTTATTGATCGAAACCAAAACACGTTTATCCAAAACATTCTTTTCTACCAAATACTAAACCAAAATATTTCTTATTTCTTGTTTCGTTAAGAACGTCTTTACCTCAGATCGTATTTTATGGCAAGTTGAATCAAATCATCTTTTGAAAAGATCTATTATTCCTATGATGCAATGACACATTTTGCAGTTTTAACTGGGATACAACACGTCAGGTTAGCAGAATCCAAAAGATCGAGTGGTAAAATGTTTAATAATTCTTAAAACACCATAATTAGCAAGCAAGTTTTCTTCGCCATAACTACTTCCTTTACTTGTATTACAAATGAATTAAAATTATTTTTCCTACATTGTTTTCTTTCAATCAGTGGTTTTACATTTAAGTTGCTTGTACTTCTGTGTTCTAAGACTTTTAATAACCCAATAAGAAAGGCTTTAAGCATTTAAAGCGTGATGCATAAGAAATGAGTTGTACTTTTCAATACTGCCACAAGGCATGTTGCATAAGAAAGGACTTGTACTTTTCAATACTCCAAATGGCGTGTTGCAGAAGAAATAACTTGTACTTTTCAATACTGCCACAAGACGTGTTGCACAAGAAATGACTTGTACTTTTCAATACTCCACAAGGCGTGTTGCATAAGAAATGACTTGTACTTTTCAATACTGCCACAAGACGTGTTGCACAAGAAATAACTTGTACTTTTCAATACTCCACAAGGCGTGTTGCATAAGAAATGACTTGTACTTTTCAATACTGCCACAAGACGTGTTGCACAAGAAAAGGACTTTTCACAGACAATACTGCCACAAGGCGTGTTGCACAAGACAAGGACTTTTAATACACAATACTGCTACAAGATAAGAATAATGAAAATAACGATAATTACCTTATATTTGTACACAGCATCAATATTAATATAGATTTTTATTGAGAAAATGATACATAACGAGATGACGAAGAAAAGGAAATGCACAAATGTTCAAATTGTATTAATGTTTCGCTCTATCTTTTAGCACTTTACACAAGGTTTGATTTTTAAATAAAACGAATTTTGTATTTTTTCCTCACTGATAAATCTTCTTTTTGTAAAGCAATACCCTCGACATCATATGGATTGTTAACAGAACCTTTAATTCCCTTTTTTAATATATGATTAATGGGTGTAATTTGGGTTGGAGAGTGTACAATGTTGTCTTAGCTCAGATATGGATCTCTCGAAAGATTGATAACCCCACTCGGTCATTATCCTGTCTTGTGCTTCAAAGGCAAATCTGAGAAAATTAGCCCATACTATCTTTTAAAGATTTCTGTATTTTATAATTCATTTATTGCACGTTTAGACACTAATATTGCCATCTTGAACAAATAGATTTGCCCTAGTTTAATAATGTCTTAAATTATTATACTTTGGACTAATTAAATTCATGTGTCCTGGTTTAATAATTGCTAAAATTAGAGTGATTTGGACAGGTTTACGCTGATTTCTTGAGCATATGGAAGCTGCCATTTTATTCAGTTGCCTTTTTTTAGGCAGCGCGTTCTTTCCCTACAACCACATATAAAGAATTTCAGACAAAGCACTTGACCATAGAGCTATGACAACATTCTTTCCATTAGGGTTGTAGCAAGTTCACCCACCTTCACCTTGTACTTGTAGCTCTTTCAGAAGTACTTAATAACTCTCGACTGGAACCATTCAACACATTGGCTCAAATAATAAAACAGACAGTAAATTCCAATCTAATTTATTCAGTTATATACCTTTGTAAGTCACGCTGCTACATAACATGAGGTAAGACAAAGTAAGCATTCGTCATTTATGTAATTGGATTGGTTACTAAATTTTCCCTGACGAATGCAGTAACGCTACGAAGTCACAGCGTGAACCTTACAGAGGAGGGACTTTAATTATGTGCCGACATTTGTGTATTTATACATTTGTTAGTGACTAAAAGAGAATCAATTTTATTTATGACTAAATAACGCAACATTCATTTGAAATTTTGTTGTTTCAAGAACAATACCAGATTTTCCTTTCGCCAAAAGAATTTTTTTGGACTAATTATTTCGTGTGTTCTCGGATCAATTGCCATTGGCGATATTTATGAACGCCAGTGTGACAATAGGATCTGATTATTGCGTCATTAATTGAAAGAAAATTGATTTCGTGGAAAAGCAGCAAAATAGTGGAACGTTTAGTCTGGTTTGCTGATTAAATCTGTTTTACAAATGTCTTCAAGAAAAATAGCATGAGCAGTCTGATAATATTTGTCATTTTCAGCCTTTTTGTTAGCCATTGTCTTTGTATCCGTTCAATTAGAACTACACTCACGACACAATGTTACATCGAAAATGGTCTTTGAAACCACCAATCACTTGACTAAAGGTTTGTTTTCTTTGATTATCCCTCCGTGCATCCGTTTGTTAGTCCGACCTTGACAAAATTTGTCATCGCCTACCCTCCCACAAAACTTGGAGGATTAAATGAAACGTTCAAGGCTGGATGAGTGGATGTTACAGATGCACAACAATGTTTCACTTTTTGTTTCTGGGAAAGTTCTTTAGAAAGTGTCTTTATAATTATGCAACTCTTAAAACGGTTTGAATTTTAAATGTATCATTAAAAGGAAAAGAACACCATTTGTTTCTGAACGCAATACATTTTAGATAACAGATAGCACGAATACATGCAAGACGTACACACACACACACACACACACACACACACACACACATATTTCCAGCTTAAAGATAAGAGTACAGCTTCCGTCTATAATGCAAGATCCGATGTAGGATAGAGCTTCTGTGTATAATACAGCTTCCGACAATCATATAGCTTATAATACATTGATGGTCCAGCTAATAATTAGTATAATTAATGTAAGAAGCACATAATTGATCTGCATTTCCTGGCAGCGTTATCAGTCGTTCTTTGCACTTAGTACGTCATGCATTAGGTGTGATACCCCAATCATTCCACATGAAAAGTATTTCTCTAGCTGGTCCTTGAGCCTGTTAAGTAGTTCTCGAACAGGTAAGAAATCATTTATACATTATAGACTCGATATTAACATAATCAAAATGGCATCTCTTCTTATGAACGGCTTCGCCAATCCAAATATATATATATATATATATATATATATATATATATATATATATATATATATATATATATATATATATATATATATATATATATGCAATAAACGGACAACGAACAGTGGAAAACTAACTAGCATGAGCGCTTACAACTCTAAATGAGTCTTTTTCAAAGACAAATACGAAGCAGAAACAAGACAAACAGACAAACAAGAACAAAAAAAGACAAAATCGTTGAGGTTACAAAACGTTACATGACTGTTTCCATAGGAATTTCATCTTGGTGCGGATGCTGTAAAATATTTTATATTGACCTAGAAATGGATGAGCCATATCGCCATCTCTGTCATTTTATGTAAATTTAGGTAAGCGTAAATTATATCCCAGATATTTAATTGTTATAGTAGCACTAATAGGCTATTCTTTAACTAATAAGCAAATTTGAAGAATTATTTAAAAGAAAATGTGCCGGCTGGAAATGATCATTTTATATGTGCGTAGCTGTAGTTTTCTAGTCTTCTTGGTCTCAAAGTTCTAAGGTGGCGTATCCAGTAGTATTAATTTTCTTTCCTGGTTTCGGAACTCCAGTTGGGGTTGTGAGCTTTTGCAATTAGTTTTATATCACTGAAAATGTTCTGAGACTGGACTTCTGTAAAGCTTCTTTGTCATTCAATCAATCAGGGGCCCGAGTGGCCGAGTGGTCTAAAGCGCTCTCCGTTACGGATCACTGCCATCTCACCTCTGTCTGCGTGGGTTCGTGTCTAGGATTCGGCTAATGTGGGTATGTGAGAAAGCTCGCCAGTAGCTTCTCGTGGGTCGGTGGTTCTTCCCGGGATTTTCCCGGGGTTTTCCCGGGTTCTTCTTCCACCATTAATACTGGCCGCCATGCATAGCCTATCGTGTGTTGAAATATGGCGTTAAACCCAACAGCAAGAACAACGAGTCATCCAATCAGATCTATGAAAGTCCCTTTGTAGAGGTTTTCAGTTTCTCTGACATACTGAAGGCTACATATTTTACATGTGATGAAATAAATTAAATTCTGTTTCGCACGTGTTGTTTGGATCATGTATATTCAATTTTTTGCTTGTTGCTGTGCTAGAAAATGTGCTGGTGTCTATCATATGTTTATCGCCACAGGGGCCAGATTACATATATATATATATATATATATATATATATATATATATATATATATATATATATATATATATATATATATATATATATATATATATATATATATATATATATATATATATATATATATATATATATATATATATATAGTAAACACGAGAGTACTAGCAGTGTATCCTAGAGGAGAATATTTTGATAACGTTAACAGAGGTTTTAAATGCGAATAAACGAAATGGCCAAACAGGTTAGAGATTTTTAGAGTATTTATCGCACTCAACTGAAAATCTAACGCGCACACTTCACCAAAATATGACTACATTTCGTGATGAGGGCATAGTCGAAACGATATGGGGTTTGATGCGTGCAGGCAATGCCATGAGTGCCGTAACCAGCTGAGTACATATAGTACGAACTAAAATTCTCTAACCTTTATGATAATGACTTATGTTTGATTTGTATACTTTTAGTTGTAAAGACATTCCGTGATTTTATCAAAGACTGTCGAGAATTTTGCATGGTTACCGTGGTTATTATGGCTTACGAAGCTGAAACCAGGTCTTAGCAAGTTTCTTAACGTTGCAATTTAAGTTGATTTTTTATGTATATTTGATTTAATTATATCTGATTTAATATATCATTATTTCAATTTAATTGTTTGTTCGTCAGTTTTAAATTCTTATTTTATTTTTCATTGCGTGCTTTTGTAATATAAACTTATTCACTGGAGATAATACTTTTTTCCAGAAAATAGTTTGACCTTGACTGTTCGTTTTAGTAGACACCACTTGTTGACCTGGATCTTAACCTTGATTCAAAATTTAGTAACAGCCACGTCAACAAGTCCTTATTTTATTTATATTTTATTGTGGGTCTTATAAGAGTTAGATCGAGGCTGTATTGAATACGTGACCCTAGACTTGTAAATAGCTTTTAGTGAAGTAAACAACTTTTATTCTCGGAGTAAAACAATTGGGTCTTATCAAGGACATAAGGGGCTACGTGATTTTTTAAATATGTAAACATGACCACGTGACCCTTATCCGGGGCGTAAAATTCAAGTTTTGAAACCATCCTATTAGGGAAGTAAACGCAGTTGGGCTTTTACTTTACACTGGAAGGTGTATCTTGTGCTCTTTTGAGTTATTTCAAATTACTTTCATTCAAAAGGACTAATACTTTTTTCGTGGAAAATACATGTGCTCATATGAAATTCTTGAACAAAGACAGCTCTTATAAAAATTCATTCGGATTTCCAAGACTGAAGTGATATTTCTAGTTTCTACAAGGAACTGTAGACTTCAGCACACTGCAGGTTACAGCATACGTCATCGTCTTCCATCTTGGATTCTTCGTCGGGACTCGAACTTGAAATTATTAAAACATTTTATTAGGACTTCTAAAATTTTATTTGTGGATTATTCTTGGAATATTTTTGGATTTGATTCTTAAAACCGTAAGTTCATATTTTTTTAAAATTTTCCATGGAAATAAATTATTATATTTGTTAAAACTTATTGTTTTCATTCTTTCTTTTGTTACTGTTTTTCGATCCTACACACGTAACATAAGAATTTCAAATTTATGCTCTGATTTAACCTCATAACAATTTTAAGAGGGTTCGACGTTTAATACCTGAAAATATTTCTTGGGGAGAATGGGCAATAGAGGCTAACTGGATTCGTAAAATTAATAAACTCTCTACTGTATCAGTCCCTGGCTCGTTAATGCGGAATCCCTTTTATCGGTTCATTACATCATTTGCAGATTTATTTGTATGTAGCTATGCAATTTTTGTCTACCTTTTATTTTCAGCTGTATTTGTGCATGAAATACAAATGTCTCTCTTTTGATCTCATTGTTTATCCATACTGAGAACGAAATAAATCATAAGGGACTTTGATAGATGTAATTGTAAGCAGACACACCAAAGTAAAGAGAAAATAGGAGCCAAAACTTGCCGTGTACAAATAAACGTGATTCATAAACGAAAGCTATTATAAGCAAGCAATAAATTGTACATTGGGTGTTGATTAATATGCGCCTTTATTCAGTTATGAATTATTTAAGATTACAATGATTGAATATTCTGCACAGGAAAGTGAAATGTCTATGCCAGTCATGTTGAATTGCATGTTCTCTGGGGCCCATGTAAAGAGTGTAATGAAATCCCATGTGTTCATGGTAAATTATTGTGTTGTTTAAATTAGTATGCTTATCGGCACAGGACATGCTGATATTCATATTAAATTTACGTTGACTGATTATTCTGTTTACGAATTAAAGTTACCTTTAATTTAATCTCAGTTGGTGCTGTAATGAGAATATATGAAGACAGATTTTGTAAGTCATGAAAAAATATTGTTGATTGTTCAGTTAAGGTTATTAAAAAAAATATTGTTGATTGTTCAGTTAAGGTTATAAAAAAAATATTGTTGATTGTTCAGTTAAGGTTATTAAAAAAATATTGTTGATTGTTCAGTTAAGGTTATTAAAAAAAATATTGTTGATTGTTCAGTTAAGGTTATAAAAAAAACCAAAGCCGATTAGTACATTACGTATAACGGTCAAATAATGCTTGCAAGCCACTAATCTGAAGATAACAATCTAATCTCACATCAGTAAACTAATGTATCTTTAGAGACATTTGCGAAGATGAATTTCATATTTTACTAACTGGTAATCCTCATACTGACCGTCATTAAAAGTTTATAAACCAGCAATCTTCACAGTGTCCGACATTTCAAGTTTTATAATTTGCAATTTTCAAAGCCACCGACCTTTCTAGTTTTATAAGTATTAGTCTTCAAAGCGACATCCATTTCAAGTGTTATAAATATTAGTCTTCAAAGCGACATCCATTTCAAGTGTTATAAATAGTAATCTCTTAGCGACCGCCATTTCAAGTTTAAGATAGTAATCATTAAAACGACAGACATTTCAAATTTTATAACTAGTAATCCTCATAATGACCTAAATTTCAAGTTTTATTAACCGTTATTCCTAATAGTGACCGACATTTCAAATTTATAAAACAGTAATTCTTATAGTGACCGACATTTCAAGTTTTATAAACCAGTAATTCTTATAGTGACCGACATTTCAAGTTTTATAAACCAGTAATTCTGATAGCGACTGACATCACAAGTTGTATAAACCAGTAATTCGTATAGCGGCCAACATTTCACGTTCGATACACTAGTAATTCTTATAGTGACCGACATTTCAAGATTTATAAACACGTAATTCTTATAGTTAATGACATGTCAAGCTTTATAAGCTAGTAATTCTTCCAGTGACGGAAATTTCAAGTTATTTAAACCAGTAATTCTTTTTTGTGACCGACATTTCAAGTATCATAAGCCATGAATCCTCATAGTGACCAACAAGAACCGAAAAGTATGAAGCAAATTTTCAAGACGACCCATCGTCTGCATAATACACAGGACAAAAATGAAAAGACGTGCTGAACACCTAAGTCAAATGGTATGCATGATACGTGTTTTTCTTTTTAACGCTTACTCCCTGAGAGAGAGAGAGAGAGAGAGAGAGAGAGAGAGAGAGAGAGAGAGAGAGAATTAACCATTATGAATATAATATTTCCCAACAACATGTTGTAGGTGTAGGGTTTAACGCCATTTTTCATCACACAATAGGCTATACATGGCGGCCAGTATTAATGGTGGAGGAAGAACCCGGGAAAGTAACGGAAAGAACCACCGACCCTCGAGAAGCTACTGACAAGCTTTCTCACATACCCACACTGGCCGAATGCGAGACTCGAACTCACGCAGACAGAGGTGAGATGACAGTGACCCGTAACGGAGAGCGCTTTAGACCACTCGGCCACTGCCCCCTCCCTCCAACAACATAGCGCGTTTTGTCAGTCTACACAAGCCTCGATTTGTACTTTAGATTATTCCGTATGTTTCGTAACCTCTGCAAATTATTGTGTGAGTCGTTAGTGTGTACACGAAAGGTTGACAAAACTTTGACATATTGCTGTGCTGTCTAAAAGATATTTTAAGAATGCAGTCTCAGAGTTCAACGTGTTCACATAATCGGGCATCTCTGTACAGGCCCTATCTAACCATCCTAGAAAATGTTTTAAGGAGAAGACCTGATCATTCACATGTGGATGTGCTGTATCGACAAATTCTTCCAATATTTTTTCTCCGACTTGTATCGACGAATGTCATTCCTTTCTTCTGGGGTCTATGTTGAGTAATGACAAAAATACCTGCAGAATGGGTCCCAAGAAAAAATTCTTTACGAAAGAGCTCTTCTGCGTCATTGAAAGTGTCGCATAACTGGTGAGATAAAGACAGAATTTAAACAACAATACAGACTGTATTATGCACCTCCCCTTTATAGTCTTGTATTGTGTTAATAACCTAATATACGAAGAATTAGACCGATCAGAACTCCTGTTCTAAATATTAATCTTTGAACCGTTTTATGGGCATCGACCTGAACCCTAGAATAAAATATGGTCACAGTCAACAAATTCTTTCATGGGTTATGGAACCAGCCTATATAATGTGGCATAGCAAATACTGTATTTAAAAAAATGAAGAGAGCTTAAAGGCTGGAAAAAATAAAAGGAACAAGTATACGTAATTTTTTTAAGAAGAATCCCTTGGTCAAAGTGGATTTGTGAGACAGTTGGCAGTCTTTCCGGTTATACTGGCCACCATGAATAGCTTATCTTGTATCGACAAAATGGCGTTAAACCAAAATAATAACAACAACAGCAAAAACAGAACATGCATGTATAAATATAAATTGTACGAAATAACAGGCTTGAATCCACCAATACTTTTCTTTTATTGCTTTCTTCTCACAAGTCTATTAAATGTACATGGAAAGATCTCACCAGGAGGACTTTGGGAATATTTCCCACGCACGAGGTGCGTAGTATATCATTTTCTTTTTTTAAAGTTTCCTCCTGGAGAGAAAATTTATAAGATGTTAACGTCAAAGTATATTAATTTGGCTATTATTGACGTCACGGCCTATGGGGACTGAATTAGTTGACTGTGCCACGGGACCAACTTTGTCAATCGCAAGTTGAGAATTATGAGGGTCCATAAAGGTAGATAGATAAGGCCAGGCAAATCTCATTTTCGTTCACTCGTGTTCAATATTCTATAATAACTTCATCATTTGCCTCGTATTCTGATGAAATTTATGAATTTCTGTATGCCACTCATTCGAAAATTCTGAAGTAGTTTCTGCGTGATTTCACTGTCTCCAAAGGAACCGCTTAAGCTTCATTCACCTAAACGCCAGAACATTCCTGACAAAGATAGATGCTACAGCTGGGAATAACAAAACACAAAAATAGAGTTTCCACAATATCAGAATGTGGACTGTATGCTTTTTCTACTAATGCCGAAATTCCCATGGACGGGTACTGTGCCATAACTCTTGGCAGAAATATAACATTTTTATGCCGGAGGCGTATGTCCATATTTTAGAAATGTCATTTCTTTTCTCCATGGAAGATTTTCACTCAGAAAATCAAGCAATTATTTGGGTAGATATTGGTTTACCTAACTCGAAGCCAATTATAAATGACACTTGTTAAATACTTCCAAATTAACATAAATTTCTTCAAAAGTTTAATGGGATCAGACTAAGAATTTCACATTCTATGTGATTTTAATATGTTTTCTTCCTGGAAGGTCAACATTGTTCATTAAATATTCAAATATTTATAAACTTTAATCTTAAATAAGGGATTCTTGAGCCTGCCCGTTTTACTATTTTATTATACACAATTTAGACAACATCATGCGTAAGAATCATAAAGCATTCTTTAGTCTGGGACTAATGCCCGTAGGACTGTGTGACTATTCGCTTTTTATTGTACATAAAGATTGTCATATATAAAATCAACATACATAACATCATGTCCTTAAAATATAAAGTTAAGGAAACTTTATTGAAATCGGTAATATGGTAATTGGGGAAAAGCAATTATAATTTTAATGCGAAGAAAGCATGGATCTGTTCTTGTTAAAAATGGAAGGCTTAAATAATATTTCTTCTTTGAAAGAGGTGACACTGAAACAACGGATATTGCTCCAGAGATCACCTTCAACATTCGTGAATCTTATATATTGGTACCATTTACTGTAGATGTTTAGCATAAAAAGCGATCCTGATCCTTACATTAAGGATCAAGGTATGAAGGTGCGTTAGGAGAACTACATCTGAATACTTATCAAAAGAATAAAAATAATATAAAAACAATTCAAACACAGTGTAGCATCAATAAACAAAACATTGATTATAATTCAAAGACCATTATGGACAATAATATAGTTCCGGTTATGTACGGCAGTGCATGGATCGATGCAAAGACAGTCTTGCAATATTTCAATGAATTTTTAACAATTGTCTCATCGTCTCTTGGAAATGCCTCATATTAGTTGTGATTTATTTAATACAGATACAAAGTTTAATGACGTTATAAAACGAAATATTCTATCTAATCAGTCTGAACACTCAGTGTAAAGTTTATTTATAAGGATTTAAGGAATCACAAACCCAGTAATATTACATGATTAACTAAATACCCGTTTGTTTAAGAAGAACCGATACACGGAAGACAGCATAGGTATACCCTTGCTTAAGAAGAACTGATACACAGAAGACATCACAAGTATACCCTCCTGTTTAAGAAGAACTAACACACGGGAGACAGCATAGGTATACCCCTTGTTTAAGAAGAACTGACACACGGGATACAGCATAGGTATATCCCTTGTTTAAGAAGAACTGTCACACCGGAGACAGCATAGGTATACCTCTTGTTTAAGAAGAACTTATACACGGGAGACAGCATAGATTTCCCCTTGTTTAAGAAGAACTGATACACGGAAGACAACATAGGTATTCTCCTTGTTTAAGTAGAACTGATCCACTGAAGACAGTTCGGGTGTGCCCCGAACTGATGCACGGAAGACAGCATAGGTATATCCCATGTTTTAGAAGAACTGATGCACGGAAGACAGTATAGGTATACCCCTTTGCTTAAGATGAACTGATACACGGAAGACTGCAAAGGTATACCCCATGTTCAAGAAGAAATGATACATGGAAGACAGCATAGGTATACTACTTGTTAACGAAGAACTGATGCACAGAAGACAGCACAGATACACCCCTTGTTTTAGAAGAACTGATAACCGAAGACAGCATAGGTATAACCATTGCTTAAGACGAACTGATGCAAGGAAGACAACATATGTATACCCCTTGCTTAAGAAGAACTGACCCACGGGAGACAGCATAAGTATACCCCTTGTTTAATAAGAACTGACACATGGAAGACAGTATAGGTATACCCCTTGTTTAAGTAGAACAGATACACGAAAGGAAACACAGGTATACCCACTGCTTAAGACCCAATGCACGAAAGACAGCATATGTATACCCCTTGTTTAAGAAGAACTGATACCCCTGAAGACAGCATTGGTATACCCTTTGTTTAAGAAGAACTGACACGGAAGACATCATATGCATACCCCTTGTTTAAGAAGAACTGATACCCCTGAAGACAGCATTGGTATACCCCTTGTTTAAGAAGAACTGATACAAGGAAGACAGCATTTTTATACCCTTGTTTAAGAAGAACTAATTTACGGAAGACAGCATTGGTATACCCCTTGTTTAAGAAGAACTGATGCATGGAAGACAGCATAGGTATCCCCATTGCTTAAAAAGAACTCATGCAAGGATGACATTATATGTATACCCCTTGTTTAAGAAGAACTGACACACGGAAGACAGCATATGTATACCCCTTATTTAAGAAGAAATGACACACGGACGAAAACACAGGTATACCCCTTGTTTCAGAAGAACTTATACACGAAGACATCATAGACATACCCCTTGTTAAAGAAAAACCGATAAACGGAAGACAGCATATGTACACCCCTTGTTTAAGAAGAACTGATACACGGAAGACAGCACAGGTATATCCATTGTTTAAGAAGAACTGATACACGGAAGACAGTATAGGTATACCTCTTGTTTTATAAGAACTGATACACGGAAGACAGCACAGGTATACCCCTTGTTTAAGAAGAACTGATACACGGAAGACAGTATAGGTATACCCTTTGTTTTAGAAGAACTGATACACTGAAGACAGCATAGGTATATCCATTGTTTAAGAAGAACTGATACACGGAAGATAGTATAGGCATACCCCTTGTTTAAGACCAATGCTTGATCCATAGTAGTAAACTCAAGCGTTAAGTATGCTATACCTGTATATATAAAATATTAAAAATGCAGTTTGTACCCGATTGGAAACGTAACTAATTTAAGCATTATACAACATAAATAAGTAGTCTTGTTTTAGAAAGCAGTATTCACCACCTACTTGCTTTATTTATTTCACATAAATCATCAAAACACATACTTGTAAAGGCTTTTACGCTGGTTTGATCAAGCTATATTCGCATTTGATACAGTGAACTATTCCATTGTGTTCAAGAAACTGTATGCTTTGGGAATAAAATCAGTTAATAGGTTTCAATCATACTAATCGAACAGACTCCAACGTTTCCATGTAAAAGAAACAATGGCGTGAACCCATTGCTGGAACGCGTAGGATACTAGGTCTATCATGGGGCCCTATAGCTTTCTTTGTTACATCGATGATGCGGTTATAATCATAATTGGTGACGGTGAATCGATGTTGTATGCTGATCTTCCGCATCGAGATCCTAATTTTATAGTTTGAAGTATCTTTGCAGACATTGTTTGTACTTTTTAAAATAAAACTTTAAAATTATCTTTGTAATCTACATTAACTTAATGTCTTTTGGAGTATTCTTATTCCTCATGGTTTTTTGCACTGTCAGTGTTGAAAAAACAATCTTCGGATTGCTCAAAATGAAACCGTTCGATTTATACAAAAATAAATAAGAATAAAGTGCGAACAATGATGTAATATTCGTTAATTTAATCTTATTATTGTTGAGAGTGTAAATGTCTTAAACAGTTAAATAAAAGATCCTCAACCTCATCCATAAAATATCGCGAGCAAGAATTGTGGAGCATATTTGTCAATAAGTTTTATTAGAATGTCAGGCCGTACTCACTATAGTATTAGAGAAAGTCATTAGAACATTTTTTTTTACCATCAACAAATATTGTACCTTCATTAACCTTTTACTATATTGCAATGCGATATTGGAAATTCCAACCACAAAATATTGACTGCATTACAAATAGAAACAAATTAAAACCGCAGGAAAGACTGGCTTGACTGAATTTTCTGTTATTTATTTCAGGTAAGTGTCTTTTGTTTATATAAAAAAAACTTCTATTTTTCTCCACAGCATATAACAAATTTATGGTGTCGATTCTTATTCATCCATTTGTGTGCAGTATGATTTTCTTTTAAATGAATTGTGCATATTGATTGAACGGTTTCTACACCCTTTTTAATCCGTTATTTTATACTTCATACCGAATACACTCACTTATAAGACGGTTTAAAATTACCAACAACATTTATCCTGATCTGCTCTATTATTAGGGTCATTACTGTTTGTTCTACGGATTACTCCTAACCAGTTGCACAGACCCAGATCTGCCAGTGAATTGTGCTATAGCAGATATTGGTCTGTGCAGTTTGCATTTCGGCTCCTCTTATAAGCAAATATAGAATGTATTTTGAATATTATTCTCAAAGATTTTGCACCTTAAATACGGAACAGTAAGTAAGATCACATGGGAAATAAGCCCTATAAAGGCTCTAAAGGTAACCCTAGGTTTAAAAACGATAGTAATGATTTGTGTAATGCGTACTGGTAAGTGTTTGATCACAAAACAAATTCTTACAAAACTCATCAAGCGGAATATGATACAAATGAAGTACTTTATACGCCGAGTTATGTACACATGACTAGTTATATAAACACTTTGGACTAGATATAATATAATTAAGGGGTTATGTAGACATGACTAGTTATATTAACACTTTGGACTAGATATAATATAATTAAGGGTTATGTAGACATGACTAGTTATATAAACACTTTGGACTAGATATAATATAATTAAGAGTTTATATAGACGTGACTAGTTAAATAAACACTTTGGACTAGATATAATATAATTAAGGGTTTATATAGACATGACTAGTTATATAAACACTTTGGACTAGATATATTATAATTAAAGGTTTATGTAGACATGACTAGTTATATGAACACTTTGGACTAGATATACTATAATTAAGGGTTATGTAGACATGACTAGTTATATAAACACTTTGGACTAGTTATACTATAATTAAGGGTTTATGTAGACATGACTAGTTATATGAACACTTTGGACTAGATATAATATAATTAAGGGTTTATATAGACATGACTAGTTATATAAACACTTTGGACTAGTTATACTATAATTAAGGGTTTATGTAGACATGACTAGTTATATGAACACTTTTGACTAGATATACTATAATTAAGGGTTATGTAGACATGACTAGTTATATAAACACTTTGGACTAGATATATTATAATTAAAGGTTTATGTAGACATGACTAGTTATATGAACACTTTGGACTAGATATACTATAATTAAGGGTTATGTAGACATGACTAGTTATATAAACACTTTGGACTAGTTATACTATAAGTAAGGGTTTATGTAGACATGACTAGTTATATGAACACTTTGGACTAGATATAATATAATTAAGGGTTTATATAGACATGACTAGTTATATAAACACTTTGGACTAGTTATACTATAATTAAGGGTTTATGTAGACATGACTAGTTATATGAACACTTTTGACTAGATATACTATAATTAAGGGTTATGTAGACATGACTAGTTATATAAACACTTTGGACTAGATATATTATAATTAAAGGTTTATGTAGACATGACTAGTTATATGAACACTTTGGACTAGATATACTATAATTAAGGGTTATGTAGACATGACTAGTTATATAAACACTTTGGACTAGTTATACTATAATTAAGGGTTTATGTAGACATGACTAGTTATATGAACACTTTGGACTAGATATAATATAATTAAGGGTTTATATAGACATGACTAGTTATATAAACACTTTGGACTAGATATATTATAATTAAAGGTTTATGTAGACATGACTAGTTATATGAACACTTTCGACTAGATATACTATAATTAAGGGGTTATGTAGACATGACTAGTTATATAAACACTTTGGACTAGATATATTATAATTAAAGGTTTATGTAGACATGACTAGTTATATGAACACTTTGGACTAGATATACTATAATTAAGGGGTTATGTAGACATGACTAGTTACATAAACACTTTGGACTAGATATATTATAATTAAAGGTTTATGTAGACATGACTAGTTATACGAACACTTTGGACTAGATATACTATAATTAAGGAGATATGTAGACATGACTAGTTATATTAACACTTTGGACTAGATATGATATAAATAAAGGGTTTATGTAGACATGACTAGCTATATAAATACTTTGGGCTAGATATAATATAATTAAGGGTTATGTAGACATGACTAGTTATATAAACACTTTGGACTAGATATAATATAATTAGGGGTTTATGTAGACATGACTAGTTAAATAAACACTTTGGACTAGATATAATATAATTAAGGGTTTATGTAGACATGACTAGTTATATTAACACTTTGGACTAGATATACTATAATTAAGGGTTTTTCTTTTAAGATTTTTAAGGGCTTTTGTAGTCATAGATGTAGTCAGGCTTTAGAACCTTAGAAAAGTTCCAAATGATGAGACTGAAATTGAATAATTGACCTCTATGTCTGTATGTCTTTCTCTTTATATATATATATATATATATATATATATATATATATATATATATATATATATATATATATATATATATATATATATATATATATATATATATATATATATATATATATATATATATATATATATATATATATATATATATATATATATAAAGAGATTGTTATATATAAGGGCCTCCATTCATCGTCATTCCATTCGGGCAGTAGACAGCGACGAAGCAGGACCGGCAAAACAGCAGCGGTGAATGGGCGGGAAAGAGCAAGAAACACGTGCAGCAGGAGCACAGAACAAAGAATGTGACCATAACACTGGAAAATAATAGTAGAACAAAATCCTCTACTGCTTGATTATAGCCCTTCACTAAAGCAACGTTGCTGAATTGTAATTTCAACATGACCGACAAAGAGGGAAGGAAGGTAGCAGCTCTTAACTGGCAGCCTACTAAATGGAGGGCAAGCTGTGAGAAGCGCACCGCCGGAACCATGTCTATGTTATGGAGAAGACTATAACTAGCTGAGCGATGAAAGAGTGGAACTGCAGGAGTTTAATGGGAAGTCTAACCGGCAGTCTTCTAAAAAAGGAGGACGTAAGCCCTGGGATACCATAGAAACTTATGCGAAGACCTTCTGACCGCAACAGCTAGCCATTCCAGAGAAGCCTGCAGCATAACAACGATAGCAGTCTATGAAAAGATAGAATACAAGATTGCTACCATTGCCTTAACGATACACGGCTTTCATTTGGCTGAAAGCCGTATTTGATAATAGCTCTATTTCAATCCTAATGTGACTTATTTTGGTACCGCCGTCAAAATTTTTAACTTACATTTTATCCATGCGTGACTCCAACTTTTATAAGTCATTTCGACTTAACTGATTGGTTCTTTATTAGAATACAAAATGTACACTACGTACACTAAATTCAAACTTGTTCGGAATCAAATTCAAAATTGTTGACCTCGGATTTAACGCCATTTTTTCAGTACAAGATAGGCTGTACATGGCGGCCATTATAAATGGTGGAGCAAGAACCCTGGAAATCTTAGGGTAGAACCACCGACCCACGAGAAGCTACTGGCATGCTTTCCCACGTACCCACGCTTGCCGAGCCTTGGACTCGAACCCACGCAGACAGAGGTGAGATGGCAGTGATCCGGAACGGTGAGCGCTTTAGACCATTCGGCCATTCGGGGCCCCTTGTCCATTAGTAAAACTGGACTTAATTTGAAATAAGTACGGGCTAGCTTTTCAGGAAGTACGTTGTGACCATGGCTGGCTTGCCGAGTGCCTTTCCTCCTTCACCATGCTCGGACAACGTACACATGGCAGTATGTGGAACGATTTCCACCTGCCACACGACCAGGTGTCCTAATGTGACGTCATCGCTGCCGACCAGTCGAAGCGGGCGTCACATACTGCTTGGGTTGACACCTTGGGCAGTTCAATCCAACTTGACTAACATGAGTGTGTGTTTCAATTCCCACTCATGTAAGAGCCTTACACTTAGGTTGTTTGGGACTAAATAGTCCTACAACCTAACGGCTAAATTAAATAGTACTCTTTGAGTACATAAATGTCTGGGGGAGGTGGCTCCAATTCCCTCCCCCAGGAGTAATTAATAAGCACATTAAGTGCACTAACCAGTGGTACATGTTCATTCGAACGAACACCACTATAATTAAATGAGATAAGATAAAAGATATGTAAGGACGAATGCAATACAAGGAATGTATTATAATTCTGCTAAAGAATTTTTTATATTAAAATGAAAGACATTCCTATTTCTGGAAAACACATAAAACCGTAGAATTAAATTACATGTGTGTTACGTCATATTAAACAAAGACCATCTGTGTATTTGATGGCTCTCCGACGTACACACAATCGCACACAACTTTGGATCAGTACTTGAACTAAATGATATTCGGCAATTAATCCCTTTAAAGGTAAGCCAGAACATACTTACGATGTTCGTAAAAATGTATACTTATTGCATTTTGCAGATGACGAAGCCTCGGATATTAAACCCCTTTGATTCACCTCTTCTAAACCGTTCTCTGCGGTTTGAATATATCCCTAGCTGCAAAATATTAAAGAGTGCTTGAAACCAAATTGATCTGAGAATGGGTTGGCATTGTTCAAAGTCTTGATGTAATCTGCCCTAATTTTACCGATATTTGCATAGCCTAGACATACGTGAACTTCGTGCTTCTCTGATTCCACTGGGCGAATTGGGTATTGATGTAGTATTCTAAGTCGAATCCTGATTACAAATGCCCATTAAAGGGATTAAACAAGACTAGGTTGAACATGGGTGCTTCTGAATCTAATTATTTACGTAACATGCTATAAGTAAAGTTGTAAGTAGAATTCTGCCATTTTAGACTTCTATTCTGCTGATTCCGCTCAACATGATTCTTGCAAACGTATTTTAGGATTCAAACAGATCTGAAGCTAGCAAGGCGTATGAATCTGTCAGAGTCAAATTACCTTAGACAGGAATATTATCGCATATATGTTAACATTCTATGTACCTGTCAATGGGCTTTATAGAATTATTCCATATTTGGCTTCCTATTTATCTGAAGGTCTGATGAATTTTGTCCAGACGTTTTTCAAGGATTTATTGGAGCCTTGATTACAAGACACTGAATGAGGTTTATGTCAGTCAATTGTAATCGTTTATCTCATAATCCAAAGGCTTCATATAATTGGCCGTCTCAATAATGGCTACACGTAACGGACCCACAGCTACAATCCTATAGCTCCTATTCCACTACAGGCAAAAAGGGGTTCCATGAAAATAATAAAAACAAACAATAAGTGGATTGTATTTTTCTATTTCAACACTACGCATGTACAACGTACTCTTCATACAGGTAACATATAACCGTTCCATGCTAGACAATCTATTCATATGATTAATCTCGACGATATTCATTTTTACTTCTAGGTGTTTAAACAGGTCACAAACTTTAACTATTTTAGCTGTCCAAACCTTAATAATTCAAAAAGTATTTTAGTTCCATAAGTTGACGCAATACGTTATCTCTGCGCGGACTTTGATTAGCTTAAATATATTAGGTTTTTCCTATTTCGACTCGAGCATTTTCTAACTATATTTGTCCAGAAAAAAGTTCATATAAAAATAAGTATAACAAGGACTTTTGCAGGTCTAATAGTTTATACAACAGGTTATCTTTGTACGCGCTATACGTTTACACTTCCTATTTCTGGCCCTGTATTAGGTTGCTCCTCCATCGACTAAATTTATAGAAAGGTATCATAATGCCTAAATAATTCCTGAACCATCAAAGACCACAAGGGCATTAAAAATGAAATGCTTTCGAAAGGGGAAATAATAGTACATATGTAGACACACACTATATAGCTGCCATTGTGTTTTCTGGAATTAATCATTATTTTGCCTCCTATTTCTTGGAATCCACTTGATCAATATAGTTCAAGCATTTGGGCAGACCTCGAACTTCAAAATAAATAAAACAAATTTAAATTAAAGCAAACTAAAGTGTTCGAATGATTGGCCATTTCTATACCTTAATGGAAGCTTAGATGATCATAGTGTCTTATTCTGAACTAGCAAGCAATCAAGATACCACTGTGTTCATCTGATGAAATTTAACAATGGGGGCACTATGGACATCAATAGAAATTTAACATTTGGGGCACTATGGACGTCCATGGAAATTTAACATTGGCGGCACTATGGACATCCATGGAAATTTAACAATGAGCCAATATGGAAGTCCACGGAAATTTAGCTTTGGGGGCGCTATGTCCTTCTGATAAAAATTAACATTGGTGACACTATGGACATCCATGGAAATTTAATATATTGGGCACTATGGATATCCATGAAAATGTAACATTTGGGACACTTTGCAAACTCATGAAAATTTAACACTGGAGGCACTACTGACATCCATGAAAATTTAAAATTGGAGGCACTTTGGACATTTGAAATTTAATATTGGCGCACTATGGACATCCATAGAAATTTAACATTAGATGCACTATGGACATTCATGAAAATATAATATTGGATGCACTATGGACATCCATATAAATTTAACATTGGTAGCGTTATGGACATCCATAGAAATTTAACATTGGATGCACTATGGACACCCATATAAATTTAACATTGGAGGCACTATGGACATCGACGGAAATTTAATATGGGGGCACTATGGACATCCATGGACATTTAAGATTGGGGGCACTATGGATATCTGATGAAATTTAACATTGGGGACACTCCAAATATCCATGGAAATTTAACATGGGAGACACTATGGACATCCAAGGAAATTAAAGACTGGGTGCACGATGGGAATTTGATGAATTTTAACATTGGGGACACTCCGGTCATCCATGGAAATCTAACATTGGAGGCACTATGGACATCCATTGAAATTTATCATTGGGGACACTCCAGACTTTTGTGGAAATTTAACAATGAGGACACTAGATACACCAATTGAAATTTAACATGCTGGGCACTATGGACATCCATGCAAACTTCACACAGGGTATACTTTGGACATCCATGGGAATTTAACAAAATATTTAGTGGGCCGAATATTCTTCCAGAGTTTGCAATGTAGGTCATCGCCCCCACCAACGACTGGGACGGAAGGGAAATCGTTAAAGCCACTGGCACAGTACGTAACTATGATAACACAATTTCTCAGCATACGACAAACAGTATTTTGGAAGCATTTTACAGAAAAAGAACCGAATTGACACAAGGAAAATGAGTGAGCTAAAATCATATACATGAAAGTAGGAACAGTGCATCTTTTTTAATATTCTCTGAGTCAACTGGCTTTGTCCTTGAGTAAAATGCAAAAACACCTTTAGAATATTGAATGTCTAAAGAATATTTACTTCGATCTTTGAACGTCGAGAGCAATCGTCACGTTGAACTCACTCATTTGCCTCTCACATAATTTTGCAAACAACCCAGACGAAATGCGGACATTTAAGCAGGAAGCTTTTTATGCATGGTACCAGACTAACTCTTCAGACTACTTTGAATTTTTGTGACGAAATATTCAAGTATTATCGGTCCGAAGTGGACGTTAATTAACTAATATGACTAATATCAGGAGGCTGCAAGCGATAACAAAGATTGTGGTTTGGTGTACCGAAATAATGCATGCCCGATAGCACGTTAGCTATCGCACCGCATCGAAAATAGCAGCTGTCACTAGTCGGTATTGGGCATAGGCTTTACGATGGATGCATTATTTATATAACACACAAGACAAATTGATACAGCACAAAGAGAAGAGGACTGATCCTTATTACGTCGATGTTTGGAATTTTGGAAGACCCACATATAGTCAACGAATTTCATGTGTTTCTTTCAGGGGTATGGCACGTTTATCCCAAGAACTAAAACTAAGTATACGACGTTAACAGTGGAAGATTTGGATGATCAAGGATACCACGTGACGGGACGCGTGAACACAAAAATACGATAGATGCTTAACAACATAACCCAGGGTTATGACGCATCGTCAAAGACTAGTGTGTGTAGACATCGTATATCTGGATCCCCACGAAATATAGTTTGATCATGGACCTATGCTACATTTGTACGGTAGAGATTAATCTCAATGGGATAATCAGAAACAGAGACGTGTGTTCGTTGTACTCTTAGGTCAGTATATATTCTCGATTTCCAACGTGACACTCCGAAACGTTAATAAAATGCTTTGCTATGGAATACTTTCGTAAGTAAGAAGGTTTGACCAAATGCAAGCTCTTCCACCTATTTGAATGTACTATACTGTGTTGTCTCATCATTCCAACGGCAAACTGACTTTTCCATTTTGTCACATGTGTACTGAAACGTTCATTCAGCAATAATCCAGCCTTGACAAGAATTGTTTTAATCTGACGATCGGGAACCGTATAGGTCACAACAAGAAGGAAAATAATAGTACTAGTAATGCTACTGATCCACAGAGGTAACTGAATAGAAACTCGTCAAGTTCAACATGTGAAGACAAGCTTTTGCTAATGGCACGCTCTATTTTGCTAAGGATTACTAAGCAGATGATATCCGAAACGGAATTCTGAATGAGTCATGTTTAATACTTTCAATCGATCTGCGATCAAAGAAACCATACGAAACATATTAGAATTGTAATAGAAGATTTGATATTTGTTTATAACGAGGAAGAGATCAAGTGTGAAAACCAATTAATTTGGGAACAGGATCATTGCAGTTTACGTGACCGCCAACGTCCATTTAAATGTTTTAAAGGCTTTGGAACCATTAGGACTGTGTGCCTTACTATGAAACCGATTGCTCTGTATGAATCGAAGACGAACATTCAGGATAGTGGACCGAGAAGCATCTCGAACATATCCTTTTTAGTGTAGCTATTGGTGGATTAGAGAAATATGCTCTGAAAAAACAATGGGATAGATTCGCTACGATTTGCAGTGAGAGCAAAAACAACAGCACAAGCTGCATCAGCTATCATAAGCAGAAGTGAAACCCTAATGCAAAGAGTGAAGGACTTGTCTGTGGACTTGTGGCTCCCGAATGAACACATAATTATGTGTGCTGGTTTTAGAGCCTGGCTTGAGAGGTGCTCACGTCAAAAGAAGATGTGACTCTTTGAAAAACCCTTCTCATGGTTGACCAAACGATCCTTTCCACCCCTCCCAGCCCATTCCTCCAGTATTCTAGAATCAGAACACTAACCCCTGACTTGCAATTTGTCTCTGTGAAATATGTTTGTACGAAAGTATGTATATATATAAAAAAAATCAAATATACCACATCGCCACTCAGTGTGTGTGTGTGATTGTGACTTTGTGTGTTAATTATGACAACGTGATTATGTGTATATGAAGGAAAAACAGTAATCCCTTCCGTTTGTAAATGTGAATGTATGCTGGATAACAAAAAGTTGTGTTAGTCACCATCGCATAACTTTTCTTTCTATCAACCATTTTTGTAGGTGTGGATGGATGTTGGATGATAAAGGATGGTGATGGATTGTAAGTATTTGTGGTTGTGACTTTCAAATAATTATCCCTTCTTTTTAAAATATAAATTTAAGTAAAATAGAGGTGATATTCTTTTCTGCATACTTCCTACATACTTTAGTTCATAAAAGTACTCCCTATTGTACATTTGTCCACCCAAAAAAATATTTTAGGAAGTGAACAATCTGATATGTTTTGTAATCTCTTCCTTGTTTTGGCGGAATATTATATTTGCACTGGCAGAGTCAATATGTAAAATCCTTACATTTGTGTTTTTAAGCATATAGTTGAAATGTATAAGAATATTGGAAAAATATGCTGCTAAGTAAAAAGAGGACTACTTTCTTAAAAACTGTGCCTCAGTCATGAACGTGTAACTGGTGCGATTCGGAAACGTTTAGTTGTAAAGTGACCATGGAATGATGTTCCCCGACCCAGTGGTTAGCCTATTACAGTTATAATTAAAAAAACCCACCTCCCACCTACCGACCCCAGCCTTAATAAAACGTAAATAGTACGGTCCTCTTCTTGCATATGCTATCCGAACTATCCCACCCACAAAGTACTTATATTGTATGACACTCTCAGGATGACATATTCATTTCTGTCACATAAAGATGAGAATGATTGTAAACTAAAAAGGGAATGCTTCATATCCCACGTTAATAGCGGATATAAATAAATGTGGTATTTGAACGAGTAGCGAAGAACGTCAGTCGTCTGAAATCAATATAGCATGTATTTACGTTGACAAATAATTACAATCTAAACAATGACGGTACGAAAAGAAAATACAAATTGCCCTCTAAAGGTGTTTCTTTTGCAATCATTCCAAGAAAGCTATTGTATTTTAAAAGACAAGGCATGTTACTCCAATTGCCTCGCAATATAATCTGTAATGTGTTGATGTGTCGTTAGTTAAAACGCGAAAAGCAAGCCAGACGACGTCACCTGCCTTTCCACTGGATGTCTGCCGATTTTTTTAAATGTATGTCTCTTTTTCAGCTTAGTCTTGTGTATTATCCCTCTTATTACTGTGATGGCATCATCTACTCGTTTGTCTGTCTCCCTATTTAAATGCGTCTTCTTGACATATATACAGTTGCATGTACAGTATAAATTCGTTGTCAGTTACCATGTGTCCGTGGAAAGGTATTATAAAGATAAACAATAATATATAAAATTCTGATTAGAGAGTTTAAAATCAATTTTGAACATAAAAATACAAAAAAGTATATAAAAAAGATTGGGATGTTAAAGGTCTCTAAAAGGTTTATTCAACTGATAAAAAAATTAGATAAAATATAAAATTCTTCAAATAATGGACATGTTTCATCTTGTTAATTAAAAAAAATATGACACTTAAATCCAAGCACTATTTTAAATTTTGTACTAAGTTACATGATGGAGGTCTATTAGTTACGTTAAATTCTAATTAGGTTCGTATATAATGTCTATTGACTATATATATAACACATGCAAGTGAAATCATAACCAGTTCTCCTTAGCACGAGTTGATAATATTACAATCAGATAACATCTTACTGTTTAGCGTGACTTGATAATATTACAATCAGATAACATCTTACGGTTTAGCGTGGCTTGATAATATTACAATCTGATAACATCTTATTATTTATCGTGACTTGATAATATTACAATCAGATTACATCTTACTGTTTAGCGTGACTTGATAATATTACAATCAGATTACATCTTACTGTTTATCGTGACTTGATAATATTACAGTCGGATAACATCTTACTGTTTAGCGTGACTTGATAATATTACAATCAGATAACACTTACCGTTTCACAACGAGAAGTGCATATTATCATTTATGCTGCCATTTCCTCGTAAAATAATTACCATTAAGAACTGTTTAGAAAGAATATTACAAGACAGATGTGCAAATTAATGCATGGCGGAATCGACTAGCAATATAATGAAGGTTGTAAGTGTGGTAAAATGGCATTTTGGTCTTCATTTTTGGCTGATAGATGGCGGTAAGCAATGTTGGCCGCGTAATATGGGAATAAAAGAGTGAAAATGGCTCAGAACAATTTGCTGAAAATATGCGATGCTGCCGTACAGAAAATAGTGTTACCACGAATGTATATTTTTGACGCATATTGAATACTCTCTCTCTCTCTCTCTCGTTCTGGCTAATGCATCTTCATCAGTTTTTGAAACTAAAATAGGTGAATTAGCTGAAACCTTTTGAATTTTGAAAGACCTTGCTATGTAAAACTCGACATAATATAATATAATATAATATAATATAATATAATATAATATAATATAATATAATATAATGTAATATAATATAATATAATATAATATAATATAACAGTGGCGTCACTCGGGTTGGTGTCACCCAGTGCGGTAGCTCATGGTGTCACCCCCATGGTCCTCCTTCCGTAACAGACCATACAGAATCCTTAGTAATGTCATTTTGGTGTCACTCCCTCTGATGGTGTCACCCGGTGCAGTCCGCACCCCCCCCCCCCCCCCGCATCCCCCTAGCGACGCCACTGCTGTGCCTGCTAGTCATGTATTTAACTATGATCGGTTATCCGCTTATGAAATCCGACTAGACCGAGCAGTGTGTACTCTGTAAAATTTGCAATTTTTCATTTTGGTGTCACCCCTCTGAGATGGTGTCACCCGGTGCGGTCCGCACCCCCCGCACCCCCCTAGCAACGCCACTGTAATATAATATTATAAGACAAACGAAGACAAATGTGTGGTCGGTAAGAGCATAATCCATCCTGGAAAACAAGGCATTTTTTCTCAAGAAGTTAGTTCTGGCCATTTGTTAATGACCAGAGTCTACAATAGCCCAATCGAAATGAGCCAATGGCTACCGTGATGTATGTCTCCATGACAACTTACTCTTAGTTATCTGTCGCCATTAGCCCTCAGGCAGTCGATATTAATATAAATGCGTAGATAGAGAATCATTTGTTTTAATCCAGTAGTCTGGTGAGAAAAAGAGATTATTTACTCAGGTACTTGTATGTATGTCGAAAGGATTTATATTTGATGTAAGCGAAGGCGGATCAGCAACATTTGCATACATTTGAAAGACATTTATGCCAGAATGCTCTCTGTCAAATTTAGTCGAATTTTGTTAAGTGGATTGCACGATTTAAGTAGCAAATGGTTGACGATCGAAGACAGATGCAGTAGGCCTACTATACAATATGTTCACTTGATCTTACAGCCATGTGAGCTGCGTGCAAATAATCTGCGGCAGCCCCACCTATTTTAGAATACACCCAAAGAAGCGACATTCCTAGTGAAACCATATATATATATATATATATATATATATATATATATATATATATATATATATATATATATATATATATATATATATTCGTTTGTTGAGTCAGTGTGTTTTATGTTATAAATCTAAGAAATAATAAAACGGTGTCCCATATAATTTTCTCGGTTATACATTACTCGCGTTCAGTCATCAGAGCTTTCGTTGAAATCTTATAACGAAATGAGCGCTATCGGTGTACAGTCATTATTTCCAGTAAGAATCAAAATGAATATTAAAAACAATTTTTGAAAATTTTAGCTAATTTTGAGTAGAATAAAGTGCAGAAATTATAGTAGCTGGAACTTTTTTCATTATCATTATGATGATAATCATCATCATCATCATCGTCATCATCATTGTCATTATCATCATCATGTGACTATATATGGATGAGGTTTAAGAGAATGCAGTCACAAGGTATCAAACACAGTTAAAAAGATGGATGCATATTTGGCTTCATTCAAGTCAAACCGTTATTACACCAACCTTCATGTCACTGAGTCCGTTTTAAAGTATTTTGGAGTCATGGAAAAAATCTCACTTTTCCGAAAGATTCGTGCATGAAAACTTGAAACGAAATATTTATGGAAACTTAAGCTTTGCACTTTGGTGTAGTGTGAGTAGTCAACATCCTTGCCTTCTCCACCTATCCTTTCCACATTGTTATTATTGTTATTATTATTATCATTTATTATTATTATTATTATTATTATTATTATTCGCTTGTTGACTGATGTTGTGATTTTATAACAATATTCAGGGAATTATAAATGCTTCGCTTTACATTTGATTTGGTGACGAACTCTGGATGGAACAATGACATATAACGCACTACTCGTCAACTTGCATCGATTGCTGAATATACCTCGCTTAATTTTCACCTCAGAACAGTAAATTAGTGTTTTCTCTGTTTCATAGTATTTTCTCTGTTATATTCTTCCAATATCTGACGCAAACGCTGATTAAAACAAACTTACAAGACAGAAAATAAAATACTCCGCGGATTAAAAAGATCAAGTCTAGGTTTCGGTAAGATAATTATAAAAAGTTAATATCCTGAATTTCTTGAAATTTTCAGTGGTTTCCTAAAATAGGAAACCATCAAAAGGTCATTCGTCAAGTGAGACAATTAAGACTGTCAACAGCTGCACGTAGCATGAACTACGCTCCAACGATGTCGGTGTACATAATGACTACTTCTATCTTAAAAGAAACAGCCTTTTCAATGTGCAAAAGTTGACTGTTTTTGGAATGATCGAAAGACTAATAAATGCCTGTCATACAGGAAAAGGGGAATCTAATAAGCAAGAAAATAGGCCATGAATTTACCGAACTTGTCAACTAACTTGTAAACTAATGGTCTATGCGGATACATCTTTCTAGGGTTATTTTAAGAGAAGAACATTACGCTAAAATATTGATTGTAAATACACACTAATTTGTTTTGCAACTTTTTTAGTACTTCTTTTTAGATACACATTTTAAAGATGGCATTTGTTGTTAGCTGGACAAGCCACTATTTTGCCTCTTCCTTTTCGTTTACTTACTAATCAAATGAAAATGGTACCCAAAACAGTTACATCATCACCTGTCAAAAAATATATTATTTGAACTTTGTAAAATTTTGTTTCTCTTGTGATATTTCAGTTATTTTTTGCATATAGTTTTTCAAATATTTTAAAGTTTTTGCATTTTTCCAAGTTCTACAAATTTCAATTTTACGCACTGCTTTTATGTTTCGTGTAGCAATCACTTCTGGCTAGCATGCTTTCTGTACGCCTTGGCATGAGTTGTCTACCTTGTTTGTATTTTCTTTTTTGTTTGTTCAACTGCCATCTCTTTTACAAGGAGATATGGTGGCAATCTAACTCAAGATGATTTCAAGGTATCGGGAATACTGTGTGTATGGTATCACAACATGTTATCCTGTGTGTAAGGTATCGCAACATGTTATCCTGTGTGTAAGGTATCGCAACATGTTATCCTGTGTGTAACGTATCGCAACATGTTATCCTGTGTGTAAGGTATCGCAACATGTTATCCTGTGTGTAACGTATCGCAACATGTTATCCTGTGTGTAAGGTATCGCAACATGTTATCCAGAATGCAGAAAACAAATCAAGTATAATTGCTTCTTAAAAGAAGTGGAACGATGTAATTGCAGATCTTGTCAAGAGGAATAACTCTGTAATCTCTTTCTTTGCTCAATGTGCAATAACTGTCTACAATGCCTGTGCGTACTCATCAATTTCTGTAGATAGTTGACGGTGCTCTGCATGTGCGCAGACTGCTCAATTTGTTACTTGTTCTTCCCAAAATTCCTATTTTTTTCCAGTCTATATTTATAAAAGCGAAAAAACTCAGAAAGTTGTGGTGAATATTTTCAAGAGTTTCAGTGTCTTGGCAGTGAATAATTTCTAGAGCACGAGCGTCCTGGCGGTGAATAATTTCAAGGGTACCAGCATACTGGCGGTAAATAATTTCATGCGTTCGAGCGTCCTGGCAGTGGATAATTTCAAGAGTACCAGAGTCATGAAAGTGAATAATTTCAAGAGTTCCAGTTTTTTGACGGTGAGTATTTTCAAGAGTGTCAGCGTCCTAACGTTAAATATTATCAAGCGTACCTGCTTCCAGAAGTTGAATAATTTCAAGAGTTCCAGTGTCCTGGCAGTGAATAATTTCAACAGCGCCAGCGTCCTGAAAGTGTACAATTTCAAGAGTACCAGTGTCCTGAAAGTGAATAATTTCAAGAGTACCAGTGTCCTGGCAGTGAACAATTTCAAAAGTACCAGCGTCCTGAAAGCGAATAAATTCAAGAGTTCCAGTGTCCTGACGGCGAATATTTTTACGAGTGCCAGCGTCCTGACTGTAAATCTTTTCAAGCGTACCACCGTCCTGCCGGTGAATAATTTTAAAAGTACCAGCGTCATGGCAGTGAATAGTTTAAAGAATACCAGCGTTCTGAAAGTGATAATTTCAAGAGTAACCAACGTCTTGACGGTGAATCTTTTAAATAGAGCCAGCGTCCTGACAGTAAACATTATCAAGCGTACCAGCATCCTGCCGGTGAATAAATAAACAGGTACTAGCGTCAACTAAGTGAATAATTTCAAGAGTACCAGCGTCCTGAAAGTAAATAAATTCAAGAGTACCTGTGTCCTGAAAGTGAATAATTTCAAGAGTACCAGTGTCCTGGTAGTGAATAATTTCAAGAGTACCAGCGTCCTTAACAGTGAATAATTTCGAAAGCACCAACATCCTGAAAATGAATAATTTATAGAGTTCCGGTGTTCGGACGGTGAATATTTTCAAGAGTGCCAGTGTCCTGAAGGTAAATATTATCAAGCGTACCAGCACCATGAAAGTGAACAATTTCAAGAATAACAGCGTCCTTTGGGTGAATAATTTCAAGATTTCCAGTGTCCTGGCAGTGAATAATTTAAAGAATACCAACGTCCTGAAGGTGAATAATTTCAAGAGACAAGCGTCGTGAAAGTGAATAATTTCAAGAGACCAGCGTCCTGAAAGTGAAAAATGTCAAGAGTACCAACGTCCTGACGGGGAAACTTTTAAAGAGTGCCATCGTCATGACGGTAAATATTATCAAGCGTACCGGCATCCTCCCGGTGCATATTTTCAAGAGTACAAGCGGCCTGACGATTACAAGAGAGATGCCTATGAATTCCAACATATAAAATCATATTTATATTGAAACATTCCATATTAATAGAAGGTTCTACAACTCTTCCAAAGCATCGTATGACATGTAAGTAGCATGTGTGGAAAACAGATACACATAGATGAAAAACAGTGACTTTTGATGATAAATGATTTTACTATTGAAATTATCACGTCATACTTTTGTGATAAATATAAAGACAGATGTCGAAATATCTGAATAAGCGTTCTCTGAAAGCTAGAAGCTCACTAACCAGACGTACAGACAAAATGATAATCATTTGAACTAAGCTAAAATGACAGACGTGCGTTTTTTTCAAATAATTGCTTCAAAATATTTGCTGACACTGTATGTTCGGGAGTGTTTCTTCTACATTTAAAAAATGAACCAAAATATTATTTGCATCCAACTGTTTCAATTTAACAGACAAAATATTGTATTAACTATAAAGCAGCCACTTCCTATGCTAAGTAACGATGTGCTGTTTTCAACTTTTGTTCCTCCAGAAATTATGTATGCTCTGAATCCTTGTTGACGAAATTTGTAAAGTTTAGGAGATCATCAAATTGTAGTGAAAATTTAACTGAATGCAAATAATTGGATTTCCACAGAGCCAATAAATTTTACTGTCTGAACCATCTGGCTATCAGGGTTTATGTTTCTTATTTGAAGGTTGTCGTTATTGGAAGTAAACGGTATATCTGCATCATTTCGGAAAGCATCTCATATCATCTTTTTGTAATATCAGATGCCAACTGATTACAACATTTATTAGTAGAAATGTTTGTCACGAGGTGCGAATGATGTGTGAGATCCCCACTTCTTATGGATTTTGGTTATCGTTAGTTTGGATATGATCGACCACGATGTTACTGCCCAGATCGAGCAAACAAATAAATAAAATCTGATATTAATGGATGGAGTAGCAGAGATTGGAGCGGAGATATATAACAGAACAACACGAGCCAACTATGTAAAACATAACAATTTAATCAACTACATAAACGATATGAAATTGGACATGCCATTTGAATTATTCACTTTCTCTTAGAAATAGTTGCAAAATTTATGCGAAATTCAATTAGCCGTTCTGTTGTACCGATAGAACAAATTTCATCATATAATCGAGTGACTAATCGAACTCAAATCTCTCATGTCAGCATCACCTGGTTGCTTCCGGTCTTTTCCAATGACTGCTGTTGATAGGTCGGCCTTGCCGCATTTCATTTCCTCCTCTCTCTTTCTGTGGCTAAAATAGTCTTGGATGTGGACTGTGCTCTTTCTCACTGTGCAGTATAGGTATGGAGCAATTTTGTTTCTCAAATAAAACATAATACCCAACCTAAATGCGAGTCAGTTTTTTTCTTTTCCTGGGATCAAAACACTTTCCCACCGTTTTTAGTCAGATATTTTCTATCGTAATTCAACCAAACTGTGCTTTAGCTACCTGATACTGATACACAAACACCCCATCATGTGAATTTATGTAATGTCTAGATCCTCCTCGCATTCCTAACTGGAAATATAACACAATTAGATCTCTTCGATAACTATTAATGCGCCCCTGTGTGCTGTAAATTACTAGCTGAAATGTCAGTTGACACACGTTCCTACTGCTAACTCCATCGATTCTCACTTGAAAAGAGTTCTCAACTTCATTACAGAACGAATTAATGGACTTAGTTTCCTTTATACTATTCTTTTCGCCGTATTGTTTCAGTGGTAAGTGTTTATTTAAAATATTCACTGCTCAGGAAATAAAGGCATACAATTAAAAACTGGTCAGGTTATATCACTGACTATTCTAAGGGCGAATCTCTCTATTCCACCAAAAGGCGAGTGAGAGAGTAAGCGCTGATGCTATGGGTTTGACGAGATGGAGTGGTAACAGTACAACGCAGCAGGGCAATGGCGACGACGCGATAGCTGAGTGTGCAGTGATAATAATGCCATATAGCAATTAGGACTAGGTAAAGAATGTTTAACCGAGTTTCAGTACAGGTCTACATAAGATAATTTGTATTGCTTTTGCACGTCACCAAAATCACTCCAGCAACCGTCGCGTTACTTCATCAAAGAACACTAGTTAAGTGACGGAGCAATGACGCGATGAAACGATGTCGACAATGGCATAGAACAATGACGATGATGACATGGGAACAATATTTCCATCGCATCATAGCCATTTCAACATACGCGTTATGGTTGCAACGCTCTGATCGTTAAAATAATTATACTAAAAATTTTAATATATTTTTCGAGCGATTTCATCGATGCAATAATACATTTGATCCACGACTTACAATATTTCACCAGCAACACAAATAGGATACAATTTTCTTTAAAGGATGAAAAAGCTCCTGAAAAGTGTGGATAGTAATATTCCGAACTCAGCAGCTCTTTCTAGACAGATAAATCAGAAAATGTCTAGATTCTGATTCATTATATTGACATCCATAAAATGTCGAGAGTCAAGTTTCTACTTAAAAATAAAACGTTAAAAGACCATTCATCAAAACAGACAAATAGTAAAGTCAACACGTAACACGAGCTATCTGCACATTTTCTCGCGAGCTGGGCGTACATAATGGATTATTTACTCTAAGACAAAACGGCTTTTGTTCATTTTTCGGGACGAAATTTGTGTTAAATTGGAATGATTGATCGACAAACAAATGCCTATTAGTCACAATAAGAAGGGAATTTACTTAACAGCCTAGCGAAGAATGAACTGTGTTAGGCCTACTTGACCCACCAATTTATGTTTTCATATGTCAGATATACGCTGATTTTTGTAGACAAAAACATTCCGCAAATATTACAATGACAATATACGCAGAATTCTTTATGTGCTTTATTTTATATGTATTGCTCGGGACATCAAAGGTTCAAAAATTTCCCTTGATGCTTTCGTCTTTAGAACGCTTCGTTGTTTAGTGGTTAGAGCGTAGGTCTGGGAAGTGGAAGGTCGCGGGTTCGATCCCCGACCGATGTATGCCAAAGACTTCTAGAAATGGTACTAACAGCTGCCTCGCTAGGCATTAAGCATTAAGAAGTTAGTGTTAGGACTGGTCGGTTGGTGTCAGGATAATGAAACTGGGTGGGACATGATGCCAAGTGCGTGAGACATAATGCCCCAGTGCAGACATAACTATAATCTGTCACACTGCAGACATCGGAGCGATATGACTGACAAATTGTTAAAGCAACGTTAAAAATCCAAACCACACACGCACACACACGTACACATAGTCATCTTTAAATTCTAACTTTACTGCCATTTGTGATGATTGGAAATGATTGTTTTTAAATTAAAATGTTTGGATGGTTAGTTTTCCATGAACACGATGCGCATGTTGAAAGTGTCCAATCCAGGTAATCCAACATTACTTTGTGATGGTCATTTAGGTACTACCTTGATTAAACATTAATCTGTTGTTACGCTCAAGCATATTGTACTATTACTTCGGTCCATCTTCATTCAAGTAATAATCTAAATATGTGAATGCTGACTTAGACTATAGAACAAAGGATGGTCACACACTATTACGAAGGGGTCACTGGATCGATATTAGTGATATTAGTGACATGATGGGGCGACTGAACGAATGGCTTCAGCAGATTTACACACTATATTACTACAAACAAAGACACCCAAGTCTTTGTTTAATCATACAGCTTCACAAACACTTTCAAACTGGACTTTCACCCAGTCCCCAGAACTAACCAACAATTCGTTGCAGTTTGTTCTTTTCACTGTGGTTAAGGATTACATATGAGAAAGTGAATGAGTGAAATCTTGTATTTACATTATTCTCTTTCAATACGTAACGACTCGTCATCGTAACTGCCTAATGAAATGCTTCGAGTTAACAGCCTAATAAAATGCTTCGAGTTAACAGCCTCATAAAATGCTTCGAGTTAACTGCCTCATTAGATGCTTCGAGTTAATACATGCTGGCCACAATGAGGCTTCCTTTCATATGATGCAATTTGTCAGGCAATAACTCTTGTTGGTAAAGCCCTAATTAACATACTCTGAATACAGACATATATGAAGAAATGCAAAATTCGACTATATAGTTGTCCAAGGAAAGCCTAATAGGTTTAGACTTTGAAATCTTGTCGCTATTCCATATATATCACGAAAGACAGGGAATGATTCACATATAACTACCTATCAACTCGTTTTCTATACCACAATATATATATATCTTATATATATATATATATATATATATATATATATATATATATATATATATATATATATATATATATATATATATATATATATATATATATATATATATATATATATATATATATATATATGTATATATATATATGTATATGTATATATGTATATGTATATATATATATATATATGTATATATATATATGTATATGTATATATATATATATATGTATATATATATATGTATATATATATATATATATATATATGTATATATATGTATATATATATATATATATATGTATATATGTATATATATGTATATATATGTATATATATATATATGTGTATATGTATATATATATATGTATATATGTATATGTATATATGTATATATATATATGTATATATGTATATATATATATATATATATATATATATATATATATATATATATATATATATATATATATATATATATATATATATATATATATATATATATATATATATATATATATATATATATATATATATATATATATATATATATATATAGGTAGGTAGGTAGGTTACAAATCCATAGTTACAACACTTTCAACTTTTAACACTCCCAAGAACTGTTACTATCCGTACCTGCTTCAGACATTCAGAAAATACCAACACTAGATGCAAAGAAACATCCCATAACCTGCTACAATAATTTAAAAGATTTTTGTATTAGTACATGTTAATGAACGAGAAAAAAAGGCGGATGGTAAATAAGAAATAGTCAATATATTTTCAAATACAGTCCATTTTTGTCGAACGTGTTCATGCTTATCGTATGTATCTCAACATTCATTGGTCTAGTACTCGTGTTCTTTCATTGATAAAAACTGGCATTTTGGTCTGGTACTCGTGTTCTTTCATTGATAAAAACTGGCATTTTGGTCTGGTACTCGTGTTCTTTCATTGATAAAAACTGGCATTTTCTCATTTATTCTAAACTGAAAGATTGAAGATATTATACCAGGATGGACCCAGAAATATCGCTTAAGGGGAATATACACAATCAACCAAGTTGCCTCTGCGACGTAACCAATCGTGGTGGCTCAGGGGGCAAAGCTCACAGAATCTCCTGCATTTAAAGCGTTTGCATGTCACAATGTAAGGAAAAACTACTCTGGAAAACGTTACGGTCGTTTTGCGCTCAATTTTAGTTGGCGGGGAGGGGAGTAGTGTAGGGTAGGGGTTTCGCTGACTCCGCTACTGTAATGTTGTTTTTATTTTTCAAAGCTTCTGTACATATATTTACAGTCTCTGTGCTACAACGAGCGCTACAGCCATAGATTATGTCATAACCTGTTCTTGTGTAAAATATGCCACATATTTGAAAATAGCCAATCATTTAAGCAGCAGCAGGGGGGGCGAATCGGACATTTTGTCCAATCGTTATTTTGCTTAATTATTACTTTCTGCACTCAACGATCTAGTGTCGTCAGCGCCTGGTAAAAAAAAAACGACGTCGTCGTCGAGGGGATCGTCCGGACGTCATTTGGTTTAATTAATACCTTCTGCGCGCCGATCCCCAGCGTCGTCAGCGTCCGGTAAGCACGTCGACGACCGCGTTGATGTCATCGCCCCCCCTGCTGCTTACAATGAAAATTATTTACAACTAACCGAATATTTGGTCAAGTCCGATACGATATCGTGTCCGAGGATCATGTAAATTTATCGTTACGAATCCATGTGGGGTTGACTGAGCATGACTAAAAAAGTTTCGAAAAACATTAAAGTCCATGTCACCGCCGCACCATGTCTGCCAAATATTTCGTAGCGTGTGTGTATCAACGCCGTTGAATACAGCAAGAATATTACAGTTGTCTCTAATTACTTTTGGAATCTGAGTGTATCGTTGAGTGACATATATCACGTCAGTGTTTTTATGCCTGCCTCTGGAAAATATCCTAGCTGGGTTTTTTTGATTGTCTAACATAACATCATCGTACACGACTAGATTGTTAACGTCGCCATCAATATCATCAATACCCGGTGCATCATTGATATCCGTAATAAACTCAATAACATTTTTTTTAGCGATCGCTGATGCATTCTCGTTGAAATCTTTCAACACCTCGTAGCATCGTTGATCATCTACGCTAGGAGCAACCAAATACAACTTATCCCACTTCATCCATCTCATTATTAAATTGAGTAACAATTGCGTCTTCCCGGATCCAGATGGTCCGATGATAATCATCCGGATCGAGTTTGGTAACGCTGCAACATGCTTAACTGGTTCTCTTGTTTTAGTCGCCGAAAAATCAATTATATTCATATCTCTATACATAAATTATGGATCTATATTGTGTTAAGTGCAGAGTGCGTACTGGCACAAATGATATGACAACCGTTACAACAAGAAATAACAGATCGGCGCTTACTGGAAAGTGTGTACAATGCGGTACAAAGAAATTTAGATTTATTTCTATTAGACCCGGAGATGTTTTAAAAAAAAGCGAGGAGGTGACATCGCAGCCAAATTGGCAAAACTCCCCGGAACACCGTGGGCAAAGTATCCAGGAGAAAAACACCTCCCAGGATATAACTACTGTGGCCCCGGAACACGATTAGATATCAGACTCGATGATCAAAATCAGCCCAAACCCGGTGAGTATCCAATAAACGCTATCGATAAGGCGTGTCATGCTCATGATGTTGCTTACTACAAAAGTAGCGATCTGCAACAGCGTCATATCGCGGACGTAAAATTAATTCACGCGTTAAATGCTATTCCTGATAAATCCGTCAAAGAAAAATTGGCCTCATGGTTGGTAAAATCGGCTATGAAAGGTAAATTAATGATTGGAAGCGGAGCTTCTCGCGCTGGTAATTGAAAACGCTAGCGTTTATAATAACAATATGGAATCCATCTATTATTCTCCGAGAGGATACTGGAAGGGGAAGGCCGCAATTGGTAAGCTTGCAAGCGCTGCAAAAGTAACAAAGGCCACTGCGGCTAATTGGTTATCCAAACAGGCTATATGGCAAATCTATCTACCACCGCCTAAACAAATCAACTTCTCGCGCTTTGATGTCAGCGTACCTAATGAAGTTCATCAAGCTGATATACTATTTCTGCCGCATGACAACGGTTACAAATACGCGCTAACTGTAGTTGATGTTGCGAGTCGATACAAACAAGCGGAGCCGTTAAAAACAAAGTCAGCAACTGAAGTAGCCGCTGCGTTTGAAAGAATTTATCGAAGAGGTCCTCTGCGCTGGCCAAATCTATTACAAGTTGATCCTGGTAGTGAATTTCGCGGCGCTGTTTTATCAACGCTGAAACATCATAGCGTCGCGGTACGACGAGGTCATAGTGCGCTACATCGTGATCAGGCAATTGTTGAACGATTCAATCGGACTCTTGCTGAACGGTTATTTGGATATCAATACGCGAAGGAATTCATCCAAGAAAAACGATCTCGTGAATGGGTCAAAAGGTTGCCAGGCGTAATTGCAGCGTTAAATAACGAGATTACCCGAGCAATCAACATGAAGCCCAGCGACGCGATTAAATACGAGTATATACCCGGAAGATCAAAAATAGATAGCGTTTCCAAGCCGATTCTCGGCGATGTTACCGTGAGATATCTATATGAACCAGGAGAGCTTGAAGGCGGTAAAAAAAGAGCTACTGATCCTATCTGGAGTGTTACCACACATAACATATCAACGATAACACGATCAACTGGTAGACCACCGATCTACAGACTGGATTCAACTGCTCCTCAGCGCGGATTTACACGCGAGCAACTACAAGTGATACCTGACGATACTCAATTACCCCCGCGTGGTCTTAACTAGCGCCGTTGCGTCTATTGCACTCAAGACAGGTCAACCTCACATTGTTTTTGACATGACCGAGACTGTTATCGATCCTGTCCACGGTAAATTGGCGAGCGTCTTTATCCGAATAACGCCAACTCATTATACAATTACAACTTGCGCAGTGATTATTCTGTTGTTGTCGTAACGCAATTATTAATTCGGCATCAATATCAAAACGCCGCTGTTTTTTTTTATCCTGTTGGCGGTAACCCGAGAGTTTTCTATCAATGACGCTTGCATCGATGGTGACTCCGTCGGTGACTCCGTCAACAACAATTCTTCGAAGCTGATTTATCCTCCGTACTCGGGACACTGCAAGATAGACTAGATTTGACCATTCGATGCGATTATCAACTATCCAAACAATTGTGTCCGTGATAGTTAGTCCCTGCGAGGAATGTATTGTCGTTGCGTATCCTAGCGTCCACGGGGATTTATCAGCACGTAGCGCGTCCTCGACGACGCTGATATCAACGAGCACAATATCATTCAGCACGAGAATTTGTTTTTTTGTCCCCGACGCTGTCGGGGCTGGAATTTCAACTTCAATGTTCTGCCGCCGTGTATCCGCGGGTCTATAACATAACGGCACTGGACGCGTTGGAAACTTTTCCTTATGCAACGTAAACAACTTCCGCTGAAGTGTGTCTCTGACTATCTTTCTACTCGCTACAATCAAATCGTTTGGTCTCCATGTTTCCCAGAATTCATTTAACGGCGTTTCCGGAATCACCTCGCGGATTATTTCACATTGAATTCTATCCGGCTGTAATCTGATTAATTTTTTAACCTCGCGCAGTTGTTCATCAAGTGCCCGGTAATCAGTATCGGTTTCTTCATAATAGTCCATATAACCCCTTAACCAATCATGTGGACCCTCGCCGACAAATGGTGGTGGTTGGCCATGGTCGCCACACATGATTACCGCTGTATTCGCGAGCAGCAACCAATCAAGAAACATTCGTAAAGTATCTAACGAAACAGTACATATCTCATCCCAGATGATAACTTCAGGAATAAATTTTTCACCCATTCGATCAGGAGTCCACTCACCGCCGCTGTATCGAAAAAAGCTGTGATAAGTAACGGCGTCAACATTTCGTTGTTTTATCTCTCGCGCTAGTCTATGGGTCGGTGTAAGCACGATTATACTTGCCCGCGTTCGAAATAATTCAATTGCCCGAGTCGTCTTTCCTGACCCGCCACAGCCGCTTAAATAAACCGTCTTGTGTCTACAAATTGGATCAGAACACGGTGGTGCATTAGACCATTCTGACAATTTATCACCGCGTAGGTAATTGTTTTCAACGGTGACATCTGCTGACGGGGAATAATCGCGTCGTATTTCATTTTTAATTCTCCATGTACCCCAACTCTCGTCCGGACTAGTAAACTCGGCTACGTTTTCCTTATACGTTACGTCAATATAAAATGAATCAACGGCTACTCTAACCGCGGTGTTAGGAAATCTATTTATCATCGAGAATAAATTGATAGCGGCGTAACCCAGCATAGACGCCCTCAAATGCGGGTATGCCGGGCTGTCTCCATCGCTGTAGGTAACAACTGTACCCAATTTTGTTCCATTGGACAAGAAAGCTGTTTCGCAGTTCACGTATCTATTTTTCGCCACTGCGTCCTTGATTACGAAATCATATTCTGCGTCATCTATAATCAGCCGTGAGCAATATCGTTTGTAGTCGCAGTTTTTTCCACCTTGTGTGAACTTACCAATTATTCTTCTACCGAGATCTTTTGCCTCGTGGTTTCGTTGGTTAAATATTCTCCTGGACCATTCGATGATATATTCCTCGTCGGCATCAATGTTTTTTCTGGACTCGTCAATTATACTATCTAGACGCTCCGGTTCTGGTAACCAGACTTCAGTCTGCGCCCGATATGATATAATTGCGTCACTGACAATCAACGAAACTAGCATTTTACAATCAATCATATACCGTAGCAGCGCTATTGGCAGCCACTTCTTTTCAGTCATGTGTCTACCGATCCAAATATAACAACAGCGATGAAGTCCTGCCGCGAATTCAAATGATACTATGCGAGCGAATCCGGTTAAATCAAAATCAGGCAGTGGTCCATTAATAGCAACACGAGTCATTTCATGTCTGGGGTGTCCAAATCGTTTGAAATACTCAGCGGCGGATCCATACCCGAGAAAACTCGCTGGATAACAGGCAACCATATCAACGGAAATCATAGCGTCGCGGTTGTATTCAGTGTTCCATAGTCCACCGTGATAGTATTCCAAACAACTGGATTGTACATCCGGTAGAAATTCCTTGCGCGTTGGGCTCCACGCATTTTTCCTCGCTGCAACATGAGCTGCAACCGATGGAATCGTGAAACAATTTGTTAGCAGTTGTTCATCATGCTCTTCAAATTCCATGGCGGTTTTTTTCATCTTGTTGTGAAATGCTTCAGTGCGATATAATTCACCGTTTGGTCTTACAAACTGATCAAAGGTATCAGCGCTGCGAAGTAACCACACTGATACAGGGTCGTTTTTACACAAATAAGCAATAGCATCAAATAGTTTCCTCTCCGCGAGAAAACCATCCCGGGAGAATTCTTCTCCCAAAAATTCCCCCGGGATATACTTTACCGTTCTATCCCGTGGAAACACTGTGATCGCGGGCGTCCATGCGTGTTCGTTATGATCAATAATTTTGATTGGGGCTCCCTTCGATTTGTACTTTGATTCGTGTAATACTTCACCGGTTATCGTTGTAACGGTTATTGGAAATCTCAGCGATGTTTCTAATCTCGCTATGTCGCTGATGGTTGCTCCTCGCTCGCGCACTGTCTCCTCCCACTGGTTGATTTTGCTACGTCGTAAATCAGTCAATTTGTTTCCTCGACATGCATTTGTAAAATGCTCTATTATTCGTTCTGCTACACAATTTATCCCCGTTGACTGTTTCATCGGCGCTAGTTTTCCGATATCAGGTTTCTTATTTAACGGGTATATTCCATAGACAACTGCTGTTTCAGGATACGCTCGTTCATAGTATGGTCTGTCAATTCCGGTTAACAACCCCGGCTTGGAGTCGCGGCTAACAATGACTGTTTTCTTGTCGCTGAGAACTGGTTCAAATTTATCACGTATGATCCAATCACCTGATTCCACCCGGACAATGAATTTTACTCTGAAGAAATACTTTTTACCGTCAAGTTGTGATATTATCGTTGCTGCGCGGTTGTCGTTCATGGTAGCATCAACAACGCCATCAATTCGAAATGTTGACCAACCATGAGATGCACCATCACGCTTGAATTCATCGATACAATCGCGTATTTTACTCAACAGAGTTCTATCGTTTATTAACGCTTTTGGTGCGTCCTTGAGGACTCTATCGAGATTGAACTTAATATTTTTCCGGGGCTTAATTGCTGCTAATCTCTCGAACTCATCCATATAATTAAAACAAGTATTTAAATAAAAGAATATAGTATAATGAATCACTGCAAATGGTTGATGATTGGGTCGACAACCCCGTGCAATAAATCATGTAGAGGTGAATTCTGCGGGTATCATTTACAAAGCGTTCGTAATGGTTCTCTTGGCCCCCTCCCGTGCTTGGTTTGTCACGTCGGTGTAAGAGGAAAATCGCAGTTGTGTATCAATTGTGGCGGAAAGCGATACAGGGAACTAAAACGCTATTATGACAAGCGAATTAAAAACGCCGTCATTGACCCTACCGCCGACTTCGTCATCAAAACCCCCCAGGACTACGTTGAAAGATTCATAATTAAACCAAATAATAAATTAGACAAGTAGTATTATTATACAAATGGACCGAGAATTTCAGTCGCATCCCCTGCTCGTCAATTACGAGGCGTCTCGCGACGGCATTGTTAGAAATCGTAGACTGAAGAAGCCGGTTGGTACCGTAAATAATCAGGGGTATTTGACATTTGGTGCCGGAAAGAAGAAGTATTATGTTCATAGGATGGTATTTGAAGTATTTAACGGATTAATCGAGAATGGGCTTGTGATTGATCATATTAATAATAATAAGACTGATAATTCTCTTACAAACCTGCAAGCCATCTCTCAGAGTCAGAATGTCAAAAAAGGCCAAACTGGTAAATACTCAAACAAAGCAAAACCCGTAAAGTCATTTGATACAACAACTCACGAAGAAAAAATATTTCAGTCGATGAATGAAGCCAGTAGATACTTTGACATTTGTGGAGCCTCGATACGATTTGTTGCAGAAGGAATACAGAATTCAGCGATCTCAAAAAAGACCGGGCATAGAATTCGATTTTCATATATAACAGAAATCAGCGAGTGATGAAGTCACCGGCGCCTATGGCGCTGACGAGGTCACGTCTAACGAATTATTAAACACCTTCGGAATTGATACACGGGGTTTCATTTTTTTTTATTTAAAAACAAGATGTTCTATAAGAATAATGAATATCGAAGACATCAATAATATATTAGCCGAGATTTCAAAATTAAAAAATCAAGGAATTGAATTATCTGATGGTCTCGACAGTGAAAAAATATTATCCGATTATGAAATTATTAACGAACAATCAAAACGGGGGCGTTTTACCCTGGCCCGCGAGTACTTTTTTATAAAACGATTACAACATACGATCAATGAAAACTTGTACCACAATGACGCAAATGCATTCATTGGACTATTTACTGCCGTTGAAATAATACGAAAAAAACTCGGACGTGTTTATGAACGACGCCGGGAGATTTCTAGCAAGATCAAAAACATTAGAAGGATTATAGACGAAAACTCCGTGGAGCCCCCGATGGTACACTCGGCGGGAAATTAGAAATTGCTTCGCAATTGCAATAATGGTAGGCGAATCACTTACTACTCGGCTAGCCAGAGAGCGGCTAGCGGCGCTTAAAAAGTTCATACCGTTACGAGACAGGGTCCGAGAACAACTTCAAACGCGGCAGCAACTACAAACCGATTTTACTGTTGGAAGCGAACAACTGTTTGCCCCGGTAACTAAAGCGACTAGGGATGTTACAGCGGCAACAGAACGGGCAATATATGGAGATATTCCTAAGGAAGGCGAACGGAAAGAGGCGCCTCTTCTTCCTGTACTTGAAAAGATAGCAGCAGAGACAGAACAAACACAGCAACGGATAAAACAACTTTCCAGTGATATAAAAACCCAACGAGAGTATGAACGATTAGCTGATATTGATGTTGGTGAATCTCAAAAAATTTCCACTCAAAGAGGGATTTCCTTTATGGATAAACTCACTGAAGGGGCTATAGAGGAAATAAAACGACCTCAATTACTGAAATCCGACGATTATAGGGTTTTTGGTAATTTTGCCGCTCAAAGCTATCATTCAAGAAAAGACTTTTTAAAAGACGAGTATAAAAACAGTAATATAAAACGAGATGACTGGGTTAATTGGTTGTATAAAACGAATAAAGGGGTTGATCGCTTGGATACAAAAGAATTGGGATATAAAGAATTTAAAAAAGGAATTGATGATTATGATATACAACAACAACAAGAACAGCGAAAAGAAAAACGTCCAAAAAAAGCTGGTTCTAAAAAAACAAGCGGAGAGGGGTATCCAAGTGGTAGTGGTCTAGTTGAAAACGCTTGTCCTAACAGTGTTCTCAGTGATATATCACGGCTAGAGGTACTAATCGGAGGAAAACGAGCCGGAAATAACTCTCCGGAAATAATCAATGAGGCCGCTGATATTTGCAAGCGGTTATTTGCAGGCGGTATCATGGACATTAATGCATATCGAACGCTCATAGACGAACTCGTGGATGATTAAAAAAATTGTCAGTTTTTTGGTCGATTTTGGCAATTTTTTGAGGGCAAAAACCCCAGGAAATCATTTAGAGAAAATCGATGTTTTTGCTGAAAAATCGAAAAAAAACGACTATAGGCAACAAAAAATGACCAAAAATGACTAGAAATCAAGAAAAAACCGGATTTTTATCGAGGGCAAAAACCCCAAGAAATTTTGATAAAATTTATTCCGGTTTTCCACACGGCGGGGGGGGGGGGGGTGATCAATCACTGGTGATCACAATCACTAATTGAAAAACCGGTGTTTTTATAATAAAGATGATCATACACTACAACCACGATAAACCAGTACTCGTCTACGTGGTAAACTCGCGATTGCCTGTTTACCGCGCGTACTATGGAGATGGTCTCGGTAGCACCATTGCGGGGTTATTTACAAGAATGGCTCCAAAAGTAGCGCCGTTAGCCAAACAATTAGGAATGAAGGCTATTGATGTTATTCGTGATAAGGGTATTAGTGCTATTGGAGACGTTGCCGGAAAGGCGCTTTCAGCCGCGCGGGACAAACTAATGTCGTTGGTGAAATCCAAGAGATTTTCAAGAAAAAAACAGAAACCACCGGTGATGCCATCAACGACGGTGATGCCTGCAAATGTCAGTAAAGTAATAAATAACGCCGTGGAAGAAAAACTAGAGTCGTTGGCGGCTGAGTCATCCACTAACGCGCTCATGAACGCGATAGCGGGAAGTGGTCTACGACGAAAAAATCGCAATTGAAAATATCAACATGATAAATAATAGAAATGTTTACGCGAACCGCTGATCCCGCGTTTGATATGGATGCCCCAGTGCGCAGGGATGATTCTGTCCGTGATTATCAATATTATTCTTATTATGCAACGCAACCGAATCTACGATCGCGAATTGAACTTCAAGTCCAAGATACCAGTAGATACTTTCTGCCATGTGAAGCGTTTATCGAAATTGAGGGGGAACTCGTGACAAATGCTGTCGATAATGCACCATACGACAACAACTCGGTTATCCGAGTTGGTTTTGTCAACAACGGCGTAATGGCGTTATTTGAGAGCGCAAAATATCTCATTGACGGGCGAGAAATTGAATCAATAGAACGCGATGTTGATGTTGCAACGACGATAATCGGGCTAGCGAGATACTCAGATGATTATACAAGGTAGGCTGGTCCGTCTATGATGTTTGCGAAGGATACTACCGATAACGCTGAACACAATCAGTTTTCTAGGGTAAAGGCAACACATGCCACCGCGGTTGATCCAGCACCGGCCGGGTATGTAAGACCAGCTGGGAACTTCGATGTCATAAATGTTATTACTAATTACAATCTAGGGTTTGCAACACGAGTAGGGATGTTGCAAGGACAACGCCGACAGTTTTCATGCGCGATTCCACTGCATCATATATTCGGATTCTGCAGAAACGTCAGAAAAGTCATCTATGGGGCTAAGCATACAGTAGTACTCGTGCGAAAGGGCAATGATAATGATGCAATCTGGCATGATGCTGGTGTTGCCGACGGTAAGGTCAATATAAAGAATATAGTATTGTGGATGCCAGTAATGACCCCATCAATCACCGCAGAACAGCGATTACTCTCATTCATGGAGACAGGTGGTAAATCACTGTTGAGTTGGCTCACAGTAACCACTGATGCTAAAGAGGATAATATGGATGGTATATTTACATGGCACCTGGCATCCAAACAGGGTGTTTCAGCCCCGCGTCATATATTTGTAGCGCTACAGAATAAGGCGCGATTAGGCTCCCAAGAACGCAGCCATATGATATTTGATCAAATCGGTGTCAATGAGGTCTCGTTGAGAATAAACGGACAGCAGGAACCATCCGAGGATATACAACTCAATTACGGTGACAACCATATCGCACGTGTGTATCATCGATTGCTGTCATATATGGGTCGTGATCAAAACGTCGACACTGGTTTGCAAATATCACAACTTGATTTTAAAAACCTGTATCCGATTTATTATTTTTCGTTGGAACATCTCGATTTAACGAGACAATCCGTCGTTGATATACACTTCCGAGCTCGTGTGCAACGTCCTGGTGGTATTGCCGAATATAGAGCGGTTGCTGTCATTCTCAGCGATAAATCAATGCTGTTGGAAGGTGTTGGTGGACGAATGAGAATCATTGATGCACCAGTGGAAAACATGTAATTGAAAGCACAAACGCGTTTACAATAAAATGTCGTATAATGTCGTCAGTGTAGAGTTGACTGATGGTCAAGTCAAGAAATTACGATCAAAGTCGGCTAAACAATGCGGGACCACAATAACGCTGAAGCCGTCGCAGATGGCAGGTGGTAATCATAAGATATCGTTGACGGCGCGTCAAATAAAACATTTCAATAATGCGATGAAGAATAAAAAGGGTGTTCAAATAGATTTCTCGGCCGCAGCGATCAAAGACATGGAAAAGACCGGTGGGATATTTCCGTTGTTAGCCGCGATTCCGGCATTGATTGCCGCGGCGGCCCCAGCAGTGGCTAAGGCGGCTGCGTTAGGAGCCGTTGGTACCGCGGCGGGGATGGCATTGAAGAAGGCAACCGGGAAAGGCTATAAAAAAAACGATCCGTAGCCGGAAAGGGTCTAAGACTACCGGGGACCCCGTATTCATGGTACTCGGGAAAGGGTCTAAGACTACCGGGAACCGTTTATTAACTCGGGAGTCTATGACTCCTGAGTCTATGACTCCTGAGTCAATGACTCCCATGTCTAATTTTGATTTAATAGACGCCGCAGACGCGCTAGCGATAAAAAACTTCAGAGGTGTTTTTATGAGGGATCAATTACCGGCGGCACCAAGGAATATTGAAACCGGCATAATTAACCTCGATGGGTCCTCCGGAGCGGGAACTCATTGGGTTGCATACGCGATTGATCCGCGTGCGATCGTCTATTTTGATTCATACGGGTTAGCCCCGCCGAACGAGTTTATGCGGTATATCCGGGCGTGTTCAGCCCGGGTTTTTTATTCCACGCTGCCAACACAGCAGTTAAGCGACCCGCCGATATGCGGCCGTGAAGTATTGAACGTACTCGCGGCGATTTCATCATCGCGAAAACCACCTCATGTGGTTGTAAACGAATACACTAGTGGGGTCGTAGAGGCCCGGCGGGTTAATTAGAAACGCTGTTTTTTTTTACAATAACGATGATTGATATTTGGGGACGACCTATTTCGGCGCTGAAAGGATCCACGGAAACGCCCGCCACCGATGACATAAAAAAACTAATCGAGGATGAAATCGCTGATACGTTGAATTTAACAAGTGTTGACCCAGGTGAAATAGTTGTATTTCAAGACCGCCAGGGTAAATTGAAATCCAGTAATGTGTCGCTGGATGACGTTTTAACACGACGGCGTGATGCCGCCGAGGACACTATCGCGCTGTATACCAGCGACGGACGACTCAAGCCGGGTGAACATCTGTCGACGATAACATTAGTCAAAGACGGTTTTATAAGGTTGAATAGATCGGTGACCGAACTTGACACGCGGGTGAAAAAATCTGTCACCGATATACAACTCACTACCGCTAGTTTTTTCGGGACCCCGACGGTAACCGAACTGAATCTTGCAACAATAAAAAATACTATTTCGGAGTTTACAACGCTGTCGGGCCAATTTTACACGTTACGAAAAAATGTTAACAGGATCGATGACAACTTTGATAAATTCTTTGGTAAAAAAAATACCAAGCTGGATGAAATCACAACAACTATAAATGATATCACTGCGTATAGACAGGAAATAAAAACAATCAAAACTGATGTTGCAGCGAACAAAGGGAGTGTAGACGGGCATGAACGGGAAATAGAAATAATCGGCGCTAATGTTGCAACGATCATAAATAATGTAGACTCGCATACAGGGGAAATAGGAACGATCAAAACTGATATTGTAGCGAACAAAAGGAATATAGACGCGCATACACAGGAAATAGGAACAATCAAAACTGATATTGAAGCGAACAAAAAGGGTGTAGACGTGTATAGAGGGGAAATAGGAACGATCAAAACTGATGTTGCAACGAGCAAAAGAAATATAGACGTGTATGGACAGGAAATAAAAACAATCAAAACTGATGTTGCAGCGAACAAAAGGAATATAGACGCGCATACAGGGGAAATAGAAACAATCGAACTTGATGTTGCAGCGAACAAAAGAAATATAGACGCGCATACAGGGGAAATAGAAACGATCAAAACTGATATTGTAGCGAATAAAAAAAGTATAAACGTGCATGAACAGAGAATAGGAACGATCAAAACTGATATTGTGGCGAACAAGAATAATATAGACGCGCATGAATGGAGAATAGAAACAGTCAAAACTGATGTTGCAGCGAACAAAAAAGATGTGGACGCGCATACACGGGAAATAGATACACTCATTACTAAGGTTGCAGCGAACAAAAAAGATGTGGACGCGCATACACGGGAAATAGATACACTCATTACTAAGGTTGCAGCGAACAAAAAAGATGTGGACGCGCATACACGGGAAATAGATACACTCATTACTAAGGTTGCAGCGAACAAAAAAAATGTGGACGCGCATATACAGGAAATAGATATACTCATTACTAGGGTTGCAGCGAACAAGAATAATATAGACGCGAATTTGCGGAGAATAGAAATAATCGGAACTGATGTTGAAGCGATTAAAGACGGACTACCGAAAGTAGCAGAGCAATTCGAAAAAATAAAAATCCCTCATGAAAACATCATCAACACAGTATACACAATTCGGCATGGATCATTCGATTGGACTCCTACACAGAATACAGTAAATACTACCGCAACTGTTAAGGGCATTTATCGATTGACACTGATTTCAATGATGCAGTTTAATATATTATCGTCGAGTTCATCCGGGTTTAACAATACAATATCAACAATTATAGACAAGAACGCAACTGAACAGTTTACAATTTATGCCGTTGATGGAAATTTAGCCCGGGCAAACATCACATGGTATGTGGAATTTGTAGCGAATCTAAGTAATTAAAAACACTAGCTCTTTTAGAATAAAATGACCACCAGGGTAATTGAATCAGAGGTATCACCGACGTCACATCAATATCGATTCGATACCGCAAAAGAATTCTCCGCGAATTTGAAAACGCTTTCCGAACAATACCGCGCAAAAATAAAAAAATACCGCAGAAAAATAACCACCATCGACGCGGTCGTGTACTCGGTGTCGGGTATAGTAGCTGGCGCCGGTGTTATTTTATCCACGGTGACCACGATAGCCCCGCCCCGATCGCTGTTCCAATCGCTGTCTCCGCGATGACAACAATTGCTGGAGTCGCCAACGCAATCACTAAAAAGATATCATCGTGTTTTCAGAAAAAACTCGACGAGTATACAGTAAAACATCAAATAGTATCCGACGCGTACTCGAAATTATCCGGGGTGATCTCGTTATCGATTGATAATTTGTCCATATCCGATGTTGAATTCTCCACGATGGTCCAGTTGTATAGCTCCGCGATGTCAAAAATCGAGGATTTTCAACTGGAAGCCGGAACCACCTGGTTGTTGAAATTAGACACTAAAAACAACGAATAATAATAATGTCGCTGAACCCCGAAGGGTCTCAATTACTTCAGCGGATCGCGGAGAACACCACTCCGGTACAAACAAATATGATATCGATAACGTCAACGAAGCCAGAATTCAGTGTGAACTTCCCGTCGCCGGTTCCAGTGAAGGAAATAGCGCTGGCAAAATTGCGAGTATATCACAGTTGGCCTAATATCCGAGCGGACGCATTTAACGGACAACAACCTAATAACTCGCTGGTTTTTGCATGGACAAATAAGCCCGATGGGACCCCAGACTGGAATGAGGTTACAATACCAACTGGGTCATACCAAATAGAACAAATCAATAAGGAATTTCAACGCAGGATAAAATCGATCACAGGAAAAGAATCAAAAATCGCTATTACGGTTCATGAACCGACGTTATCGTCGACGATTGAAATAAGCACACCGGGGTATATGGTTGATATTTATAACAGTTCAATAAGAACCATACTAGGATGGCCTAAGAATCCACCCGCGGACGCCCCCCCATCAACTATCCTCAGATACGATAACGGAGATGGTGGTAGGCATATTGCTCCATACAACGTAAATATTGCATCGGTGATAGCAATCAATCTGGTGTGTGATGTTATCGAAGGGAGTTACCAGGTGGATACCAAGCAATCAAATCAAGCTCAACAGGGGTATATCCTTTATTCATTTTCACCAACAGCCCCTCCGGGATTTTTGATCATTGAGAGTCCGATTAATCCGGTCTATATGCGATGCCATGATCGGTTTTTAACGAGAATTAATTTTAGAATTACCGATCAGTCAAATAACCTAATTGACCTACAAGAGGAGGAGTTAGTGATCACTCTGTTTGTAAGATCATAGCAGCAGGGGGGGCGATGACATCGACGCGGTCGTCGACGTGCTTACCGGACGCTGACGACGCTGGGGATCGACGCGCAGAAGGTGTTAATTAAACCAAATGACGTTTGGACGATCCCCCAACGACGACGTCGTTTTTTTTTTACCAGGCGCTGACGACACCGGATCCGCTGAGTGCAGAAAGTAATAATTAAGCAAAATAACGATTGGACAAAATGTCCGATTCGCCCCCCCCCCCCTGCTGCTTAAGCATCTGTCAAAGCATCTCTTTCACCTTCAAGTCTGTTTTAAATAATTGATAGTTATCAATTTAAGCTAAATTCTATATTTTTTAAAATTGGCGGCATGTTTCTCCACACGATATACATGTTTAAAACAATATATGTTCCGTTACGTTCCAAAGCAAACCTCTTACTTGTATCTTGAATGCGTTACATATTTTCGTTTCATCTTTTTCTTACCTTTTTTTGAAGCTGCAGACTAACGTTATGCGTCTAAGAGAGTCACGTGACTCTTTTTCCCAATAATGCCAATGGAAAGCAACGCGTACAGTGTGTGGCAATAAATAGACTAACCTCACCATGATTCATAGGATGGAGAATTTATTGACATCACCTTGACCTCATCATGCCTAAATTTGTGTTTTATCATGATGAGCGCGAGACTTTCAGCTACTGAACTATAATTTATAAAACAGTTGGAAAAATCAGACATTATAGAATTCAAATTTCATTTCCAAATTTCTTGTTTAACTCGCAGATAACTTGAAGTTGGCATTTGTCTCACATTACATATTTCGTTATTTTTCTGAAGCAACACACACATATTTCTTGAATACTGTCTAACGTCTCCTACAGCAACTTTTGTCTCATTTAAAAGGATTCGACTGTCATCATTGGGTCAACGGGAAAATTCCTTTACTTCAATTTGAAAGGGTTCTGATGTTATTGTTGAGTCAGCAACATGTTTCCCTACTTCGGTGGAAAGTTGTATGGATCGGCTCCGACTACTCCAAGACATTTCTTCTTTATTGAGTTTAATGAATCATTTCTCGTAACATTTTTCAGATTTCTCCTAAAAAATCACATGTGTTGCTTATATATGGTAAAAACTAATTTATCAAAATAAAATAGCGAGTGCAAACAATGATAAGTGTTTTCTACATTAATGTTTCTAAGTTTGTGAGTTTGATAAAAATAATTGCTAGGTTTTGCAACCAACGAAAATATATTCTCATTTAAAATAATCGACGCAATAGTTTTTTTTTCAAGAAATATTTCTTAAACTTTTGCGTGTCTCATACCACACTGTGCTAGTTAAAATACATTCTAACATAATAAGACGTCCTACAGTTGTGAGAAAACAGCAAAAGACTGCCAACTTTATAACTTAACCCTATACATTTCAACCCGGTTCTCATTAAACTCCATGCCTGCTCTCCAAGTTATTTAGTACTTGGTAATAGTCAAGCTTCTGTGATGATGAGCCGGTTAACACATACACGCAGTTAGGTGAACATGATTTATTTAGGTGTACTTTTATCGCCAATCCTTCTTGTTTCTGTGGTTTTCCAATTTCATTTTCTTTTTGATTTCAGGCCGTTGAATAACGCAAGCAATGAACTTTATCGCAGTTGATCGTTTATGGATATTAATTTATATACTGATACATTTTTTTTTTTGACAACGAGCGTAACAAATCAGAAACAAAACATTTAGCTACAAAAGGAAATGCAGAATTTTGAATTTTTTGGTGTTAACAAAGTCTTTTTTTTAAAATAAAAAAAACACGTTATATTATTGTTCCATTATGAATCTACCGTTAAAAGTATACATACCAGACCACACCAAACATCCCTCCTCTTACATCATTCCATCATCAATTTATTTATGTTTAGTTTTGACTGTATTATATTAAGGGCTTAAGCCCTTATTTAATTCCATTTTCACTCATAACAATAGTAGGATAGTATAACGCCACGTACGACATAAGTGTTCTAAATCACGACTTCTAGGCTTCTAGGATGCTTTACCATTTCAGTGCTACGGACAGCTAATGATGGAACAGCTGTTCGAGCTGCAGACTACAAATACAACGAAGCACAAATATTACGAATATTATTTGCTTGCTCATTATAAAAAATATCACTCGCTCTCATAAAGATGTTTTCATTTTTCTAATTTTCTCTGCTCATAAATATGTCATCATTTTCCAAATTTGTAAGTCAAGAGTTTTCAGGCATTAAGGAGTGCATTTAATGAAGAAGTAAGAAAATTAGTATTTTATTTGTCATTTTTCCCCACATGCGTACAGAAGAATTCTAATTAAGATATATTGAGTAGATTGCATAGCTGCATTATTGCTGACGAAGTACGCAAAATGTTTACTTCGTCGACTTTGTCTCAAATGTTCAACGTGTTGACGACACTGTAGAAGACATTTTAAATAAGGTATTCTGACTCATAAACTGTGTCCATTCTCCAATATTAGTTATGCTTAATCAAAAATAGGACGACTAAAAGAAAATTAAGGAACCTATATATTATTGAATGATCAAGTGGAAATTTAAAATTTTCGCTTTTGTTTCAGACAAGATGAAGCTTTTGGAAATAATATTAAACATATGTATACGTTGTGTACCATCGTTTGAGATTATAATGCCAAGGTGACATTGCGTCTCCACTCCACTGATCAATATATTGCTGTGGTGCACGGCATGAAGAAATTGTTCGTACGGCAGTTTTTTTTTTTTTTTTTTAAAAGTATGGATTCACTTTTGGGAAGGATCATAGTCACGTTGATTTTCTCTTGATTAGAATTTAAAATATCTAAGATGTTGCAAATTTGTCAAGAATTATATACAAGCTTGTCTGGCCAGCAAATAGTTGTATATTTTACACTGAAGACTAAGAAATAATTGTCTACAATACTTTCAGAAAGTTTAGCAATGCATCTTATGCCAGAAATGGGTCGAACATTTGATCACTCTTTTCGTTTTCTTAAAAACTGGTGTTGCATGTCCTCTTTCTGTTTAAAAGAAATTGCAACAAGTTAATGATTAATTAAGTAGATTAATGATTAATTAAATAGACTGTCTAATGGACCTTTGGAAAATAATTGATTAATACTGCCTTGACGTCATCAGTAGTTATTGGAATAAAGTCTTGTACCATATCTGTTACAACATTTTTCTCAGGAATACGGTTTCCTCTAGCATCTTGAAAAGACGGATGCACAAAAATAGTTATTATTATATCCATCAGGGTATCGATCCAGATAACAATTAACAGGGTAACAATACAATTTTGGATGTCTTATTCAGAAATTAGCTAACAATTTTCAAACAATATTTTTAATGATTCGTTTATTTTCGATAACCAGTTTACAAATTTATATTATGTTTTTGATTTTATGATCTTTCAAGATTTAGTATTATTTTCGAAATTAGGAGATTTCATATCTGTACAAGTTTTTATATATACCAATTCTCTGGGTTATTTGTTAATTTTCCTTTCCTATAGCCGCACACACGAAACCCGATTTATATGCAAATAAAGTTGGTAAACCAGACATGTTCTTGCGGCCTAGTCGTTACAATTTTAGAAATCGAATTCGGCGCAGAAGCATCAAGTACTTTCGTGAAGATGTATAAATATTCATCTATCTCCAAAATTATACTCTGCCAATTTTGTCTCAGAAAGTTGACAACGTAATAGATCATAGCTTGGATCTTTGTATTTCCATGTTCATCTAGTAAATGCTCACGATCTAATTTTTAGCGAATACAAAAGCGTAAATGGAGGACAATGAAACTGCAAATTGTTCGCAAGGATGTTACCTACCATTTGTAGGAAACAAGCTAATTCGGATTACTGACCCTAAATTTAGGCAGGTTGTAGAGTTTACAGTGAAGTGAGTATGCTCCTTGGATAAATCGGGTCTTCATATCCTTTGGATAATTGTGGTCATCATATTATTTTATTGGATAAGTAGGGTCATAAGTAGGGTTATCGTATTCTTTGATTGGATAAACAGTGTCATCGTAATCTTTGATTGGTTAAGTCGGGTCATCGTATTCTTTAATTGGATAAGTCGGGTCTTCGCATTCTTTGATTTGATCACTCGGGTTATCGTATCTGTTGATTGGATAAGTCGGGTCATCGTAATCTTTGATTGGATAAGTCGGCTATTCGCATTCTTTGAATGGATAAGTCGGGTCTTCCTATTCTTTGATTGGACAAGTCGGGTCTTCGCATTCTTTGGTTGGATAAATCGGGTCTTGGTATCAATAGACTGGATAAGCTGGGTCATCGTATTTTCGATTGGACAAATTGGGTCTTCGAATTCATTGAATTTGTTAAGTCGGGTCTTGGCATCCTTTGACTGTATAAGTCGGGTCTTCGTATCCATTGATTGGATAAGTCGGGTCATCATATTTTTTGATTGAATAAATAGGGTCTTAGCATCCTTTGATTGGATAAGTCGGGTCATCTTATTCGTTGATTGGATAAACAGGATCATCGTATTCGTCGACTGGAGATGTCGGGTCCTTTTATCCTTTGCACATGTCTGGTCGTCGTATTTTTTTTTATTTGATAAGTCGAGGCCTAATATTCTTTGATTTGATAAGTCGGGTCTTCCTATTCTTTGATTGGATAAGTCGGGTCTTCTTATTCATTGAATTTGTTAAGTCGGGTCTTCGCATCCTTTGATTGTATAAGTCGGGTCTTCGCATCCTTTGATTGTATAAGTCGGGTCATCGTATTCTTTGATTGAATAAGTTGGGTCATCGTAACCATTTGATTTCATAAGTCGGGGCCTCATATCCTTTGATTTTATACGTTTGATTGGATAAGTTGGATCTTCGTTTTCTTTGATGAATAAGTAGGGTCTTCGTATCCTTTAATTTGATACATCAGGTCATCGTATTCTTTGATTGGAGAAATATGTTCTTTGTATCGTCTGATTGGATAAGACGAATCATCGTGATCCTGGATTAGATAAGTCGGGTCATCGTATCCTCTGATTGGATAAGTCCGGTTTTCATATACGTGGATTGGACAAGTCCGAGTAGTTTTCATTAAAATCACGGTTACAGTTAATTGATGTTTTTCAGTGGAATATTGAGTAAGGTCCCATACCTAACAGTGAATTAGGAGGATGATCCAAACACATTACCATAACGTATATCGTTCGGGTCAACGGACTAAAATAATATTTTCCTTGGCATTAAAACCCTTCTCTTTCCTGTTATTCCAATGACACATGCAAGATTTATTATAGTCATAAACGTACATATCGCCATTATCCCAAGCCATGACTAACTTGCACTGACACTATCCCAAGCCATGACTAACTTGCATTGACACTATCCCATAGCCATGACTAACTTGCACTGACACTATCCCATAGCCATGACTAATGAACAACAAACTATCAAATGTACTCGACTCTGTATATTTAGACCCAAACTCAGCGATGCTTGTAGTAAATTTAGCTAAACAAAAAGAAAAAAAAAAGAGAAGAAGATCGAGATGAAACCATTAACGAAGTTTTCTCGATGTCACAATCACTGAAGTCAGTGTAAACCCCAAGGAAATAATACTGGTCCAGAAACACCGTTATTAAATGTACCATGAACGTTCACACGTTGCACATTATTCCAGACAGGTTCAATGTCGAATTTAATATCAGAAAGAGGTGCTTTAATAGTTTTCTATCTGCGGAGATATTTTAATCGCTAATATGATTCCAGTCAATGGCGACAAATTTATATGCAATTTAAAACAGTTAAATATTGAATGTATTTTATGAATTTATACGAAATGATATTAACATATATTTAATAGACTGCATACACGATTAACGGACGTTCACTGTAGCTAGATTACACTGGATAACGTATGTAAACGCCAGTGGAGGGCGTGTTAAAATAAACAACGCACTAAATATGAATACCTTCATTTCAGGTGACCCACTGCAATACGATCCTTGCACATGCTAGACAACAAAACCAAGCAAACATCTTGCATCAAGACACTAGGTCATTGTACTCCAAAACGTTCAATGACAGTTACAACACTCCACAGCAGCGTCGAGGCTACATAACGCTAATACCTGCATATGTTCACACAATTGACAGGCGTTTTGTAAACTTAGCAAAACAAATTATTATAATAAGAACACACACACACACACACACACTCTCTCTCTCTCTCTACTGACAAGGAACAGTGCGAAACTAGTATCTAGCTAGCATGAACGCATTCGACTCTATAATGAGTTTTTTTTCTTCCAAGGCAAATACAAAACATAGACAAGACAAACAAATAAAACAGAAAAATGGTTATGTTTGCGAAACTTTTCATGGTAGTTTCTACAGGAATTCAACCGTTTAACTCTATTATGTGTCAACTAGTTTATTTCAGCTTGTTGCTGATACTGGAAAATATTTGTATTGACCTAGAAAATGATGAGCCATAACGATATCTGTTATTTTATGTAAATTTATGTAAGCGCAGATTATTTCCCGGATATTTCATTGTTATAGTAGTCATAGGCTATTAAGCAAATTTAGAGAATTATTTAATAGAAAATGTGTCGGCTGCAAAAGATAATTTAATTTGTGGATGGATGTATTTTACTAGTCTTCTTGGTCTAAACTTCTTGATTTAAATGTTCTAAGGCGGCGTATAATATCTATCTGTCCATATCTATATCTATATATATTTATATATCTATAACTATCTATCTATAATTATCTATCTCTACATATATCCATGTATCTATCTATCTATCTATCTATCTATCTATCTATATATATATATATATATATATATATATATATATATATATATATATATCCATCTATCTATATATAAAACTGAATGTCATGAAGTAAAACAGTCATGCAAGTCTTTTCGAATGTACATAAGACTATACTTGTATAATCACTATAACTTTTTAATATCTCTAAAGAGTTATTTGATATTTTATTCTTTCAAACGATCTTGACACCGTCACATTGTTTACCAATTAAGGATTTCTCTGCAGTTAGGTGTTCTTTGTGCGAGACGGGTAACGCCAATTCTAATAAAATACGGCAAACGTTTGGTTGCGCCCTGCTTGCCCTCAAGTACACATTCAACCACAGCCACAAAAACATTATTGCTGTTGTCGACACTATCACACGCTAGCGTAAATATATCAGATTGGTGTGGTTTTCTACAGCTCAGCAACAAAAGCGGTTTACTTATTGCTGAATGAATTGGAGCAAAGTACATTGGACAAGGGCAAAACACGATGGGCGGCTAAAGCTGATCAAATGGTAGGACTCTAACAAGCATACTTTCGGGTGAGAGTCTGGCACGCTAACAACACATCTTATAAATTGCATCTTTACAACATGAAGAGATGCAGTAGAGCGCATCAGGTCTACTCAGCATCCCTGTATATGCAATTCGGGAGTTGCAGGGTAGGGGTTCGGGCTTAAAACTCTAAAGAACCGGCTTGCCATTATTGTATGACTGACCTCAGTCCACTACAGACCTTATTGATTGCCTATCTAATAGTCAACGTGGGGTTTTCGTTCGTTTCCATACAAGCATGTACTGGATCAGACCGAGTCATAATTTAACGTTTACATTAAGTCCTGATCAAGCACGAACATTTTAAATAAGTATGGAAAGTTTGGACGAAGTACACCCCAACCCATTTCCCAATATATCTTCAATATTTTGCTTACATTCAAGAAATGTTTCTCAGAGATTCACACATTTCTTGTACAAACCGTCTTCACGATATAACGAAGTTCGTTATATACACTGTGTGACTTCTAATGTATTTTTTCGTATTTTCCAGATGTTATAACTTTGCTGGCATTAGACTAAGCTAGTCATTTTCTCCATCGCAGTCGCTCTGAATAGGAAGACAGTTATCGACTTCAACTTAATAAAATAATTTCCGGTAAAGCGCTTGTTTTGAGAGGATTCCTTACACATTTAGTAGACCTTTCGACCACTGATCACTGTCTGTCGAGGCTGTAATTAGTATTAGAATGTAGCTAGCTCTAGTGTCCCTAGCAACCAGATATCTTCATTATATGGAAGACGCATAACATTTTCACCATAATCACGATTTTCGTTCGTATAGTTTAGCTTTTGACCTATTTAAATATTATAACATGGGCCCGAAATAGCTGGGTTCAATTGGCAGAGAAATGTTATATTCATTTAATTGTATTTTGTCCATTTATAAGGCAAGTCATACTATGAGACTGTTCCTTTAAGGTGTGAATAACTCTTTCCAAGGTTACTCAACAGACAAATCTATATCGATTTTACAGTTAGAGAGTTAGAAACACCTCCCTAGGGAACAAATCCGACATGCTGCAATCAATAGCACTTTGTTGTGTGTCACTACGTTTTGGCCTGTAGACGGCAGCTAAGCTTGTGAATTTTAAAATACAGTAACTAGACCACTTGAATTTAAAACCGCTTTTGTCCCTCGTCATTAACGGAAACGATTTGGTTTGGTTTGGTTTGATTTGGTGCTTTGGGGCACAGTAACATAATTAGGATGTTTAGTGCAGGGCAATCAGAGCAAAGTGTAATACCAAAGTAGCTAACACTGGCTGGTCCTTTGATAGGATTCGAACAAGCACCTGTTCGGTCGCGAATCCGGCAAGCTAACCACTGAGTGAAAGCGGCTTCCATTCACAGCAAAGCGTATGACAAATGAGAGCGTTCTTCTCAAAAACATTTACCATGAATTCCACGGTGGATGTTACATAGAATTTAATTTTGTTTTTATAGAAATAGTCAGGCGGTAATTCAAAAATAAGCATATCACTTGGATTAATGAAAGAGCTACGTTTATAAACATTTAATCTTGTTGAATGTTTCTCGCACTGAAAGACAGGAGGCCATGACCTCTGCGAATGTATTTTGATGTAGACTGCAACCGGCGTTACCGTGTCGTAAATGTAGTGCGATCACACTTTGTCTTCGACTCTTTGAAAAAGATGTTTCCTTGTGTTCCCTTTAATGCGTAAATCTATCTATTCTAAATGGACCTCATACGTATTTTTAATCTGTATTTTGATTGATCTTTGTCTGTAATTGAGGATAGGAATTTAGACCTTCCTTATTGATTAATGCTATTGAAAAATATTAGTACATGGATTTGAGTTCAGGACCTGGGTTTTTCTATTTTTAATCCTATATTCACCCTGATTTTTCTCATGTTGTTTACTTGAATATAAGATCAAGGCCTGTTTTGTATTTGTTAAAACTAAGATCCTAGTCATTTTAGTGTGTTTTGGGTTTTATAACAGGTACCGACAAACAAAATTATTCATTAATATTTTTAATTTCAGAGTTGAATCATTTTTAAACGTTTTCAGTTATAATTTGAGAACATTATTTATATACATTATTCATTGCAATTATAAAGTGCTCATTGCCATTTTGGACTAACATACTGTTTTGGGATTATTGTGACTTCATTCAAAGACGTTCTGAATTATATCATTGTGATACAGCAAAACTATTTTGCTACGTCGGCTCATTCAAGACTATTGGTACATCAGCACATTCGATACTTAGAATTCATTCGGAATAATCTACTTTTTGACTTGTGATATATCATTTAGCACTATTTGAGATTTAATTCACAATACTGCATGATCCTATTCAATTTTCAATTTGTATTATAGAGCATATTTATTGAATATTAGAAAGAGTATTTGTTTTTGCTTTTTTGTACATTGTTATAGACCATAGAGTCGTAACAGGGTGCTATAATACTTCGTTTCGTAATTTTAATTAATGTTATACATTAACAAGCTTTTCTTGACTACTTTTGTAGATGGATTTTGCTTCCAGTTCATTTAGAAATTTTTGACTAAATCGATATTAAAATATGAATATAGATTGTTTTTTGGCATTTACGTCATCGAAATTCACGGAATACGAGGCCATATCATTTTTTAAATGTCCGATCGGTTTAATTTTGTTATCTTGAATTCTTGGAAACTACTTGACTTTGTTAAACTATTATCAGTACTCCCATTCCTAACTATAACCATCTTCTATATACTCACGAGTACGTTGTTTGGATGAATTACGGTCTTTTCCGTCATCAATTTTCATATAGACAAAGTGTACATTCTGACATGGCGGATGATGCTTTCGGTACAAAATTTAGATGGAAAACTGCATTTGATGCCCATTTCTTGCCAAGAGTGTATCAAAAGCTTCAGCTGGAATGTTTGCTATCAGTCACGATGGGCCATCACCTCCGTCTCAACAGCCTTTCGAGATGCAGCGATATCATTATTTGACTCAAAGGCTCAATTGTACCGGAAATGTTCTGTTAAAACGAATCGTTTACACAATGTTTTCAGTAGGAACTATTATTTGATTTGGTGGTGGCTGATCATGCTTTCTGGTTAGTGGCCAAGAGTGCACAATTTAGGTCCACAGAGCGATGATATTTCTAAAACCATCTATGTGTTTATATTATTTCACTAAGCACCAACTTCAGCGTAAAATCAAAGCATCTGAATTAAAATGATATAGTAGACTGTTTGTTTCAAAAGTAATACGTTGCCTTGACAATGAAACCGTTTCTTTTTCATTTATCGCCCTTTTTCTTTCTTTTTTTAATTCTGTGAACATATCTTTAAGATTGTAGTTTATATACAAAGAGTCTCTGTAACATTTCCTAAGAATTGCAAGTTGCTAACTTTATTGCAAATATTTTATATAAAAATATTTGTCCAATGCTACATATGGCAAGGTTTCCAAGGACTAGTCTCAATCCACGGACTTCGTGAGAAATCATCGAAAACTATCATGCAACTTATTCAGTGCGTTCAAATCTATGTATCCGTAAACCAAATAGAATCTATAAATAAAAGAGAAGTCAATAAACAGTGTACTGAATGGCCAAACCTACTAATGATATATCATATTTTACATCGGTTAAAACACAGTTAAAATCATATTAAACATGTTATTGTATCTTTCTCATCTATTAGAAAGTTTGCAGGAGATTATCCACAGGCCTGGCCGTAGGATGTGCGAAGCCCAAGGCAGCAAGCGATGAGCGCATGGCCCCAGGCGAAAAAAATTGCATTGCGGAGAAGCGCGGAGCCCAAGGCGGTTGCCTCGTTCGTCTTGCCCTAGGGCCGGGCCTGATTATCCATTCAGGCGGTATAACATAACTTTATGTAAACTACTTGTTCAAAAGAGAATTAAACATTCTCGAAAATGTTGTTCTTGAAATTATTCAGCATGCTTCTAGAAATTTTGAATATGCAGCTGTCTTATATCGATATGTTCTTAAGCTATATGACGTCTTAAAATGGCTGCTTAATATGAATTTATGAATATTTAGCGATTCTAAATAGATTCCTCTTTTAAGGAGCCGCTTATCAATCAGTAATCTATAATTATGGCGGTTAATTCATTTTTTTAAAAAAAAAATATTATCCGTTTGATGGAGTTTGCTATTCAATCTATATTTCCACCTACTTTTGTTTTCCAACAATTTGCTCTGAAACTAGTGGTTATGAAAAGTTATCGTAGTTTTCCATTTATAAGATTTAAACTAAAGTACGATCATTTCTGGCGTTGGCGAAACGCGCATGCATAAATTTAAATACACAGAGAAATTTCCAGAAATACATATTTCAGCTCTGTCGATTTCGTGGGCATTCAAATGTCCTCGAATCATGATTTTTGTTTAAACAAACACATTTGAGTTCCTATACTAAATTATATTTTCTGGATAGTTTTTGTATCTCGAGATGTCAAGATAATGTGTGTGTGTGTGTGTGTGTAGACCAGTTTGGGTGGGATAAACTTTTAGACAAAGCTAGTTGTGTTATAAATGCAGGAAAAACTAAAAAACATCAAAAATATATCTTTCAGTGGTTTAGAAAAGTGACTATTAGCAAATTAAACAGTACGATCTCAAGAAGGAATAAATTACATATGTGATTTGAGGTAATACACACGTTTTAATTTGGCTATATGTAAAGTACAGCTTACAAGGTCAGTCTTCAAAGATTTAATGAAAACATAGGTACAATTCATGAAAAGGGGATTCATAAGAGAAATGAAAGAATAACCCATTACTGTTATATCTACACTTTCAAAAATTATTGCAAAACATATGAACAAAAATCCTTTCGGATATTTTTTTGCAGTACCAACTCCTCAATAAACGACAGTCAGGTTTCCGAAAGAAACATTCTTGTCAAACTGCAGTGACGAAACCTATATACCAGTGGATCTATGGTTGGGTTCCTTCCTTTGTTAATGTTGGTGGGTGACGTAGCCTTGTATTCAGTGCACTTTAACACAAATCTTTTCGCTGACAACTTTTACACTGCATTCATTTGGTAAATCTCTTGACTTACTGAAAATAAACTTCAAATCGACCTCAACAATATATAAGTTTTGGTTGTCGCAAAACAGAATGGATATGAATGCCTCCAAAACAAATCGCAGGACAATCGGAACAAAGCAACGCCTATCGACTAACATGGATTTACTTCTGACTACAAATGGCCTCTGGGCCCCGAGTGGCCGTTACGGATCACTGCCTTCTCACCTCTGCCTGCGTGGGTTCGAGTCTCTGATTCGGCGGTGTGGGTATGTGAGAAAGCTTGCCAGTAGCTTCTCGTGGGTCGGTGGTTCTTTTAGAGGTTTTCCCGGGTTCCTCCTCCACCATTATAGCCTCTCGTGTGCTGAAAAATGGCGTTAAACCCTACAACAACAAACAACAACAACAACAAATGGCCTCGATGTCTCAGCTGGAATACACTTATCTTTCACATATGTACAATGGTCGTCAAAGGGACCTCCATAGTCACTTGAACATTATCACTTATAGATTACGGCTGTGACTCTGGCATTAAGTGGTAGACTAAAGTAGAACAATGACTATGGCATTAATGGTAGTTGACTGAAGTAGATCAGTGACTCTGGCATTAAGTGGTTGACTGAAGTAGATCAATGACTATGGCATTAATGGTAGTTGACTGAAGTAGATCAATGACTCTGGCATTAAGTGGTAGACTGAAGTAGATCAATGACTCTGGCATGAAGTGGTAGACTGAAGTAGACCAATGACTATGTCATTAATGGTAGTTGACTGAAGTAAATCAATGACTCTGGCATTAAGTGGTAGACTGAAGTAGACCAATGACTATGGCATTAATGGTAGTTGACTGAAGTAGATCAATGACTCTGGCATTAAGTGGTAGACTGAAGTAGACCAATGACTATGGCATTAATGGTAGTTGACTGAAGTAAATCAATGACTCTGGCATTAAGTGGTAGACTGAAGTAGACCAATGACTATGGCATTAATGTAGTTGACTGAAGTAGATCAATGACTCTGGCATTAATGTAGTTGACTGAAGTAGATCAATGACTCTGGCATTAAGTGGTAGTCTAAAGTAGATCAATGACTATGGCATTAATGTAGTTGACTGAAGTAGACCAATGACTATGGCATTAATGTAGTTGACTGAAGTAGATCAATGACTCTGGCATGAAGTGGTAGACTGAAGTAAATCAATGACTATGACATTAATGGTAGTTGACTGAAGTAGATCAATGACTCTAGCATTAACTGGTAGACTGAAGGAGATCAATGACTATAGCATTAATGGTAGTTGACTGAAGTAGATCAATGACTCTGGCATTAAGTGGGATATTGAAGTATATCAATGACTCTGGCATTAAGTGGTAGACTGAAGTAGACCAATGACTATGTCATTAATGGTAGTTGACTGAAGTAGATCAATGACTCTGGCATTAAGTGGTAGACTGAAGTAGACCAATGACTATGGCATTAATGGTAGCTGACTGAAGTAAATCAATGACTGGCATTAAGTGGTAGACTGAAGTAGACCAATGACTATGGCATTAATGGTAGTTGACTGAAGTAGATCAATGACTCTGGCATTAAGTGGTAGACTGAAGTAGACCAATGACTATGGCATTAATGGTAGTTGACTGAAGTAAATCAATGACTCTGGCATTAAGTGGTAGACTGAAGTAGACCAATGACTCTGGCATTAAGTGGCAGACTGAAGTGGATCAATGAATCTGGCAATACGTGTTTGACTGAAGTAGATCAAAGATTCTGGCATTAAGTGTTTGACTGAAGTAGATCAAAGATTCTGGCAATAAGTGGCAGACTGAAGTAGATCAAAGATTCTGGCATTAAGTGTTTGACTGAAGTAGATCAAAGATTCTGGCATTAAGTGTTTGACTGAAGTAGATCAAAGATTCTGGCATTAAGTGTTTGACTGAAGTAGATCAAAGATTCTGGCATTAAGTGTTTGACTGAAGTAGATCAAAGATTCTGGCATTAAGTGTTTGACTGAAGTAGATCAAAGATTCTGGCATATAAGTGTTTGACTGAAGTAGATCAAAGATTCTGGCATTAAGTGTTTGACTGAAGTAGATCAAAGATTCTGGCATTAAGTGTTTGACTGAAGTAGATCAAAGATTCAGGCAATAAGTGGTAGACCGAAGTAGATCAAAGATTATGGCATTAAATGGTAGACGGCAATAGATCAGAGACTTTGGCAATAAGTAGTAGCACTGATGAAGTTAAAGCCGATATAAATTATTTTCTTACACGTTTCCTTGAATACAAGTTGCAAACAATAGACAAGCTGTGAATAATAAATGTAGTAAAAGAGAATTATATCATTGAAATGGAGAAATCAGGCTGACATGCATTTGATTAAACAGTTTACCCTTTATTCTAAAATAGCTTTACTACTACGAAGATTTGTATATTGCATCAGAGATAAATTGCGAACAAACTGCTAAGTCGTTACACATTCAAAAGGAATTGTACAATAAACTATCTAAACAACAATAATTTTGTGGCTACTAAAGTGTTCAAAGTTTTACAGAAAACGTTTACCTGTCAAAGTAAGTCCTTTTCTATCTTAACTTTTGATATTATTTCTGTAAAAAATGGAAAGCGATCGGTTTAAAAAAATATCCTAAATCCCTTAAAGCTTCTTTATAAAGGATAGTTTTCAACACTTTGGCATTTAACTCCAAGAATGATACATATCTACAGAGTAGTTTACTCGTATTGTCCCGTACTTCCTTTCTCCTATCTACGCAACTGTCTTCAAGAAATATGCAAGGCATTGGAAGGTAGCCAATTTATAACGCTTCTGTCATGTTTGTTCCCAAAACAGCTAGGTTAAGGCAGAATGAAATATTGTATAACATTATTGCCGATAACTCTAACTGTCGATCAATTAGACATTTTGTATTTACAAGTCGGTGTTCTGGCACAGACAAGTGGACTTCAAGCACACATGAGAAACAAAAGAACAAAATAAAACTGTATTTCATGTTATGCTTCAAACACCACCGATATAACAATACGGTCGTCCAAAAGGCTACATGACTCGACTTGCAAAATCCCTGAATGCGTTCTTAAGGAGAAGGTAATAGTTGATAGAAACCATACAGAATTATCTACTGAAATGTAACCTTTTCAGTTAGTTTTTGTTGACACTGTGCTAGTGTTTCACCCCCAAAGCAAGCACTCTGGGTGCTTCCTTAGTTTTAGGCACGCTTTCTGCAATATATTATTTTGACTCTATGAAATTCCTCATGCTTAAACATTTGTATACTTTCTGACACAGGATACCTGAGGTAAGTTCATAGCTACTGATTTTTTAAAATTTGTTTGCAATTATATTAGGGATGTACTTAGCATAGAAAGTAATATACAGTAAGCTGTATTTTCTTTAAGGCCACATTTATCTAGTACTGATCTATGGACAAATTAGGAATACCCTCTTTACAGTAGTTATGGATCCGTTCATTCTTCCAAATCTTATAGGACGCATCAATGTTATTTACATGTGATCTACATTTTCTAACTCTAAAGCACGTACACAAACTTGGAGCAATAATGACCTTGTCAAAGACTCCTGCCTAGGTCAATAACCATGTTGATTCATGATCCGCCTTGGGGTAGATAGGTTTGTATAATGTAATTATGTGTCTACTCTCTGCTGAGTGAATCTGAAAATTATTTGATAATTTTCCAGTTTGTTTTATTGTCTACTTTATCTAGGCTTTTATGTAACAATCGACTTTGTGATCTTATCTTTTATTATAGTTAGACAAACTAAATATTTTGTTTGTCGTTGCCTACAAGCTAATATAGTGCCAAAACAAGAAAATTAAAACCGACTATTAGCACAGACCTCGATCTACCAGCGAATCCTGCTACTGCAGATCATTGTCCAAGTAGTTTGCAATTAGACAGCACTTATAATCGAGTACATATGGTACTTGCTAATGCTATTTAAACGAATCCAGATCTACGTTTCTAAGTTATGTAACTTTCCAAAACGCTTTTCGCCAGTACAAATGTTTATCCGATTTTGTAATACAAAAGTATGTTGCGGAGTGGACGCTTTGGAGATTTGGAACATCCATTCCTGATACTCCTTTAAATTGCATTTAAATAGGAAACAAGAAAAAGAATGTCTTTTAAATTCAAGATAAAGAATCAGTATACATTTTACATGCAGTATTTCAAATTGATGGTTGCTCATTAAACGATTGACGATATTTTTGCAAAATGCATTTGTCATTCGACAAGATTTGCTAATGAAAGTATCTAGAAACTGCAACGCATTTAGAATACAGAGAATTTTATCCCGTAATACAGAACATAACTTCGTTATCAATGCATAACCAACTTGCAATCGCTTGAGGCAAATGAGGAGAGTTTTTAAAAGGCGGAACAAAAATATAAAATTTCAACAAAGTGGTTGATTTTTTCACTATTTTCCTCATCGCAATAACTTTGCATATCTCTGGTGTGTATTTAGCTACTACATATTTCATCGGAAGTTAAAATTAAATGCTCGTATTGTTCCCTCAAAGCACATTGTAGCATATTTCTGCTATCAATGCGTGTTAATCACTGTCTGATACAACATCGTATGCACAATATGCTTTGGAATATATGATTAGCTTGCGGCAAAGTTTGCTATCTGCTTGTATGTCTTCACTGCACACGTCAACCTGGTTCTCTAAGCAATGGTTATTGTTATGGAGAGAGAGAGAGAGAGAGAGACAGAGAGACAGGCATAATCAGAGAGAGATCCATATAAGTTGAAATTTGCTGAATCTTCAGTATTACTTGTTCTGATTATTTGTATTTTTTTAATAACTATCTCTGCAGACATTATTTAAACTAACCAGTGAATCAAGGTCAAGGACTCTAAAGTTCTTGGTACGACGACGTAATGGAAGGGGTCACAAGACAGAGATGAAAGTCAAAGCGACTTAACAATTATCGGTGAGTCATGCAAAAAGTTTTGTGAACATAAAAAATATATTTATTCATTAGTAATGTCATATTCGTATCATTGGAAAGTGTGCTTTAAAGTCTGGACAATTTGCTGCGTGTTCCGCTCTTAAGCATGAGTGAATTATACCCTTATATATCTCTACATCTGCTTGAATTTCAATGGGCAATATATATCAGGCAATATTTTACGGGTATTCCCAGCTAGCAACCGAAAAAGGCATCTGGCTATGAAATATGTCTTTCTCTTTTTTTAAATTGCAATTGGATCGTAAGGTGTTGTCCTTGAAAATAATCTATCAAAGAACCAAGTGTCTGCATCGATGGTAATGGGTAGTTTGTCATCGCCTTAGCGCCTCTAAGCGGTAAAATGGGCGTTGATTGAATCGGATTAACATTATTTCCAACAAGATTCTTCTTGAGAGGATTTGTCATACCCACTCTTAAAGTTTGTATCAGCCACGTTAGGCAATTCTATGGAGAAGTAGCGGGCGTTTGAGTATAAAAATAATGTCTTATCTTAAAAGCAGTAGGCGAAAATCTCTTAACATCATTCGGTTTGCTCACCGGAAACAACGTTGCATCATGGAAAATATTGGAGAATTAAGAAGCCAAGGGACATAACAACACTTATCGAATAGGTCTATTGGTTAATATCTTGTTTCAACAATGACAGAAAGTCATTGACTTGTATAGATTAAAAAAAATATATATGTTTCGGTGCAGTTGACGGCTATGTTATAACAGTGATAAATGGTCATTAACTTGCATGGATTTTTAAAAATATGTGACGTTGAACGCTGTGTTAAAACAGCAAAAAAAGTTTCGACATTTTACAATATTTTAGGACAGTCGTAATTTCTAAAATTTATGTCTTATTAATAATTTTTCAAACAATGCATTTTGAAAAATAAATGACTGTTTTATACACATACATACTAAAATATTGTGTAGCCCAGATTAATGCAGCAAATATTGTCGGAGTGGGGGAAGCATCATAACAGAAAAGTCCGATAGGGACTATTTCAGAGAGTAACATCACAAAAATAAATATTTTACCTTCTTATTGTGGTAATTTTTGTTGTTGCATTCAAACATGAATTATGTGACCTTGACAAGGTTACCATCTTGTTGGGTAATAGACGCCGTGCCCAAATTTCGATAGTCACATTATTTTGATATTCATTAAAAACTCACCTGTTGCCGATTTCTACATTATATTCAAACTGATTATGAGTATGATGCGATTTAAATTTGCTAACTCAAAATTTTTTGTGTTATGTATATTTGATTTAATTTTTGTATTTGATTTGATTGTCTGTACGTTTTAAAATCTTTCTATTTTTTACTTCATCATATGTCAAAATAATGTAGTTCTGTTTATTAGAAATTCAATAATTTTCCAGAAAATAGTTTGACATTGACTGTTCGTTTTAGTAAACACATAAGGCTGACCTGGTCTCCGACCTTAATTCAAAATTAGTAACAGCCACGACAACAAGAGTTTTTTTTTTTTTTAAATTATATTGAGACTAATACGAGTGAGATCGATGCTGTATTGAATACGTGACCCTTGACTTGTAAATAGTTTTTAGTGACGTAAACATATTTTATTCTCAGAGTAAAATGATTGGTTCTTATCAAGAATATACGTGATTTTTTATATGCAGATATAATAACGTGACCCTTATCCGGGGCGTACAATTAAAGTTTTGAACCATCGTTTACAAGAAATAATCACAGTTGGGCTTTTACACTGGAAGTGTATGTTGTGTCAGTTGGAGTTATTTCGAATTATTTGGATTCAAAAGGATTAACTCTTTTTTTCCCCAGGAAATATAAGTGTGCTCATACGAAAGTCTTGAACAAAGACATCTCTTATAAAAATTCATTCAGATTTCCTAAACCGGAGTGATATTTCTTGTTTCTACAAGGAACTGTAGACATTAACACATTATAGGTAAAGTATACGTCATCGCCTTCCATTTTAGATTCTTCGTCGGGACTCGAACTTGAAATCATTAAAACATTTTATTATTAGGACTTCTAAAATCGTATTCGTGGATTATTCTTGGATTTGATTCTTGAAATCGTAAGTTCATATTTTTTCATTTTTACAGTATTTTTCCAGGGAAATAAATTATTATATTTTTCAAAGCTTAATGTTTTCATTCTTTCTTGTGTTACTATTTATTCGAACCTCAACACGTAACGTAAAATTTTCATTATATTTAGTCTACAGTTTTGCTCTACAAACGTTTGTCATTCGGCGTAGAGTGAAACAGGTATTCCCGACAGTGACTATCGAATAGTGTGTGTTTGTGTGTGATTAGGATTTTTAACGTAGCTTCAACAATTTTTCAGTCATATCGCTCTGATGTCTGCAGTGTGGCAGTTTATAGTGATGTCTAGCAGACACGTAGCATGATGTCCCACCCAGTCACATTATCCTGACACCAGGCCGACCAGTCCTAACACTAACCTCTTAATGCTTGAGCGCCAAGCGAGGCAACTGTTAGTACCATTTTTGTACGTTTTTGGTATGAGTCGGCCGGGGATCGAACCCACGACCTCCCGCCTCCAAGACGGACGCTGTAACCACTAGGCCACAGGAGCGGTGACTATCGATAGAAAAATAAAAAGGTGCTTTCAGTTAACTCAAAGACAATTTCTACCAATCGTGTTAAAAACTGTTTAAAAGATGTTTATACATGAAACCTATGTATAACTATTATTATTATTATTATTATTATCATTATTATTATTATTATTATTATTATTATTATTATTATTATTATTATTATTGCTTGGTAATAATTTATGGCATCTCCTAATGGTCAAATAAATGTATGTATACGAAAACAGAGGTGTATCTTGATTTAGTCATATCCGTCCGTGCGTCACGAGAAGCTTGTTAACATAATTAGACACAAAAAATACTGAATGCTTGGAAAAGCAAACTTTGTACACATATTTTTTTGTGCATACTTGTTTTACCGATTTTGAGTTTCATGCCTCTAAATCAATTAATCTTTTGCTTTTTTTGCTGTTTTGTTTTTCTTATTTGAACTGCTGAACTTAGTGCTCTTAATTAAAACATTCTTGGAATGATTACTCAAAAACACTCGACTCAAACAAATGCAGACAACTGCAGTTTGGTAGGCATGTTTATACGGATGACCTGATTGATATATATATATATATATATATATATATATATATATATATATATATATATATATATATATATATATATATATATATATATATATATATATATATATATATATATATATATATATATATATATATATATATATATATATATATATATATATATATATATATATATATATATATATATATATATATTGTGTGTGTATATGTGTGTATGTGTGTGTATGTGTGATTTGGATTTTTAACTTAGCTTTAACAATTGTTCAGTCATATCGCTACGATGTCTGCAGTGTGACAGATGATAGTGATGTTTAACACTGGGGCATAATTCCGCAGACATGTAGCATGGTGTCCCGCCCAGTCACATTATCCTGACACCAGGCCGACCAGGTCAAGCGAGGCAGCTGTTATTATAATTTTTAGAAGTCTTTGGTATGACTCGGCTGGGGTTCGAATCCGCTACTACCTGTAGCCGAGACTGACGTTCTAACCACTAGACCATCGAAGCAGTCGATAAATATTGATATTGATTTGGGGATTTGTTGTTCATTTTGACAATTCTTATTGCTGAAATTTTACAAGAAACTATGTTTTGATTTATATTTTGATGACGTGCTCTTAAAAACCCTTTTGTCTTCTTGCACTCAGGCTCACCTCCCGTGTGAAAGATGTCTGCATCCTTTTGAGTCCACCTGAATCGTTGACATTATTTAAAGAAAAAGTGTTTGAGACGTACTGTTTATTATGAGCTATGGCTATAAATAAATGCCTTATGATGCATATAATATTGGTTATTTACACAATTATTCTTTTTCTTTCAATACACACAGACGTCTTGAAATCCTTTTTCGATGGAGATAATGGTTCCAATATACTTGCTTAGGAAGATTGTCCAAACGATGGCCGACGTATTTAAAGGGAAATAATTATAGAAGTCTATGACATAATGTGCAAAGCGTCTATACATAAATAAAATACCTTTCTGGGTCACAATCATGTTAGTTGGTTTAGGCAAAAACTACTTGCAACAGTTTGATAGCATTTAATGAACCTTCTATGTGCCCATGTCTCTAAGACAATATTATTCCCATTTTTTTCCTACACTTTGAACACCATCCACTTTTAATAATTCGCCTGCAGTTACAGGCATACATTGTTTCCAGTTACAACTCTAGTTCGCACTAATGTTGTTTATTTGTTTGTTGTTGTAAATACACCTGATGAATTTTGATATAGCTGGATGGTACAATTGGGGAAATTTCAATTCTCGCTGCATACATGAAACTAATTTCCCCCAGTTCCGAACCTTTATAACGCTAATCGAATTTCCCCCAGTTCCGAACCTTTATAACGCTAATCGAATTTGCACCAGTTTCGAACCGTTATAAGGATAATCGAATTTCCTCCAGTTCCGAACCGTTATAAGGCTAATCAATTTCCACCAGTTTCGAACCTTTATAACGCTAATCGAATTTCCTCCAGATCCGAACCTTTATAACGCTAATCGATTTCCCTCTAGTTCCGAACCTTTATAACGCTAATCGAATTTCCTCCAGTTTCGAACCTTTATAACGCTAATATGCACCATCAGATTTTTAAATTCAAAATCATTGGTGTGCTTTTAAGATTCATACTAACATTTGGGTTTCGATGGGCATATCACTATTAAAGGTCTCGCGACCCCCCTGATTAGTTTTATTAGGCATTTGCATTCCGAGTCATATGACTGTACAAAGCTCGCAATCTACATGTCAATGATATCAGAGGTCAAATAGTTACGTGATATCGACATTAAACAAATTTCCAAAGTTGTTGAAACATATAATTTTTAAATATTGTATAGATATCACTTAATGTTTGTAAATAAATATTGTGCACACCTAATTCTCAACATATTTATTCTGAGAACAACGACCAGAAACCTGTCGGTATCGCAGAAGGGTGGAGAAAACCATTTTCAACAAGTACCGAGCACGTGTCAGCGATTTTTTTGTTGATATCACGCTACTATCGCATTGGCATGTGCTCTGTGCTTAGTGAATCTGGTTTTCTTCAAGTTGCTGCAACATTTACAGATTTCCGATTGTTGTTTTCGGAATAAATATTTTGAGAAGTTTGTGTTCTTTCATTTTTCTTTAAAGATTACTTGAGTATCATTTGATGGGTTTTTGTTCCTATCACGTGACGGTGTGACCTCTGATGTCATTGACATGTAGGTTGCGAGATTTGTATAGTCATTTGACTAGGAAGGCAAATGGCGAGATCCAGGTCAAATTTCAGCATCGATATACTTTCGTCTCGTCTGTCAGCGGATTAAAGACATGGCAAATGCTATGTTCGCGAGTTTTGAGAAAAGTAATCACATTCCTATCTATTTCATGCAGGTATATCTCAATGAAGGGCCGTTTAAGTTTTCTAGGCCGGCTAGTAAGCGGCTACCCTATGCCAACACCAAATGGTGTCAGCAAATTCTAACTTTTAGATAGGCAGTGAACTGTGACCCTACACCCCAACATCAATGTTCAAATATCCAAAATGGGATGGCAAGGGTTAGAGGAAACTCGGAAAACAGACAAGCCAGACCTTCGAATCGATCCTGGCACTCCTGCTTGGGAATCCTCTACGATGACCACTAATCTGCAGAACATGTACAAAGATAATTTCAGCAGCCAGAGAAACTGGAAGCGTTCCTTTCTTACTTGTATATGATACGGACAGATACGACGCGACTCACAAAATTTGCTTGATTTGATTGCGCTAATATAGCGGATAATATCAAAAGAACGGTGCGATAATGTTATCATAAAATCATATCATCTTGAACGTAAATATATAATTATGAAAACTGCTAAGACTTCTTAAGGCAAAATAGTAATTATCACTATTCTCTTAAATAAGCAATACTAAGCATGTACAATTAGCGTCTTGTCAGATGTAGTTTTTCCAAAATATTGTCTTCCATGTTTTGAAATGAAATAGGAAGGATCTTTAATTGCCTTCAAATTTAAATGTTTACCTGCATCTATCTATCTATCTATCTATCTATCTATCTTTCTATCTATCTCTATCTATCTATCTATCAATCTTTCTTTCTTTCTTTCTCTCTTTCTTTCTTTCTTTCTTTCTTTCTTTCTTTCTTTCTTTCTTTCTTTTCATCCAGCCAGCCAGCCGGCTAGTTAGTTAGATAGCTAACTAGCGATTTGGCTGTCGCTTCGGTCAATACAGTTAACGCTACATAACGACTTGTTTCAGGTCGCAAGACAGACACCTATATATCTATGACACGTGAATAATTTTCTGTTAGAAAGATTATATGAATGCTTCAGTCATTTAGTGCCGCAAGTCTGCATCTCGAACCGGGCATTTTGTACAAACGTTCCCATACGTATAATTACTATCAGCACATATTGCTGTAATTCGAGTCGCCATTCGTGCAAATACTTAGATTAATTGGCAATCTCACAGTAAATGTTCAAAATAATCTGGTTTTGTAGTATCCAATAAATGGTGACATTATAAAATATATACAGTCGGTGTACTTTTTGTCTACACGTCGCAGTAATAATATTTCTCGAACGTCGGTTTCTTGCCGAATTTTAATCTGCCAACGACGTTAAATCCCTGATAATCAAATTGCGTATGAATCTGATAAACGTATGCGTACATCCGGGTAATTTTTTTTTATTTTGTTTGCCTTTTGCCTGCGCAGTATCTCTAAGATGGAAACATCATGATTGGCTAGTCCCGCTATCAAAACTTTTAAGCACATACAATTATGAACTCGGATGGAATGAATATAAATACTCGTAGGCCAATATATCATGATGTTGATTTTCGGGTGTGGGGTTGATATCACTTATTCACTGAAAGCTGCAATTATTTACAGCCACTTTTACCTGCATACATCGGTGTACATTTTATACACTTACGGGTAATTCTCGTGGCTGTGGAGCTACAGTTGGCTGAAGGGTTCTTTTGGTGACATGTACATTATATTTCCGGAGCAAATTCTATTTTACGTCAGATATGTCTGTTACCAATTTCCGGCATGGGACTAAAGTGTACGCAGGATTGTTCCGGAATGATTTGCACGCAGCAAAATTGCATATTTTAATGAACAGATGATATCAGGGTTGTTAAGGATTTATCAATCCAGTGACATGGATCAATCAAGAGGTAATGCATCAATAGACGATTGTGGAATTAATAGTCAAGTTGAGAGAGTTGAAACCAATATTCCCTTATTGCTAGATGAAACATTTATTGATCTGAAACAATTTGTAAAAGATGAACTACACGCCAATTGCACACTTATTATGGAAGACATGAAGAGAGTGAGAAAGAACATCGTTTAGTTTGGATAAGATGATACAAAGTAAGTATGAGAAATTTAAAACACTCGAATCGAACATTGACAAGACAAGGGAGTCGGAATTGTGTTTGGAATCTGACCTACATGCAATGGCATATGTATTAACGAGCCAGGCAATGATAATAAAAAAAACTACAAGCTGTAAACGAGAAACAAATTGAGGCAGTAAGTGCACAGATTCTAAGAATTCTGCTCCAACTTACAAACGTTATACAGCTCTCCTGTTTATATGCAAATATGACCAGATCTTCTTGCCCATCTTCGAATACATCTGGTACACCAAATACAGTTCCGAATACAAGTGTAACTCATAGCCGTCGTCTAGACTCCTGTAACAGGATTTTGTCAGATCAACGAGAATATATAAATATCGGCTTAAGCGATTCCAGTCTACCAACAGATGCGATTCGTACTGAAGGTTTGATGCAATCTCCGGTAGCACAAACCCCAAGCACCACAGCACCTACTATAATATGTGAAGCAGATAAAGGAAGAACATGGGAAAAGAAAATCGTTGATAATGAAAATCAAACTAATCAATATCAACTATCGGATACTAGAAATTCCACACTCAAACAATGTCATGAATGCTATGAATAATAATTCGAAACCAGTCCAGGTACGAATCTGCAATATGGCATTCAGTGGCGTGAAGAGGAGTACGAAAACAAAATCTTTGTTGTGCATCGCGAATTAAAGCAGACTATGGCCCAAAAGAGCTTAAACATGTATTACTCAGACATGCGTATAATCGAGGAGTAAAAATCAAAACCATTAGGATTCTTAAGAAGTGGTCAAATATAAACGGAGAAACTTATACCGTTCGTGTTATTGTTCCGGAAAATCTGCTTGCCAAAACTGTACAGCACGGGTTTTGGCCTGAATTTGTATTAGCCAGAGAATGGTACGTTAGATAAATGATAACGTATCCCTAAACTGTATGTGGAGGAGCTTTTGTTTAATTTTTGAATGACTACTCTAAACATACTGACTTGAAACGCGAAGGGCATTATGACAGGAACGCCCTATCTTTGTTCATTACTTCATAAGGTAGATATTAGATGCATACAAGAGCATTGGCTACATCCAGAGCAAGTTTTTCAAAACATTGGCAGGGACTTTACTGCTCTTTTAAGACCGGATAACAGAATCCATACGTGTCATTGGAAAGAAAACGTTCCTCCGCATTTGGAGGAATTGCAATTCTCGATCGGAGGTCACTACCGGTTCGATTGTGAATAATATCGGGAACGACAGAGTTATTGCAGTTGAAATTAGCCTGCGCGCTATCAGATTGTTTTTGTTCTGTATGTGGTTTCCTTCCACAAACGCCTCATTAGATGACTATAAAGAAATAATGGAAACTGTGGAATGCCTTTTATGATGAATACAGTCAAAAAGGTTTAGTGATTATTTGTGGTGACTTTAATATGGAGCTGCCAAAAAAGTGATTCCGAAAAGTACAAATGATAAAGATTATTTACTTCATTCCTTTCTTAAAAATTGGTATCTAATGTCAACATGTGATATGCCCTCTTCTGGAATACCAGGATATCAAATTGCTCATCTGACAGTAAACATTCGTCCTTGATTGACTACATTTTTATACACTTTCCTAAAACAGATTTAGTCCGTAGTGCCAACGTTGAAGGACTCACGGTACTAATTCAACTCCCATAGTAAACATATGGAAACACCATCATATTCAAAATTCAATAACTTATAATTTATGGGTGCTGATGATCAGACCTATATTTCTCCATGCACAACACTCGTTGATGCAATCTTCTTTTCATCTATATGTGCATGAAACGCATGCTATCGATCCTTGCCAAATAAATCACTTGCTACTTTCATTACTGAGTGCTCCTAAGTCAAGTCTGTACAAATACTAAAATTGCATCAAAATAATCCTGTTTTTATTTTTTTTTAAATTACTGATAGGATAAGCTCGCAAAGGTTATTTTTACAAAAATTTTACTTTTCATTATTAGCCAATTATGGACCACCAAACCCGTATATACTCTATTATTTGTTCACCCATTTCTAGGCTGGTTCACAGTTCTTCTATATAATTAGTCCCGTTTGTCCTGAAGATGATCACAATCTAAATCTACCTGATCATTTACCTGCAAGAGCAGAGTTGTTAGTTTCAGGCGAACTCCAGGAACCAACATGATCCAGATATCCAGTTACGATCAAGTTTCTTCAGAACAGCAGGAGCGGTACAGAAGAGGAACCAACGAACATTTAAATTCGATGGAGCTACTTCTATACAACATTGCAGATATACAAAACGTCGTTGTTAATGTTGCGGCCGTTTTACGCAATACAGCTGAAAATATTCTCCCAAAGAAAACCTTCCTGCCTCACCTAAAACCTTACTGAAAATTCACTAATGTGGCTGAACTACATAAAGAGATGAGAACAAAACGAGCGTTATGGATAAAAGACTAACGGCCACGTGGTATACAATTTTCAACGTATGCAGAATATAAAAGTGCGGAAAAAATTCAGAAACCAGTTAAACAAGGCAATAAACCAGTACGAAAAGGAACATTTCGACGAGCTAGAAAAAGCTGCAGAACTGGATGTAGGGAAGTTCTGTAGAACAGTAAGAATGCATAAGAAGGGACAGAGACAAGATATCTCTGAACTAAAAGTGGAAGGAGAAATAATACGGGACCTTCTTTTGATTCGTGACGCGTGGCGCCATCATGTAAAAGCTTTAGAAACTGAAACAACAGATATTCATTTTAACGAATCGTTTACAGTTGAAATTAGAAACACCATGAAGAATATTGTGGATTCAGGTATTGAAAACAGAGAGGATAAGTATATGTGTGACACCATATTACAGAATGACATTGAAGAGGCTGCAAGAGAGCTGAAGAAAACTAAATCATGTGGACATGATAAAATATATGCAGAGCATTTAACTTTTACCTGTCAATCGGTTAGTTCTAGTTTGTGCAATGTATACAATTACATCATCTCTTTTGAAACGTATCCTGACTACTTCAAAACTGTAAATGTTATACCTATCTTCAAAGGTGGAAAAAAGATAGGCTAGATATGAATAGCTATAGAGATATCTCAATCGTTCGGATTTTTCAAAAAGTATTTGAAAAAATATTGTTGAAGAGGCTAACTCTTTTTAGTGAGAGGATCAATTTTCCCCATCAATTATAACAAGGATTTGGAAACGAATGCAGTGGCATCACTGAAGCCTTTATTATAAAAGAAGAAAGCCCATTATTTAGAAGGTCACTGAACAGTTTATGCTGCATTCCTGGACAATGATAAGGCCTTTAATACGTTATCGCATCATGGCCTCATTTATAAGCTATTCTATCTCAGAGTTCAAGGAAACTGTGGAGATTGATTCGAAATTCCTTTCGAGAAGTTAGGGCCATTGTTCTGCTCAAGGACCATCATTTAAAACCATGCTTAGTCAATCAAGGGATAGGACAAGGAAGAACGCTATCAGCATGACTATTCTTGCTCATGATAAATGACCTAATATCCTTGCTGGGGTCAACAAAATCTGGAATACAAGTTGGTATCTTAAGTATCCCTTGTGCTTTACAAGCGCGTGACACGACCTTGCTATCTGCATCATTTAATGGTATGTGTGTTTTACTTCGCAACCTCTATGACTATACATCGAAGTGGAGACTCCAGAACAATGCTGATAAAAGCAATATCGTCATATTTTCAAAGAAAATAATCATGCAAAAATCTATGCTCATGCTCGGAGATAAAATGATTCCTATAGCTTCTGCTAGAATATATGATAGGGTTACTCTCTCCACAGATCTTTTTAATACTGCTGCAGTGAAAAATGCTTGTGATAAAGGACGATCACTATTTTATTCCCTTGTTGGAACTGACATTGGAAAGGATGGAATGAATCCAATGAATAGTGCTAAAACATGGTCAAACATAGTATTACCTGCTATGACATATACATTATTTACAAGTGTTCCAAGTAAGAGCCAGTGTGATAATCAATTTCAATCGTTCCAGTCGAATGTAAATAATTCCAATTCTTTTTTTCCCCCTCGCTTAATCTCTGTTACGAATATATTTCGTTTGCAATGAGTTCTGTCACTCACGTGTTTAGATATTTGTGTTTTCTTTACTTTTGTATAAATACATGTTTAGTGTGTTGTAAATCAATTAATGTCAAGCTATGTGTCTAACTCTACTGTTTAATAGTGAACAATAACTGAATGAAATCTCCTTTGGAGAGGAAATAAAGTCACACACACACACACATACATACATACATACATACATACATACATTCATACATGCATACATACATACATACATACATACATACATACATACATACATATGTAGCAGAAGCATATATTTTATAATTTTATATATTCATGTTTCATTTAGGCAGAAGTGGGTATTTTATTATTTTATGTAATTAATGTTCATTGACGAGTGAAATAAAGTCATCAGTTGCAATTATTGTAGTAGTCTCATTTTACACACATTTAGCCAGGGTTCTTCCTCCACCAATTATACTGGCCGCTATGTATAGCCTATCTTGTGCTGACAAATGGCGTTAAAACCTACAACAACAACAGTGGTGGTCATTCCATTGGGGCTTATGAAGGGTGCCGGTCATGGGGTTGGAGTAAGAAAAGTGCCTGATGATTCGTTTGCTTCAGGGAAAATGTGACTTGACCTTTGTCCCATATGATAAGGTAAATAGATGTATGATATATTTAATATAACAATTTATTTTATATATACTTTGTATATTTCTCTGAAATGTATGTTGATGCATTTTAGTACATTTAATGGGTTATCAACCTGCAAATTCTTTTCTGAGGCTATCATTATGTCCATACGCTTGTATGTCTGTCTGTCTGCTCTCTACTTTTGCTCTACACACTGCTTGTTGTGTTTAGGTTTATGTGATCCACTATCCCTCTAGATGGATTATTAATACATATATGGGGTAGCAAGCCATTCATACTGAATGTACTGTAGAATCAATGTATACGTACAGAACAATAATGCACTGATGACGGTATTATTTATAGTTGTAGTAAATGTATTTTTATTGTATTTTCAGGGTGTAACAAAGCAGGAGAAATGTTTTTATCTCTGTTTACCAACCTCGAGCACAGTAAAACCCAATTTCCTGTTACAAATATTTGACTTTCATTTTCTACTGAGTGAGTAGAAGGCACGTGCTGTAATTCGTACATAATACATGCATGCCTATCTACCTACCTACCTACCTACCTACCTACATACATACATACATACATTAAAACATACACACATACATACATACATACGTCATTTTAGAATGTACAAGTATTTTACCAGGCAATAAGTTATTTGATATATGTCAGAAATATGGCACAGTTCGTCAAATGCATTATCTAAAAACAAATGACTGCCATAATTGCGTTAAATACTTTAACATAATACTGCTAAGGGTATAGCTTTTACGAATAAGGTAATACAGAGAACGTGACGGAAGCATTATCTAAGTGTAACACATTAACCCCTAGCGACGACTTAACGGGGCAGGAGTTAGTAGCCTACTGCCGAGCTCTGTAGCGTCATGATCATGCATGATACACTAGAGTGGGTGGTATTATAGAAAGGTAGACAGATGTAGCTCTACAATGATACCAAATAATCTGGAATATCTAGTTGCACTACAAAATGCAGATTAAAAAACCTCATGTTTTGGACCCGACTGTTTTTTACCCAAAATTCGCCGGTAGTCGGATTCCGATTTTGTGTCAGGATTTTAGACTTTTTGGTCTCATATCTAAGGCAAACCGGTATGAACTGCAAACAGACAGATGAGAGTTTGCGAAAAGTAGGATAAGATGGGCATTTGGAATAAAGAGTGGTCTCCATACAAAAATAATTGCTCCGTTCAGCAAAACACAAAAACAACAACAACAAAAAAACACAAAAAAACACCAAGAACAAACATTCGGACGTTTGTGAGGTCATTTAGGTACATAAATGTAACATTGATTTCGTACAGCAGAAATTCTCACATGGAATGTACAAAATATGGTAATGGTAATGGAGTGATTGTACATGTACACCTAAGAGGCCACGCCAGGTAATCAAAACAATCAACCTTATAATTAACCAGTCAGTTTCCAATTCAGACACCTACTCGACTCTATAGTCACGGATAAAATACCACATCTGTTTTACTATTCTTTTTTACTCCGTCCAGTCTTTAAGTCGATCATATAAACCACTCCAGATGTATCAAATATTAGGCACGTAGATGCAATACCATATTTAAGTCAATTAGGAAAGCACTTAGGATTCTCACGGATCATCAATAATTATTCGTCCTAATTACCCCGTTCGTAAAGCGTTTAAATAGATGGTCATTTCTAGACACCGCATTTGCATTTTAGGGATTATACATACGGACCTTAGGTCAAGGATACTTAAAATTACATGACTGGGTTTGACATATACGAAACTAGTCATTAGATACATACTTGCTAACGTTCCACTCAGCGCACATACACACACACACACGCATAAATATATGTTTAAATACATCTTACCAGATCTCGAAGAATAATCTGTTAGCGGACAGAATATTTCTTCATTATCCTAGCAGCGTGATCACACCATCACACCAATTGGCATCTAATTTTTTCTACACACACACACACACACACACACACACACACACACACATATCTATATATATATATATATATATATATATATATATATATATATATATATATATATATATATATATATATATATATATATATATATATATATAAATATATATATATACTTGATCGATACGCGTTAATCAAGTCTATAATGTATTGATGAGATTCTATTTTTCTGACCGTCACTGAAATTTGTAAATGATGTTTTTCAGTTAATCTATTTATAATTACATGTTGGTGATTATTTCTTGTTGTACGCAGGAAAACATGTAAACCTGTATTGGGGTGTGTGTGTGTGTGTGTGAGTGTGTGTGTGTTTGTGTTTGCTGAGTGGAGCGTTAGCGTATTGTATCTAATGACTACTTCCGTATATATCGAACCCTTTCTTTGTAATTTTAAGTATCCTTAACCTAGGGTCCATATGTATAGTCCCTAAAATGCAAAAAGCAGTATATAGAAATTACCATCTATTTTAACGATTTACGAATGTTTTGACCAAAGAAACTATTTTATCACACCTTTCCATAAAGTTAAATGTCAACTGTTAATGGTTTCAGTTATTTGTCTTCTGCAGACAATGTTTTCCTTCCAGTCCCGAACACTTCGTGGCATCTTATTAACATTAGGTTTAACACGATGCAATTCTATTTTATTTTTTTTGATATACATTCAGACATCATATAATATTAGGTGGTTAAATTCATTTTACTTCATTAGTACAAACATCAATGTACAATCATCAGTATGAATCAGAGCCGTACTGTTATTATGAGCCTATAAAATACAACGCCAATTCTAGTGCTTAAGAATGCATTGCCATAATTCGGATTAAAAGCCCGTGCCTACTATGTAGGGTGTCTCTAATTAAATGTTACTGTAGAAATCTCTAGGAACCAATGTTATGTTTCACTGAACTATTGTTTGGCTTCAGACACCAACGGAATCAATGCCTCTCTCCAATAACACACTAGTCCATTACACACTCGCAAACAGCGTCTCCCACAGTTCTAATTCTGGATTGATTACGACGGTATTGGACAAGCCATTTTCCTGGAAGCTTCATTTAACTTAATTTTTAGTGTGGTACTAAATTGCAGAAACGATCTGACAAAGAGAAGAGAACATGTTCTGGTGTTCAGATGTAGAAATATGCGGAACCGATTATAAAGCACGTTTTTATGAGAAAGCAAACCTGTATAGTGCAATTCACTGAGAATAGCGTTTGGAAGTACACGTTCTAAGGTAAGTTACCTTCTAAATGCATGGTGTGCTCTTCTCGTTTTATTGAACCACTTTAACACGATTATTGATGTCCCAAGGGCATCGGATGTGTTTTGAAAAAATTGTCATTTTCATAACGTATTTCTGTTAGAATCTTCTGCAACACAGTAAGCCATACAAATGATACAAGAACTAAATTCAACGGTACTAAGACAATAAATGGTTTGATACATGGACACAAAGCATCGACATCATGAACTTTTTGGCACAAAAAGTAAAGGAAATTTAACATCCTGTCTTGATAGCCGTATCAATGGTCATATTAATCTACAAATGATTTTGTAAATGACACCACATAACCTGTTTGGGACATATATAAGCAATGTAGTGTTTTGCTCTCATAAAAAAAACCGTACTCGCTGAAGCTTGCATTATGTTCTCAAGTATACAGTCTTCGGGATACAACGCTTTGCCAAATGAGTTGTGTTACATCCTTCATCAGCCAAACCTCAATGAGAACAGATTTTCAAGGACAACGTAAAATTGAGCCTGAACCGGGAAAATTATATATATATATATATATATATATATATATATATATATATATATATATATATATATATATATATATATATATATATATATATATATATATATATATATATTCTTGAAGGAGATTAACTGTTTATCATCATGATTAAATTATCTTTATATGATTAAAAATTAAATTTGTCATCAACTGCGCATTGATGTTTTTGTGTGTGTAGAATGAATCATTTACGTGCTTGCGCAGCCATTTATATGTGCATTTTATATACTTAGCGTTTGATTAAAAATGTGCTAATGCATCTCATTATTGAGTTATTCGGCAACATTCCGTTTGCATTTTATACTATTTTGGTGTCATTCATATTTGTTCTCGTTTTCCACGAAAAACTTGAATTACACCTTTGGGAATCTTTTGTTTTGTATTTTTTCCTACCTCCTTAGAATCTCAAGAAGATATTGAACCTGTGTGGCTCTTGAATCTTGTAGTTTATTTTCTTGAAATTTCATGCTAGCATTATACCTCACTTTTAATTTCTACTGAATCCCAAGCTGGTGTTAAACTTCTTTGTAACGTCAAGCTAGCATTACACCTCCATTCCATTTCATGCTAGTATTATATTTCCTTGGAATTTCAAACTAATATTATACCACCTTGGACTCTCAAGCTAGTATTATTAACTCCTTGAAATGTCAAGTTAGTATTATACTTCTGTGAAATTTCAAGCTAGCAACATGCCTGATAGCTCTACGACATCTAAACAAAATGCCTGTTGAAAGATAAATGTAGTTAATCATTAGTAAACACGCGAAAAATAAACGATGATCCACTTTATTTACTTACGGTTTCCTGGCATTGTCATGTTACAATTTTTTTCGGCGATTTATATTTAAGACAAGACTTAATTCGATAAAAGAATCATGCTATGTTATGAATTTTAATTACCTTGTTAAATTCCAACCTTGGATAAAATATTCCTTTACGCTCTGCTTGATCGACTATCCTTTATTGCAAACGTTAGGTTGATTCCTTTATCGCAAACGTTAGGTTGTATCCTTTATCACAAACGTTAGGTTGTATCCTTTATCGCAAACATTAGATTAAGGTCATATAAAATGATTGTAAAATCTTTCTTTTATTGAGAAGATTTTTTTCGAGATTTCTCGTGATTAAAAAGAATTCTTCTTGATCATTTTGGAACGTCTTGTCTGTAAGCATGCCGTCATTCGTGTGTACTTGAACAACATTGGCTAACCAAAATCGGCTTAATTCTTGTCACTTAGACACGAAAATTACGTTTGAGCCACAATATTCAATTAATTTATGGTATATTCAGTGAAAATGCTGTAAAGAGAAAGCTATAAGCTATACGAAGCGAAGGTTTGTTAGAATATGAACTATCATCGAACTACTTGCTTTCTTGAAACTGGAAAAACTCCAACGTGAAGGTATGACAGCGACCGCTCAGGGGTCATGTTCTGGACACCTTTGAATTATCCAGTTGAAATGCAACTTTTAGAAATTTGAAAGTGGATCAAATCGTTCGGCATACAAAGGACAAATTAAAGTACCTTCTTTTATAACTGTACTACACAAACTCAGTATGGACATTTAGACCTTTTGTCCTGCATTTTAATGTCAATTGCAACTACCTTCCAAAAGATAGGCCATCAACATCGTCTGCCAGTGCGAATGGGAAAAGAATATATCATTACATGTTAATTCTTTTTCTTTGCATTATTATTTATGCTGTCTTTTTCACATAAACATAACCTAAATTTGTATGATTTAATTTTGCTTATTGAGATGGGCAGTACGAAGACACGTCGGCAATACCGATGCGTACTGTTTGTAGAACATGTACAGCTTATGGCTAAAACCAAATTAACTGGCAGTCGTATCCACTTGATACACGGTTGGTAATATGATAGGTCAACCGAAACACTACTAAATCATTGAAGTTCTGCATCACTAAAGGAGTAGAATTCGTCACACTGCTGTAAAACGAAAAGCTGCATGCGATTATATAGTCACATGCAATGCTATTGAAGATTAGTGACTTCTGCCTAAATCCCGAAAGAGGATCGAACCCGAAACTCAGATTATCTTATTTGTGACAAACTTTAAGTGACCTCATTAGCTCTTCCTGTTGACGTTTTCGGTTTCGCTTCTTTGAAACATGTTAAACGTGTCCGATGATTGATTTCTGCAGGAGAAACTGAAATATTGTATCACATTATGTGTCAGTATAAAGGATTGATAGGATAACGACGCATGCGCGATTATAGTTTTTGCACCATACGCACGCCATTATTTAGTACTCATAATTGTATCTAGCAATCGCATTGGTACTTCTATCCGTCACGAAATCAATCCAATAAAATGGAGCAGAAATGAAGTATTCTCACAAACAAATATGATATGTATGTATGTATGTATGTATGTATGTATGTATGTTCATGTGCATACATGCATATCTATCTATAGCAAATAGTAAATAATTATTGGGTAACCTTTTTTTATTACGACATAATCTCTCTAAAATGTATCTCTGTCACAGAGTCAATAACCGTCATTTCCTAATTCAAGTACATAATTCTCTGTAAAAAAAATATCACTACGAAATTTATAAATGATTAAATATTCACCACGAAATTTATAAATGATTAAATATTCACCAAAAAGGTATGGGTGATTACTACATATCTTACACTTACAAAGGATAAATTGGGAAAACATTTCCAATGCAATTATTTTTTTTGTTTCTTTTTACAAGGTTGGCAAAGGTTATATATCGCTTGTTCAAATTGATTTTATCAGACCTTCGTTATAAGTCGACACCTATGTTTATTAAATAAGACCCCCTTTTGATGAGCCGAGTTCTTACTGGAATTCACTATTCGAGCCAATCTGAAAAAAATGTCAGACCTGCCTGTAAATAGTAAATGTAACCAATAAAGGTTCATGTACCCTCGACCTTTGGGATTCCCGATCCACTTACCTTTAGTAGCCTATCAGACAAAGCTTTGCATTTCGTGCTAACGAGAGTGATTGTTAGAAACCAGATGTACAACTGTCACCTTTTACTGTCGAGTCGAAAATGAAACCTCTGCTGTTCTTAGTCGCCATTAAGAAAAGTATTCTGAACTACCTTCGTTCACATGGAAAAATATGGCTACGGTACAAGACAAAGTCACAATAGGGACAATCCCGACGTGCTTTGCCCCTGAAACATATGTGGTACGGTCCACCAAAAACATAAAAATAGATGTGTAATCGTACAACTATATCCAAGCGATCACGTTAGAAACGATTTCTTCCGAATGAAGTTTTCATAAACGTGAAAAGTGATATCTGAGTTGTGAATCTCTAGCTGAACAGAGCAGGACCTCTAAGTGTTATCAGTAAAAATCACCATTATGTTGATGCTCTTTTTTCTCAATCAGATTGTAATCCGACCTATTGATCAGTTTAAACCGTGCATAGTTTGAATAGACATTTTAACCCACTTAGCTGCCGCTGTATTTGAAGAAATAAATCACCAAAAAATCTACCGGTTGTTTAAAATGTATTAGATTTTTATTGACCCAATCCCAGTTGAAGTGAAATTTTGCATATCTTGCTAGCTTACGAGACTGGGAAATTTATATCGACTTAACATTTTAACAACAAATGGACTTATTTCAGAGAATAGAGTTTGATATGAATGCTATTTAAACCCTTTTGTTAAGAAAATACAACTTTTTGTCACATAATCTACGCCTAAACCAAGAAAAATATGGATATAAAATAAAATAATCGGAAGAATTTTCTGTGTTAAATAGTTTCATTTATTCAAATCCATCTTTGGGTTCTGGTTTTTGATTTTAAAAAAAATCGATTTCTGGAGAGGAACATCAAATAAATGGTTAAAACAAATGAAGCTAAAGCATGATCATGTTGGATATTTTAAAAAATCGTATATCTTGAAAGTGTGCAGTTTTCTTTTGTTTAGTTGTCAGTGATACAATGATTTCAAGATTTGTTAGAGTAAAAGTTTTTAATTCTCAATTGTCGCAAATTGAAAGATTGAAATGTTGTAATGCAAAGACCCGCAATGGTTTTTCTACACCAAGTTATCTCAAGCTGACTGAACATGAAAACTTTTGGCATATAATATGTCACAACGTGTGCAGAAATTATATACACAAAATATGATATGTTAATTGAGAGAGAGAGAGAGAGAGAGAGAGAGAGAGAGAGAGAGAGAGAAAGAGAGAGAGAGAGAGAGAGAGAGAGGGAGTACCTGAAAGAAAACTTGACTTAATGATTCTTAATGACAATGAGTTTGCTAAAACATAATTGTGAAATAGCAATCAAATCTTCTTTTAATGTTGTCTCCAATGTTATGATATTAGAAGAATAACAATGTATAATCCTACTGGGCTTTTTGTGTTTTGCAATCACATACACCATTGAATTGGATATTATTTTTACGTCATACAGACGATGAATTCATTTTCCTTAAACGAATATGTATGACATTATGGCAACGCGGCTAAATAGATGCTCGTTCTTTCATAAGATTATAATTCTACATAAATCGTATCATGTGATTTCAAAACTGAGTTCCATGGGACCTAATTAGATACAACCGTCCGATGTATGTAGTAATAAAGTAGTAACAAAAGTAGCATTTCCTGCCAGCACTGAGGAGAACCGAAAGATTGATCACTACAGAAATCAATATGATGAACAAAAACCTTGTCTATTGCTTATTAACGTTCTGCACTTTGAAGTAGATAATTCCAATTATTCGTTTTCATCCAAATTAACTTGACTCACTTTTATTATAGTTTACACCCTTTGGACAAAGCTTATAGCAAGATATGACTGCATAATATACACTGCAACATCGCTTAAATGAAAAAACAAATGGGATAAAAAGATCTGATCGTTTTAAAACAATTTATGATGAAGAAAGATAAAACTTTAAGGTGTACAGAACGAAGGAAAAAAGTAAAATGTTCGCTGTATATGAGAGCAGTGTCCGTTGTAGGGAGAAGAACGTTACGTAAGTGTATACTAAGAGCCAGTATATACTGAGTATACGGCTCATTCATAGCATACTGTTGCTTGTTTAAAGCACACTGTTGATTTTTTTTATCACACTTTTGCCTGTTATAGGACAGTGTTGCTTGTTTCTAGTATTTGTCCTTGCATCTTTCCCTTTCAGCCCATTGCTTCTCAACAGAGGATCATGAATCAAAAAGAAAACAAAAATCCAACAAGAAAGCAGTTTCTGATGAGATCTGTTTTTGTTTATAATTATTGCAGGGAATACATTTTATTATTTTGCAATCCCTGAGTTAATGTGTGTGCTTCATTAACTAGTATTGGGACAATGCATTCGATGTCGCCAGAAGCACGTTTAAATTGCAGTTGAAAACAGACACTAATTTGAAAATGTGAAATAACACACCATGGACACAAGGTATTTATCAAAACAACACAATTCGACGATTTTGTAACGGATTCAAATAGCGGTTAAACATTTAATTTCAAATCACGAAAACAATAATAATACTCTGCTGTCTTCACATTAATTCACCACTACCCTTCATTATTTAGACATTTTTTTCTAATATATTCACTGAGCTCTGTGATGTTAAACTCTATAAGCAAAACAGACCGAACAGCTGAATCTGAGAGTGTTTTCCATTATCCGATAATTTCAATGCAACATGGACAAGTCACATGAAATATTTACCACTAGTTATAGTTTCATAAACAGGTATGTGGATTGTAAACGCACTTGTAGACTAATGTCTTTTGTTTCAATGTAATAAATTAGAGTAAGGATTGATTTTCTGTCTATTAACATTTGCCCACTAATTTGATTTGCGGAGTGAGACCACTGATTGAGTCGGAGAAATCAATTTACCATTATCTCAAGGCGACATTTTCTATGCAAATTAGAAGCTAAGCTAGTGTCAACAGTCAAAACTACCATTACGCCATCACACCCACCCACCCTGCATGTTTTTGTTCTCTCTCTCTCTCTCTCTCTCTCTCTCTCTCTCTCTCTCTCTCTCTCTGATCAATGCTCTCTTTTTCGTGGCAACTAAAGCGGTCACTTTCAGAAATAGTGGGTTCTTGAAAATCTAATTTTGAAAGTGCTATCGTTTAGTTATGATGTTTAGACTTCGAATTCGAAAGAGTTATCGTTAATTTATAATATTTATAGGCGAACTCTGCATGAAAACACTTGAATGTTATAGTTGCAACCTCTATCCTTCAGACGTATTTACCACTGGATATATCATGTAACTGAATCTGAGGTTTCTCTGACTCCACATAACACAGCTAGCTCCTACTCTGTGTGCTGTAGAGTCAATACACATCTGTTCGTTCGAGGTACACCCATGCTTTTCTTTCTCCGCTGGAAAGTATTAAGCCGGTGTCGAGACATAACTACAATAAATAAAACACATTCAACCAAGTCAATGAACTATTTTTTTAAAAGCCTCGTTTTTGTAACTCGGACTGGCAAAGGTGACAGAAGTGAGAGATCTACGGAAAATGACAACTGCAAATTTCTGTGAAACTCCTTTTTGCTGCTGGTTTGCATATACACTTTCCTTTCAAAAATAATATAACATAGCGTGAAAGTTTTCCTTCGAATCTCTAATATGCATATCCATATTGTAAAAAGTGGAGACGCGAATAGATGGACATTGGTTTCCTTTGTGATTTCTGCGACACGGCTACACATTATGTAAGATCGCAGGTTGCAGTTCACCTATTTAGTGCAGTCTGCATTAGTGATATATTTTCGATTTTCTAGATTTTTGCCATTACATGTATGCCAAAATATGAAAAAAGTAAGATGGCGCACCTTATTTTGTATTTGAGTTGTACAAAAGAATATAAAAAAATGTTGTTATTGCCACTACAAAGTTTTTGTGGAAGAAAATTACATAGGTAATTAAAAATATACGACACCTTGTGAAAGCATTTGCGACTTATGGCTTGCCTTAAATTGGTTAGGCAAGTTTGCTGCAGTGGAATTACGCTGTGATCAAGAAAAATTCGATCATAAACAAAATACAATCGCTCAGCGATATACAAGGTTCTGCTATATTTAACAAATGTATCTCTGATCTTCAACGCGTCAGCTTGTAATAAGTTTGTAACGTACTTAGTGGAGGTCTGATGACAGACGACAATTTGGTGTTTCTTATTATTTTTCCTCAGCTTAGGATTAATACTTCACTAAGTCTAAAGTAACAAATCGCAGGTCAACTTAAATTCGCTAAGTGTTTATGATTATTAGTAAGCATTACAATGTAAAAAGTTTTGAAAACACCAAAATACTCTAACACTTTAGTAGTTATCATCCTCAACAAAACGTCTGATTGACAGCTTGAGCACCGTTTTTCGGAGATATTTCATTATCTTAAATTCAGAAAATATTTATGGTAATTTCTTTCGCAATTACTTGTTGTGGATCATCGGCTTCATGTTTTCATTTGAATGTCATCTATTTTAATTAGTATCATGCCGCCTGTCAACATTTCCGTCAGAGAGTAACAAAGGATTTAACTGGTTTTATTTTATTCTTACTCCAAATTTGTGACATTCAACGTTGTGTTGATGTAAATCTAGGCAGCATATCTATTTATATATGCAATGATATAATATAGTAGGTTACAGAGATACAATTTGTTACAAGCAGGAATTGAACACATGCCTTACATTAAAGCCAAAACCTACACAACAATGCGCTCATCCACCCCCACCCCATGATGAAACAAGGTAGAATGAAAGGATTCAAGATGCACGAGAACTGATTCGTTTGGTAAACGGAATTTAAGACTCGGCTATATACACAAACCCGTTGGATTTCTTTTGCGAAATGCAACGCTTACACATTCAATTATTCATTTATAATTATTAATTGACAACTGTATGCCAAACAGAAAGGAAGGTGCATATCCCTGGATCCCTTGTTATAAGGTGGCATACATGATTAAATGAAAATAACATATATATATATATATATATATATATATATATATATATATATATCTTAGCCTCAAATTTTCTATACTGATGATATAATCGGAGGAGAATAAAAGTCGGATAATAAGTTTTCACAGAAAATATAGACAAAACGGTTATTTAACTGAACGGGGATTTATTGTACGAATTTGTCAATAACGTACAAATCATTAAAATACGTTATCACTAATGCCAATAAAACAGTTTGGAAGGTAATATTAGCACAAACCTATGCAACGATTTTGAAAAGCCAATTGAAAACTGTATCGTGTTGTAGATATTGGAATCTGACCGCACTTCCTACAGGGAACTCTATCAATAAGGGAAGCCGCTCATTAAATGGTAATTCTGTGTCACATATTATTATTCCTCTGGCAGCCGTAGCGACTTAGCCGTGCACATTTTACTGACAACACCTGTATGAAATAAGGATTTTCTCTGTACTCAAAGGAATACATAATCTTTGACATCTGTGGTAAGAGCTCTGTCTGGTTCGTTAAGAAAATCGATTATGATACAAGTCTGATGGTTTGGTGAAATGACCGGTACGCGCAGGATAAAAGCGCCATTTTTTTCACACAAGCCACACATGAGGACAAATATCCAGACAATTATAAGCACCAACAATTCTGGTGGTGGGGTTGATCATTGTGATTGTAATACTTCAAAACTATCACAAAACACTGATACAAGTTAATTAAAGTGTCATGCAATATTATACGAGTTTGAATTATTTTCACTACTGTCTTATTTAGCCTCTGGAAAAAGTTTGCAACAAGTGATAAGACAGGGTCATAATTATGGGATTGCAGATCTGAAAAATAGTGATAACACATAAAACGTACCTCTAAAAGGTATCTAGTAACAAATTTATCATTGCCAAGATAAAATAAGCCAACATTGTGAGTATGGTATTTCCTCGGGTCAAGCAATGGCAACATGATATTTATGTCAGTTGCAACTGCAAGGTTCAATGAAGAGCTAGTCCGGCTTGACATAATGTTTTGCACTGAAGTTTACATTGCAAAGGTATTCACAACAGAGTCACATACAGTTTAGTGTTTGCAATATTATCAGATAGGGACAACCATCTAGGTAGGGCTACTGTACTAAGCGATGTCTTGAATGCTGTTGTTGGTTTGACACTTGAACACTTCTTCTTAAAATAAACTCTCTTCGTGGTGCTTTATACTTCAGGATTCTCTTTCTGGATATGCACCCTTTCAGAATCACTCAGCAGCCGATTGTTTAGGGCCGGAAATAGTCCATCTTATTCTGGAGTTTCAGTGATGTGTATCACATTAACAATGCAATTTACGTTTGCATTTTCTTGCTCATGTACTTGATCATAATGAAGAGTTGAAAGTCTGTGCGTGGTCTAGTTAACCACACAAATATTGTGAAAGTCCTCCTTGAGTATTTACAGTGAGCACAGCATGTTGCGAATATGCACAACGACCCAGCGACAGTAATTGTAGTGGTCAACTTGAAACAGGAGGGACAAAAAGTTTTCATCCAGAAATAAAAGTCATTCTCTCTCATCTTGATCACAGGAGCCTCTTTGTATGGCTGACTTATGCAGTAGTTTTTATATGCCGAAAGCAGTGACTTGATGGGCATGACGAGTCCGTGAAATATGAATGGCTTTGAGGAATAAATCAGCAGTTCCAGACGTAGCCTCGCCAGGTTCTTTGAGGGAATTAGCCCAGCAACTGCACTCCAGAAAATCCACGAGTGCATTCCATAGAGCGTTCCCATAGCGGAGCCTTCTAAGCACAGCAACAAGCTCCCACGCTTCATAATGTACAGACCAGGTGCACTGGATGCATTTTGAGTTGGCAATTATCAGGCAATCACATGCTAGACAAGAAATTCGACACGGCTTGAGTACTCAATCATGGACATCAGGTCATCAATCGCATGTTTAATTATTGCTACAGAGCTGGCCTTCTCAGACAAAATGAGGAGGGTGAAGCGAGATGGGTTGACGGGAGGAATTGAAAAGAAGTATGGTAGTCGGCCCATGACATTGCATTTCTTTAACTCAACTCTCCTCATACGTTTTACAGCAGGATGGATCCACGTCTCTTCCTTGACTTTTGATGTATCTAGCTTACCCTCAAAATGTAATCTTTATGTCTTTAGGAATCTGTACTGTCACTGTGCATATATGTAATGTTGGGGCTATATTGAAATGTTCTTGCTTCACTGTTAGAGGGTAGAACTTGGTCTCCTCCACAATTGTCAGCATTATCTTGAGTATGGAATTGTGTTACACTGATATCGTTCGCATGAAAATATCCCTTAAATGTGTTGGAAAGACGGTTGTGGTCAACGTTTTCTAGGGCACCAAATGTAAAGAACCCCTTCCGCAGATTAGAGGTATCAACCGCGCAATTGGTGTTGAATTGTTCACAAATGTAAAGGGCAAAACGATTTTCTAGTTAAAGAATACGACTGTGGAACGTGCTAAAACGAAGACTGGCAAGTTGCTTAGTTATTGTTTTGTTTCTAAATATTCGTGCCAACAAAGTCTGGGAGAGTGGGCTATCGCTCTGCAGAATGTAGACTGTGAGTAACCTTTGCTTTAGAACTCTTGTGCAGTAACATTTGCGACATGATGAGGCAAGCTTGAGAATATTCCGCAATCTTCTTCCAAGGTTGGCCCATGCAAAATCATTTATGTCAGCAGTTTGGTACTGGGTAACATGCTTTGTTGAAAGTTAGGCGAAATCTTCCAGAAATGTGATGTTTTAGTCTCTAGAAATCTCTACTCTGTAAACAGTTGAGCTTCAGTTTCGTGGTTATGTACAAGAAACGAATCGTTAATCATTTTCTGCAAGCCATCTGGAAAGACAAGAACGGTATTAATGACATATTTTATCTCTCTAATCTGGCGGCATAACACGTCTGCATGTATGTACATAAGTATCAAACCGGTGTCAGAAAATTGTTTAAGAAGTTTTGTTTTGACGCGGTATATAGTGATATAAATATCTTGCCTGGACTCTTTCAGTCGACATCAAACATCTGATGGAGATCTGATAGCTGAAAGAGGTGGGGTTCTTTCTTGTACTAAATATCAACAGGAGGCAAAAGATCTCTCTCTGTCTCTCTGTCCCTCTCTCTGTATTTGGAATGGCATGGTTTTGCTGTAGATCGGCACAATAACGATTTCTTTATTCTGTCAGACTAGCAAGACGGTACATGCCTTCTAAAACAATAGCATCCCGGCTTAATATTTTAACAAGTATGTTTCATCCTGCATGTCCGCAGTCACCTGTGTAAAGGGTTGATCAGTATGTGAAAATGTTGATTATTCATGGAGATTACAAGGAGTGGTTCTTTCGTACAATATTCAGCAATTTTTAACTCTTGTCGTTCAGTTTATCAAAGAACGACGAACATCTGAGAGATCTTTCCATCCCAGCTTATAATATTTAAACTTAAATAAACATGCCTACCTCCAAAATTATTTGATGCTTTTGTTAGGCGTTTGGCGCTTTTGGACATTTTCTTCCGTATGCCATCTTTCCATCTGGATCCCGATTTATGACAAAGGATGGTGGGAGAAAAGAAAGTAGAACCGAAACGTCGTAAAAGCGAATATTAGATATGTCATGTTAATGGTTGACTTTTGAGTGGCTGCCAGTTCCTTTTGTTCTTACCTCTGTTACCTTTTCAGTCCAGGCTAGCTGTGAGTTGCAGCGCGCCACGTAGTATGCGTAATAATAATGTATTTTTGCCTTGTAGACACCCACCCCCCACATTCCCTCAAAAATAAACAAGCCAAAACACATATTTTCGTGAGGACAATAACAGCTCCTACTTGACTAGTATATCGGCATTGTACGTGTGTATGTATGTACATTAGTATGCATGCAGGCGTTTGACTGAAACGATTACCGGATTGATGAAGAAGCCATGAATGAATTAAATACGTGTCCAAGGGCAAAACAAACTGTTTCATGGACTAAATTGCTTAGTACCTACGTGCCCAAAACTAAACAAATAATGTGGATGCTGTATTCGAATCGCATCCTTTAAACACCTACATCGATATACTGGCCTGTATTTCGACCACATTTAAAACAGTGTAGAGCCAAGTCTGCCATCGCATATTTTTCTGTTAGATTTGGGTCCTCGCACTTGAATGACTAATCAGTGGGACAACCCCCCCCCCCCCCAGAAAACAACATAGAACCTGATCTTCCTGAGCAGTATACGATGCAGACATGTATTGTTCGCAATTGTATGCGACTTATGCAAGAGTATATATGTGGTTGTGTCCTAATTTGGTTGATCGCAAAATATATTATAATAAAAACAAAACTACGAGACAGTGAATATTGAAACTAGCAACTTTAAATGACGAAACATGCAGGATTGAAATAATCATGCAAAGACACCGAGAAGGAAACCGACCATTGGTAACAAAGTCATATTATGTAACATTTTATGACGACATCGCCCAATCGTATTCTAATAACTTATTATTAATAAATGTCTTGTAAATATTCAGTTCTTGTACACCTATATGATTCTTCTCTTTGAGCGATTGATCTACATTCTACCAGTGCATTTTTTTAAATCTACGCTTGCCTTAGAAGTTAGCTTGTTTAAATCAAATGACCTAGGGTTGGTAGATACGAATTGTTTTATCATCAACTTCATGAGGGCTTTGGTGGACACAACTCCACTTTATTTTGGCCTCATTGTGGCCGCGCCAGAGAAGGAAAAAATTACAGAACAACTGGTTGCGATTAATGATATTCTCTGTCAACAAATTCAAGCTCTTTTTTTAAATCAAGCAGAAGACTTAAAACTGGGTAACAGTTTTTTTTTTTAAATTTTCATTTTGACACGAAAATGTTATGAGGTCACAAACGTGGGTGGTAGAGAAACGCGCACATTACTGTGCACTCAGGTCCTGCTATGTCGATTTGAAGACCATCGTTCCCCTATAGTATTCAACGCTTTGATAGGGAAATCCACTGTTTCTAAACTTAAGAATGCGAAGTATAGCTTTACGAAACCGAAATGTCACCAGGTAAAGATGCGATGTGAATGGTACTACACCAACAACATAATGATTGCTCTGAAGCTCATGCATCAAAACAGATACGACACGTGTTTATAAAAACAACAATGTATTTATATGCAGCTACTATAAAAGAGAAATGTGAAGTATCCATAAGGTAAACGGGATGCACAGTTAAATGTTCGTCTATGATGCTCTTTCTTGCATTGCAAAATCATGCGGGCGACCTCCCAACCTCACAAACAAACAAAAGAACTCAGCACAACTGAAACGTTTCTTTTACAGTTGGATGTTTCAAAGGATGCTCTGGACACACTTAAAATGCAGGCACTTCAGAAGGCTTTACCCTCTATGCGTCCACTGTCCTCTACTGTGATTTCCGCTCCAAGACCGCTCGCCTACATGAGTATGCCCACCCCCACCCCAGGAAAAAACGATACTATATTAAACGATATGTCTGGATCCACCCCTGTAGATAGCTCGATCAGCTCAAAGTATCCAATCCATAATGTGAGTAGAATATATACTGTGCAGTAAATAAGCGTACATGCCTCAAGTCAATTCGAGTAATAACTCAATACCGAAATATTTAATTTACAAAATATATCCAGATCTTTAATTATGGAAAAACAGTAGCTTAAAAGTCACATGGCATCCTTAATATAAAACTTATTACCGGGGCCAGATTATAAAACTATCCCCAGCTGCCCCCAAGCTTGAATGCCTATTATCTGGATGAGACAGAAAACGAAGCGGAGTTAGGGTCGAAGATAACCCGTTTCTTTTCTAAATCCTCAAAACAAATACGCTAAACAAATACCGTGATAAAACGTCTTTGCAGTACATGTAACATTACTTTTAAATTTAGAATTTCATCTATTGGGTAGTTGTCATCACTATATACATAATTGCTTATAAGTTGCGTCCAACTGCAAACTGCACATTCACAGATCTGCCACGCATTATGGGTATGCAAACCTAGCTCTATGAAGTGTGTTAGAAATTATTAAAACAAAAAGCATTGACTTTGATTTGCTTCTCCATTATAGGACGGCAGATCAGGGTCTATGTTGCGTGAAGTTGAAATCTTCTAATACGAGTATATACGGTGCTTGTTAGTGATTGTAAATATGCATAATGACTAATTTATAGCAAATTCTTTAACGGCAATGAAATGTTATGTCTGCCAATTGCCGAAATGCAAATCTGCGGCTATGTAAACAACGCAGCATTTTCGTATTATGTTGATGCCACAAGTACATACGATTTATTCGTGATGGATTTGTGTTGACACCAACATGTGCCGAATACAAACAATGTAATTTATTTGAGGAGGTTTAACCTAAATGAAAAAGATAAATTGTTGTATATTTTTGCCGCGGCCTATAATGACACCAACAACATACCTTAAATTTGCTTCTACAATTCCTGGCTTTCACAAAAAGTCTGATTCCGTCTTTACACAAAACCTCTAAAAGGACTCCAAATGTTTTCAGACAGAATCGGAATATAGATTAACATAGTTCCACATGCTTCAATTTTCTATTGGCGGCTAAACATGTCTCTAGATATTAATCTACTGATATCTTGATGCGGAGGAAGAGAAAAATAGTGTTCATTTATTTCCACCAATTATACTTTATATACCGGGATTTTTCTTCATATTTCGTTTCCTTACATAAATTCTGAAAACCTGAACAAGGTAGTTCCATATCTTTATGTAAACGATAGATCCACTTAAGAAGAAAAGGTCGAGCTGGAAACAAAAATAAATAAAACAATTAAAAAATTTTAAAAAAAATGCGTGTGACCAGTTTCGTTTATTGTCGTCGGAAAATGTCATTGTGCTAAGATTGAGGACTGTATATATGCCATTTTGAGAGCCTGCTTAATGTAAGGTCTCTTTTACATGCTGTGCTTATAACATTTTGTAAAAGTATTTTCTACTGTTTGCTGGTTAGTCAGTTTGGTATAAAATGTAATGAAAATGCATATAAGGCAGCGCAAACTGCACTACAGTCACCCGTTTCAAAATGGAATATTTCATATACTGACTTCCAATATTTAATAAATCAACATATTCATCGTACTTTGCAAACTATGTGGAATAACAAATCTAGAAACAAACTTCAAAATATCAAACTCAGTATCATTAATATATACATTTGTTCGAAAGGGATCATGATTCTTCCTTAAGTTCACCTTTACTGGCACCATATAGCCAGTATTGTGTCGAGGCTTCGCGAAACACTACTACACAGTGGCGGCAATAGGCAATGTTCTACAGTGATTCCCCCCTCCCCCCTCCAAAAAAAAATATACGTCTAGCTCCGCCATTACTACATACATACTATATTAGTCAAGTCTAACTTGTCTCTTGCTTTCAATCAGATGAGAAAGGAAGCTAAGAAATTTGAATTTCATCATTATTTACCTTTTTGCTTAATTCAACAAGCTACATATACGTTTCACTAGGATTCAATCACAGGGACTCGTATCGTTACTTACAATTGACCTGTCATACATGTACTATATATTAACTACACGGGAGGACACTCGTCTCCTTGCTCGCGCGACCTAGTTTAGAATAAATGCTTATATTTCAAGCTACGCTTTGCGTAGCTTATTAAATTTGGTACCGATATTTAGCTCAGGCATTAGACTGTGTACCCCTGTCAAAAGTTTGACTTGATATCATACTTTTAAGGAATGCCAAAATATTTACTGACGCTACCACTCGACATGGCCCTGATTGCACTTAGATTTATGTGACTTCGTATTTGAAACCATGTGACGTCCTTGAATTTTACTTTTAAGTAGCATACATTTCAGGAAATGCTGAGAGAATATTTTATTCATAACCCTAAGTAGAAATTTATTACTTATGTCGGCGTCAGAATTCAAGCTAAAGTAAATTAAGCCTCTGCTAACTGTCTTCTTCTTCAATTACCAGTAGAGAAATCTTCTTTGCAAAAAGCATCAGTTATTCTTGAAGAAATATTTCAGAAGTTAAATCTGTTTGTGGTATCTGCTTTTTAAGCCAAACCGTCAGGGAACAAAATAAGGTTCTCCGCATCAAACTGTTATTTACCTGATTCTTGAAATTACATCTGTGTATGATGCAATTTACTGCTTCATTTGGAACCTTTCATAAATACTTTAGCACACGTATTGCTTTCAATCTTCTGTGGCATTATTTCTATAGGGTGATACTTACAGGTTTGGAGATTCAGTCAATCTTCCTTCGATGTTACTTAGCCTGGGGCATATGGTTCCCTTCAGGTTTCATCGCTTCACAATGAAAAGCCAGACTATGGTCCAGGAGAGAGAAACAAAATGAGGAAACGGAACGAAATGGAAAAGAGGTGCCCCCAGTTTTGGGGTGATAGATGGCACTCTGAGCTTTGACTAAGTGCATTAAATAAAAGCTGAAAACAAAACATGCTATCACATATTTCATCATCACCATCATCATCATCATCATCATCATCATCATCAGTCCCGTAGTCTTGTAGATCGCTGGGGCACCGCACAAAACGGAACAAACAGCTCCATCCATTCCTCTCGATTTTCCGTCTTTCTCAGTGAGTCGCTCATTGTCAACGTGTTCACTCTCGAATGTTATCTTCCCACCTCTTTCTCTGCCTGCCTCTCTTTCTTTTTACTTGTACAGTACCTTGTAGGATTGTCTTGGCAAGACTTGTTGATCATGAGATATGCCCATACCACTGCAGTTTATGTTTTTTCACTGTGATCAGGAGGTCTTCGTGAAGCCCAATGGCTTGTTTGATCCTTTGCCGTATTTCTTCATTGGTGACATGGTCGTTGTATGTGACGTCGAGGATCTTTCGGAAAACATCTCATCTCTGTGGCCTGTATCCTTTCCTCTAAGTCAGATGTTATGGTCCATGATTCATAAGCGTAGAGAAATATGGAGATCACCAGTGAGTGCATCATCTGACCTTTGAACTGAGTGTAATGTTCTTGTCGTTACAGATGGGCATCGGTTTTGTCAGCGCTGCTGTTGTTTGTGCAATCCTGGAGAGTAGTTCAGGCTTTGATCCTTCATCTGTTACTGTTGCCCCCAAATACCTGAAGATGTGGACTGTTCCTATCTTCGTACATTGGACGATGATGTCACTGCTGATGCCCTTAGTGCTGTTGGTCATCGTTTTGGTCTTCTCTGTACTGATTTCCATGCCGTAGGCTGCACAGGTTCTGTCGAGGCTTTTACTAAGCTGGCTAGCTCTTGCTCATTTCCTGCTAGTCCATCAATATCGTCGGCAAAACGTAAGTTGGTGACTGTTCTACCTCCGATGCTGATTCTTCCTTCATGCTTTTCATGGATGTTCGCCGTTATCTTGATACGATGGTAAAACAGAGAGAGAGAGAGAGAGAGAGGGCGGCCTTTGGATATTTTCATATTTAATTAATAATAATCGCTTTTTAGAACCTGATAATAGGTTTAAGAAACAACAACATCAACAAAGACTTAAATACATTACAAATGTGTGCCCCGTAGCCAAGACATTAACTTACTGCGTTGACCGGCAATTGCAACTTTGTATCATTGATTGCATAAGCACTTTAGAGAGGTCGCAGTGGAAGTGAAAACATCTCGTTATGAAGAATGATATTGTAGGTTAAATGGTGCAATATCAATTTCAAGGTTTTAATCAAGCCCAATTTCTTTTTCTCTCTCACTCCAGATTTTTGCATATTTTGTCCCTTGTGCATGAAAGGGGAGCAGGAAACGGAAAAAGAAAGGATGGCGATTAAATTGTGAACGATGTTAAATTCATAAAGAAAATGGGTGTTATTATTACTTTGTATCGTTATTTTCATACGTCACTATTAAACAGTAAGTGGAAATTCATCATTGATCTATAGGAATAGACCCAACAGCACACAGTTCCGAGAATGTTTATGTATGCGTATTATTACGCCATGGGCGGTTTACAATTTGATATAGCAATATTATTGGTATATCAAATTGCTTTATACCAACACTTTAAAACTTTAAAAGCCATGTTATTTTTAATGTATGAAGTGTGTGTGTGTGTGTGTGTGTGTGTGTGTGTGTGTAATTTATTTCAATATGTTGTTGTTGTTGTTGTTGTTGGGCTTAACGCCATTTTTCAGCACTCGATAGGCTATACATGGCGGCCAGTATTAATGGTGGAGGAAGAATCCGGGAAAACCCTGGAAAGAACCACCGACCCTCGAGAAGCTACTGGCAAGCTTTCTCACATACCCACATTGGCCGAATCCGAGACTCGAACCTACGCAGACAGAGGTGAGATGGCAGTGATCCGTAGCGGAGAGCGCTTTAGACCACTCGGCCACTCGGGGCCCCTTATTTCAATATGAATTACATGTATTGTTTTCAAAACCTTACTGAGCCTTGGAGCAATTAATAATTGAATTGTGAATATATTGTTTGTTTTTAATGTCATTGTTTGTTTTTAGCTGTCAAATCCGTAAAATCGGTACCAGGGCCATTCAAAGCCGAACTGTATGTATACTGCGACTGTAGTTAGCTTGCAAGACCTAGCTGTTATTCAAATTCATGGTATGTGTAAGAACCGGCCTCTAAGGTTCGTGGTGAAAGATAAACTGCAATTTCCCCTATCTTTAGAAGCAATTACACTGCAAAGGCTTCTTTTCATGAGAGACTGTCTTGTCTGTCTGACGGATTTTCAGTGATTAACAGTCCAAATGGGATGCATTTCTTTTCAGACTTGACTTGTAAAATCTATGGGATTAGCCGTATATGCTCAAAAGAAATTGCCTTGTTAAATGAAAAATAGTGTAAAACACCATTTTGATGTAAAGGTTTCCCAGAGCCAAAGTGTGGTGCTGAGAGAGAGAGAGAGAGAGAGAGAGAGAGAGATTGGGGGTGGGGTCTAATGGGGGGTCTGAACAGCATATGATTTGACTTTAAATAAAGTTTTAGTGTAAATACGCCATTAATTAATTACCTTTAGGCGTGAACTATCTCGCTCTATACTCGAGTAAAATTTACTGGATATAAGTAATTGACCCCTCATTAAATTTATTAAACTGTGTTGAAGGACAAGGGTAAGGACCGCTACTTTGTTTTCTGAATATATATATATATATATATATATATATATATATATATATATATATATATATATATATATATATATATATATATATATATATATATATCCGCCTTGGATGCGGGAGGTCGTGGGTTCGATCCCCGCCGAGTCATACCAGAGACTTAAAAAACGGTACTAACAGCTGCCTCGCTTGGCATTCATCATTAAGAGGTTAGTGTTAGGACTGGTTGGCCTAGTTTTCAGGATAATGTGACTGGGTGAGACATCATGCTACATGTCTGAGGCATGATGCCCCAGTGCTAGACATCACTATAAACTGCCAAATTGCAGACATATAGCGATATGACTGAAACATTGTTAAAGCTACGTTAAAAATCAAAATCAAGATCAAAAAGAAAAATATATATATATATATATATATATATATATATATATATATATATATATATATATATATATATATATATATATATATATATATGCAACTGTGTGTAGCAGACACACTCGCATGACGACCTAGGGTGTAGCAGACACACTCATGTGTAGCAGACACTCTCGCTTGACAACTAGTAAATTACTAGGTCATCATGCGAGTGTGTTTTCTACACACGAGTGCGTATAACACCGATTGAGTAACATCATCTTTAGGTAATGTGTGCTTAGTCGTGAGGGAATACGGGCTCGTGGTTGCATGCAAGGCGATGGGTACCGTTTACCCGTAGAGTAGGAATTAAAAATTCTCTTACCTGTATTATTTGTATAAAAATAATAATTCTGCTTACTATTATCAAGCATTGTTCCACAGAATCCAGAGATAGCACTTTCCATTCTGTCTGGTATATATGTGAATCATTTTTAGTTTTTTATTTTCATTAATATTATAGCAATTATGTTGACAACCACTGGCCAAGGTTTAACAGTAATAGCGTGAAGGCTAGTGGTCTAGATTATTGGGCGGGGGGGGGGGGGAGGGGGCTTGAAATTTGGAAGGCCAGTGGCTCATTACATAGGTTTTGTAAAATTGGTGTCTTTGCGTTTTAAAAAGAAATGGCGATTGGCCACATGCTAATTTGAAAATGGGTTTAACGTTGAAAGAAACTGCCCAACCGGCCTAATATTGGATAATATAGTTAAAGTGGTCCATAACATAGGTGTTCCCAATTCCTATTGTTTTGCAAGTAAGTGTGACTGCAGTTTTCCAAAAGTAGATGTAGATATCGAAGTCATTGGCGTATTTTAGTTTGTCACTCAGTCACAATTTCAATTATTTTTAGAGATTTTACATATGTGTGAAGAAATACCCCGGTACATAGTGAAATTCCTAGCCTTTTGCGTTTATTATTTCAAAAAAAAATGGGATATGTGCAAAAACAGCTTAAAACAACTGCGATGTCTACGGAAGCCTTAAGGAGACGTCTCATTATGTCTCATCTGAAATCTTGGTTGCTTATCAAAGATCTCGACTGAGTAATCCGACACCGTTATATACCAGTACTAATCCGAGACCGTTATATACCGGTACTAATCCGAGACCGTTATATACCGGTACTAATCCGAGACCGTTATATACCGGTACTAATCCGAGACTGTTATATACCGGTACTAATCCGAGACCGTTATCCACCGGTACTAATTTGAGACCGTTATATACCGGTACTAATCTGAGACCGTTATTCACCGGTACTAATATGAGACCGTTATATACCGGTACTAATCCGAGATCGTTATTCACGGTACTATAAGTCGTCTGTTTCTTGTTTGCACAAAACGTAATATAAATCGTCCTTTTCTTGTTTGCACATAACGTAATATAAATCGTTCTTTTCTTGTTTATGCTTAAGGTAATCGTCATTTTGTTTGTACATACCGTAATATAAATCATCCTTTTCTTGTTTATACATAGCGCAATATAAATCGTCCTTTTCTTGTTTATACATACCGTAATATAAATCTTCCTTTTCTTGTTTATGCATAACGTAATATAAATCGTTATTTTCTTGTTTAAACATAACGTAATATAAATCTTCATTTTCTTGTTTGTACCATAGGTACTATAAATCGTCTGTTTCTTGTTTGCACAAAACGTAATATAAATCGTCCTTTTCTAGTTTGCACAAAACGTAATATAAATCGTCCTTTTCTTGTTTATGCATAACGTAATATAAATCGTCCTTTTCTTGTTTGTACATAACGTAATATAAATCGTCCTTTTCTTGTTTGAACATAACGTAATATAAATCGTCCTTTTCTTTTTTATACATAACTTAATATAAATCTTCCTTTTAATGCTTATAATAACATAATATAAATCGTCCTTTTGTTGTTTAAACATAATGTAGTATAAATCGTTCTTTAATGTTTATTCAAAACTTAATATAAATCGTCTTTTTCTTGCTTATACATAATGTAATATAAATTGTCCATTTTGCTGATACATAGGGTAATATAAATAGTTCTTTACTTGTTTATACATAACGTAATATAATAATTTTGTCCTTTTAAGCTTAATGTGTGTGGAGAATGCAATGTTTTACCGTCACGCATTTACGTACTTCAATAATTGAAATAAATACGCCAAATTTAGGTTTTTATAAAAATAGGTACACAGTTTAAACGGTTAGGTGATATTTTACGGCTCCGGAAACAAGTGCAAGACTACTTCGTACTACGCGATATTCATTGATCTCTTATAAAAAAAACACACAAAAAAAACAACAGCAGGGATATCTTCAACCAAGAGTATGAAATTTGTCAGGAGAAATTGGGTGGTCACTCTAGCAGTACAAACTTGACGTCCTTTGGGGCTGTCATTTGCATACCCATTGATCGATCTCATGCATTAAATACAGCGCTCTAAAAGTCAATAAGTTATTTGGTCACGAGATACTGTAGACCGAATATGATTTATGTTACACTATAGAACTTACGACAAAATGTATTATTTCAGTTATTTTTATAAATTTTATGCAATTACAATGATATTAGGTTAAAGCCTCAACGCCGACGTTACGTGCAGAAAGTCGTATATGCCAAATCATCTGAATAATACTATATCTTGAAAGTTATTGATCCTAAACATCGTTGGGTTAAAAAAAATAATAATAATTAGTATCGACGTTTCATGACATTATGAGCCATGTAATTTCGATCTCGAACTGAGCAATCCCGCCGTTTTTCACATGCGTACGAGTTAATGGGATGTTGATCGGCCACATCCGGGGGTCAACTGATTCCATCGAAAGCTGGAACACAAGATCTGATGGCGTCAACGCTGAAGACATAAGAAGCTAACACCACGCAATGCCAGATTTTCTTTATCCCAAGGTCGCCATTCAAAGCGAATCCAGCCCTCCACTTGAGATCAATATTCACCCGAGTATTAAATTTTATGAAATGCACGCATTAGATCTGCTTTAAAAGCCGGCCTGCCTCTCATCGTTCCCTCTCAATTCAATTTGTGTACCACGTGGAAATATTGTTATTAGATAAGTCATTAACGAAATTTCTCGAATGTAACAAATCACTACTTTGGAGCATTCCCGAAAAATAACGGAATTACGAGCGATTTCGTTGAATGAATTACGGGGTGCACCTCTCTAATCTTAATTGAAAATTTGAATGTCGTTTAAACCTAACATCTTGATTATTTCAAAAAGCTGTTTGTCAGATGGCTCTTTAACAATTTATTTCCTTCCAGCCAAACTTTAGTTAGGTTGGAAGACTTGTGACATTTATGATAAATGGAAGCATTGGGGATTTCAAATAACTTCGTAATTTCTTGAAATTAAGCAGAATAGCCAGTTTTACTAAATAATATTAATACTTTAGGGATGGAACAAGTTTCGTTTTAAAAACAGACAAGATGTAGTCATAAAGTTCAAATAAGTTTAATAGGGTCTCTGGTTGGTTAACTAGGAAAAATACAAATACTCTTGAGAGGCAAAGTATACATGTAGTTTCACTAAGGTAACGTAGAAATTATATGCTCTTGTTTCCCAAGCACAATTGAAGGATTGGTTTGCCTTTTTAGTTGTACGGATGAGGAACACGTAGAGGTTATTTTAGTGCCAAGTTGTTACGAGTCTACGCTCTTAAAATAAGTAACAGAAAAGAGTAAAAGACAACAAGCTTTGTAAAATTTAACAAATAATTTATATCCGTAGAATAAAAAGTGAAAATGAGAGGAAACAAAGTACTTGCGTTATTGCGAATTAAATCCAAAAATCCAAGTCCTAATAATTTAAAGTCCTGAATAAAATTCAGTAAAAGTCCCGAAAAAATCCAAGCACTGAAAGAGATTACGTGTCTGATATCGCTTAAAGAGTGCTGATGCCTCAACCGTCTTTTGTTGAATTAGTAATATAATTCCAGTTTTTTATACATTATAAATTCCATTGAATGTCTCTATCATGAATTTTATCAGAGCACTTTTTTATTTCCAGAAAAAAATCACTTTAATTCAATAATTTGAAGGATAAAAATCATCCCAACTGGTCACAACATAATGCAACTTGAAAGTACTAGATGTTAAAGCACTAAGTCCTCACAAGTACAAGGTTATGTTGTTATCTGCTTGACTTCAGGTTACAATTAGCATTTTCTATATATATAAATTTCCTAATGGAAACTAACCTTCCTGAATGACCCTGATGCTTACAAAATTAAAACAATGACCAGGATTGCACTTAGGAAACTCCAAGAGTAAGATCCAAATCAACATATTTACTGCTTCTATTAATGATAATCATGATATTAAGCCCATACACAGAGAGAATAATTTAGCAATGAATTAGTTGCTTACACACTATATACAAAAGTCAATCAGGTCAAGCAGAAATGAACTCAATTTCAACAAGGTCACGTCCAGCATACAATGTTACATTACACTAGCGTGTAATGAAATAAAAAAATCGCAAAACTAACAAATAAACAATTAAATTAAATTTACATAACAAGTTAATTGGAGTAAAGTGTCTTGTCCCATGACACAAAACGACAACCGACACACGTTGATTTGACTGAACATAGGAAAACTAATATTTCAACATAAGTGTATAACGTTGCTCCCGAGACTCCAAATCTCGATTGGTAGATTCAGCGCAAATCTTTTTCTAAATTAAACTAATTGCTCTTTCATTGGTTTCCTCTAATTTCCTGAATTAGGGTATATATAAAAAAAAACAGCACAAACGCCGAAAATTATGTGCAACTAGTTTTGCATTTGTACTTCTTCAGGAACGAAATGTTTCGGATGACGCCTTTTATTTTAAAATAATTTTAAAATTCTAATTACTTGGAGATATTGTCGATACGTAGAAAATAACTGTAAGCCAGGAGAGTCATGGGGACAAAACGTCTCTCACATATTTTGTCTGCTAGCAACTGCGTAGTTCATTGAATATGGAATTGTCGATTTGAGCGTTCTAAAACAAACTGATTTGAATGATTTGACAGAACATAGTTGATGTTAATGATAACTAAGGGATGTAAAATGAAATAGTTCTATGTAGAATAATCTATAAAAAAAAAGAAGTTCCAGAAATAGCCTATTTATTAAAGATAACTGATGTTAAATTTCTGAAGTTTCATATTATACTAGCGTAATATATGTGTATTAAAGTATAATAGACAACAAAATTGATTACATCAATAAAGTGCAATAGACAATAGTATTGATTACATCAATAAAGTACAATAGACAATAGTATTGATTACATAAATAAAGCAATATAAACAATAATATTGATTACATTAATAAAGTACAATAGACAATGGTATTGATTACATCAATAAAGTACAATAGACAATAGTATTGGCTGCATGCATTACCTGATTATACATATGGAGTCAGTGGATCGTTGTAATCAAACATAGGACAAACGTTGAGTGGAATCCAGTGTAGATACCGTCTTTATATATATATATATATATATATATATATATATATATATATATATATATATATATATATATATATATATATATATATATATATATATATATATATATATATATATATATATATATATATATATATATATATATATATATATATATATATATATATATATATATATATATATATATATATATATATATATATATATATATATATATATATATATATATATATATATATATATATATATATATATATATATATATATATATATATATATATATATATATATATATATATATATATTTGCCAATTCATTCTGAAAAGCGCTGCAATCACCATTACATTCCAACAACAACTTCACAACTACCACTCCATATGGCTCGAACTCTTCAGTCACGTTCCAAAAAAGCAAACTGTGCATGATCGCTATCAATATAGTCATTATCTCCCTCTATAATATATATATATATATATATATATATATATATATATATATATATATATATATATATATATATATATATATATATATATATATATATATATATATATATATATATATATATATATATATATATATATATATATATATATATATATATATATATGCTGTTATCTCCAGGCCTTTTGTAGTCAGTTACAATATGCATGCTGACCAACAACATAATTAGTAGCTGCCTTCCATACTTTGTAAATAGTGTCTCTAGTCCATTCGTGGCCAGTGACAGTGTGCTTCATGAACAATAACGTAATCATTATTTCCCTTCCATACTATGCCCTTAGGTACCACTAACATTGAAACCAACGGGCCTAAATCAAGAAGTATAGAAAATTACTACCACACGCAAACAAAATCATCATCTTTTTTTACTGTGAACACATTTACTTTTGAATATTATTGTTTTAATTTTTCTCATTCATCATTCACTCGCCAATAATTAATATTCAAACAATGAAATATCCAGGATACAATTTACGGTTACACCAATTTACATTTAAGAAAAACAGATGGTGATCATTTGTAGGTCGATATAAATAGATAACACGTGATCATTGGTCAAGCTGAAGCTAACTAGCTGAATTATATTACACTTGCAAGCCTTGATAGAAATAGTTATGTAAACTTCTGTAAATTTCAACTCTCTCGTGTGTTTATTTTTGTCTTGTCTATGGTTTGTGTTTGCCAATAATAAATAATACAACTCGAAAACTCGGAGTAGAAAAGCGATCAGGTTAGCTAAAAAAGTTTCGCCCTGTTTATTGTCAATTTATTGCGCGCACACACACACACACACACACACACACACACACACACACATACATACATACATACATACATATATACATACATGCATACATGCATACATATATATGTTATGAAAAGGGTTTAGATCATAAATTTCTTCTCATTTCTTTCTATGAGAAGGAAATACTCAGAACTTAAGAAATGTCTTGGTCCATGGACAGAGACTGATTGAAGCGAAAGACTTCAGGTTCTGTGAAAAGAGGTGTCATTCGTAACATTGTAGATGTGGCTACATCTTGGGGAATGAGAGGTACGGAATCGCTGTAAGGAAAGACAGAGCCCTCTGATTCTTGATGAACGAATATGATTTAATATATATATATATATATATATATATATATATATATATATATATATATATATATATATATATATATATATATATATATATATATATATATATATATATATATATATATATATATATATATATATATACATATATATACATACATACATACATACATACATACATATATATATATATATATATATATATATATATATATATATATATATATATATATATATATATATATATATATATATATATATAATATTCTAGAGATACCTCTATAAAGTCTTTATATTTAAAATACACGAACTACATATAAAATTACATTTTTCCATCGAGCTTACCAACTTCATACATTTGTATAGTTTCTGTATTTTAGAATATAATACAGATAGTTAAATCTCGATTAACTTCATGATATCATAAGAGTATAAAATTCGATAGTTACGATTAATGTAACAATCATTTTGAAGAAATGTATTTTGCTTAATTTGAAAATAGAATACTAATTTGGAATACGTTATTAAACACTATTCTTTATTACTTAAAGAATATTTTATTTCCAAATTAAATCTAAACATGAAGTTGGTAGCGAATTCGTCTTTTCTAATAATATATACCATAAATACAAAGGAAGATAAATTCTTTAAAACAATTAAACATTACATTATAATATAAAATAGAAGGAACTCAGAAAAATATTGCAAAATATGAACTTTACCGTTAATATCTCAAATACTAAAAAGTGCCTATTCTTTAAAGAAGTTTACGAACACTGATGATTCTTATCTATAAGCAAAGACTCATGAAAACGTGAGAGAAAAACCTCACTGAAATTATTGAACCCCATTGGACTAACAAAATAGAACAGCATCTGCGTCAAGATGCTTGAGACGGCTAGGCGGAAATTACAATTCTCTCTAAGAGAGGTAAAATAGGTAAGATTGCTATAGGTATTGGTAGTAAAACATGTATACAATGGTTTAAATTTTCACTACGAACAGGTTTGATGTAAACTCTTAGTCTATGGAATGCAAGTTAACGTCAGTAGACTCATTCACAATATATGTGGTAGAAACCTTAGTAACAGCGATAAATGTTACTGTAATGGGTATAGAAAAAGTTATTGTTACTAAATAAGCAATTAAATACAGGATAAATTAAATCAGGTTTTGGAAATATTTTGAAATTGACAAACTAATCTCGTAATTTTGTATTTCATGAAACAAATTAAGGTATAGCAAAATAATACCTGTGTGAGCATTACCACAGTCCAGAAATATTCTTCCTATAAAACGAATTATATGTGAAATGAATAGTAAATAATATACGTATTGTCTGTAATATAGAACGAGTTGATATTGTAAAAGTTAAAATCACTATCACTGGAAAGAAAACTGTCAATGCGGCTGTCGTTGACTTGAGGCCTGGTGGAGATGTCGCTGTTGGACCCATGTAATTTTCTGTTAATGGCATGGATATATGTATTTCAGCCGGGGTTGCAGGTAGCTCGAATTCGGTGCTGGACTAGATATTGTATGCATTCGACAAGTCGGTGTTTTCAGATGTTACTGCAAAAAGAATTCTCACCAGCGGTGAATACGTTTTTTCATGGAAATCCTCTCAGTTGTAATTGTATTCGTTCCCGTTGTGATATTCCTGATGCTGATGTTTCACAACAGACCCTTCTTGTGGGCGATAAATACTAAAATCACAGAAGAGTTGTTCAGTCATTGCGGAGTGATACCTTTGTTCATGATATTCGTCCACCACTTCTTTTGAAAGGTGGTACTTGTTATGATGAGATTTCCCTCATAACTTAAGAAAAGGTGTCACTCCTAACAGTTCTGATAAGTCTACATTCTTGGGGAGGCTGAATGAGACGCAACGAGAGCGATTTTAAGGAAAGGCAGAGCCCTCTGGTTCTCGATGAACCAAAGACTTTGCGCAAGCTTGCTCTCAATTTATACGTAGTGCTTGTGTTCGCTCATTTCCAGGCATAATAAGGCTCTCATCCCTTTCCACGGAAAACGCATGAATCATCTAGCTAAGCAATCGGTTAGGGATTTACGAATTTGCCTGTTCAGCAGCTTCCCACCAAGTCTAAATTGCTGGCCTTCCGAAACAACAAAAATGTATTTTATGTGATTCTGCTTTTGCTCGTAAAACGCAATCTTTATTAAAATAGTATACAGTTGTAGTATAGAAATATATAAAATTAGGCTCAGTATATTTTAGTGGAAACTTCCTTTCAATATAATTTAATGATATATTACTTTAAATACAATTTATAGAAAATTTCAATCTGAATACTTTTACTCAAAAGTTCTGGCCTCATACATACATACATACATACATACATACATACATACATACATACATACATACATACATACATACATACATACATACATACATACATGCATGCATGCATGCATGCATGCATGCATGCATACATACATACATACACTGTCGTGTGAATTCTTTTAATCCAGAAGGGGCAACTGCACCCCTTGCCCCTTCACCGCGGACACCGCCGATTTCATACCCTCTATGTGACTGGGACATTTTCTTTTACATGTACACTTTTGATGAACAGGCAACGTGTATTCGTTTTTGTATTCATACTATATTCAGTTATATGATATTTAGCATGTTTACAGAAACAGAAACGAATGATCTTGATAATTGCTGATTTTGAAATATTTATATTGCCTTTGAGCAATAGCATCTTGTATGCTAGTATTATATTTATGTGTACAAGTCTACCATTGCTGCAATTGTTCATCCCGAATCAGTAATGTGCAAGTACAAGGATTTTCCTGGATTATTTAAGTCAAATAGAAGATACCAGAACTAATAGCGATAAAGTAGACTTGCAATTTACTGCATTTATCTTTCTTAACTCTTTAGGAGTATACGTTTTGTTAGATAGATGACCTTTGCTCCGTGTGTTTAATACTTTGAGAGATTCCCTTTGTCCGGTTCATTTGTCCATGACCAACCCCTCATTTGGTTCAACCTTGTGACACCGCGTGTTAACTCTTTTGTCTGATAGCTGGCCTTTGACCCTTTCACTTGTCCGAATTCAACTCCACACTCGGTTCAACCATGTGACATCGTGTGTTAAATATTTGTGCAGGACTGTAGCATCAAACGTCTGTGTGCATAAGTTTGTTAAGTTGTTTCATTTCAATAATATCGAGTTGAACAAGTAATACAGAGAGCTTGATGGGACGAATAGCAAGAACCCAATGATTGGTGTATTCTTCATGCAAACAGATCATATAAAAAATGAGAGCGTAAATAATTAATGATATAAAAAATGTTCCGTTTTTTGCTTGATGTGTAATTTTGGTTTCTATGCGTGACAAGATCTTATTTGTTGTTTTTTTTTTCTTCATTCTTTTATGTACTGTATATTACCAATCACACGTATCCATGTCAAATTCAAACTAAGCTTTATGTTGGCATTCTTGTGTATGTAAATATATTCATGAAAAAGAAGTGTCTTTTCATATCTAACTAACCACTGCTTATTTCAACCGATTAAAGTATGTATGTGTATGTATAAAAAAAACCGCCATTTTCTGATAATAAAACTTCAGTTTCGCGATGAACCCATATGGCTTCATCAACGAATCTACAAGTAATCGTAACAGAAAATTAACAAGGGCATATGCCTATCGTTTATGAACCTACTGTGTCATATCTATTGTTTTGAGCACTTTCTTGCATAAATGAATGTCATATTCCTAAGTTGTAAATATGTGTTAGGCTATTGACATAGTCACCAAATAGGATCCTAAATAATCTAGGAAGACTTATTATTAGTTACAAGGCACCAAAAGGTACATGTCGTTCTTACCTTCGTATTGAAGCTTAACTTTCATGGAATCTGCCATATTAAACTTAAGCAGCTTAAAATTGATCAGAAAGTATCATTCTGATTCAGGTAAACTCTTTCTTTAGCAACTTGAAATTACATTAAAATGATCCAAAATAAAATTGTCATTAAATTTAAATCGTTATTAAATATTCCTTTTTTTTTCATTTATGATAAAAAAAATAACATCTTTTTTATTTTGTGTACTTTCTGTGCTTACATGTAGAATAAAATATTACTATCACAGTTGCTTTTTCTAAAATTTGTTCTGTAAATCAGACGTTAATCTCCCGATATTTGGCACTGAAACAATATAAAAAACAACAAATATATGTTATAAATTAGGCACGTTTTCCTTAACAATTAATGCTTACCTTTGTAAATATTTGATATTTCTTGGTTGAATAGAACTGGAATGGAATTACAGTTGCATATTTAATTTTCAGTTTATGATTCATTCATCCATGATATGTTAAATTTATAACGTATTTCACCACATAAAGTTTGAGATCCTGTATCATTCATTCTGGGCTCGGGGTGGACGAGTAGTTTCAGGGGGTGGACGAGTAGCCTCAGCGGCTCTCCTTTACAGATCACTCACATCTTATCTCTGTCCGCGTGAGTACAAGTCTCGGCTCGACCAACGTGAGATATGAAAAAGCTTTCCAGCAGCTTGCCGTGGGCCATTGGTTCTTCAAGGTTTTTCAAGGTTCATCCTGCACCAAATATGTGGCTGCCTTGTATAGTCTATATTGTGCTGAAAATGGCATTAAACACACAAGCACAAACAGAACCTTCATTCCTTGGTGAAAATTGTAACCTTTCGACTGATATAAAGTGTTTGTTTTCTTTCGCATTTTACTGTTTGAAGCAGTAGATGAAACTGAATGGTTCATGCTTTTCATTTTAGAAAGCTAATAATAGAACTGGAAGGGTTATGATATTTCACTTTTGAAATTCTATGTCCGGTTATTATCTATTTCAGTATTAGAACATATGCAGCGCGTGTCTAATTAGAACATAAAATGTGTGTAATTAAATGGAAAATATCAGAATTGATGCCGTTCATTTTTCATCATGATGTTATATTGTTTCACAACAAATGAGATAAATTGCAAATGAATAAAAAAAAGTACATACAGTCATTGAATATTTTAAGATGCAGATTGCAAAAAGATATAAGATACCATAAACTGTTTTCCAGACAGTGTTTAATAAATCGTATACATATGTAGGCAATTAACGTTTTTTTGAAACAAAGGAAATAGAATATATACTTTTCCAGATACGCTAAGAATTTAACAAACGAGGAACGTTAGCGTTTTCCAGTCGTGTTTAAATGTAGAAAACGAAATTCCACCAATTTGTCGTCTAAAAACTCATGATACATATAATTTAAAAAATAAAATTGAATGAATAAATATTTAATACCACGCTGAGAAATGTAGTTTGAGAGCATGGCATACATTTTGAATTCCAATCAAGCATTTGGGAAAGAAAATGTATATCGACACTATTGAAACAGATGTAACAGAGAAGCTTTATAACAGACTACTCTCATTACGAAAGCTTCTTCCTGAGCTCAGTGATGGGCCAAAATGTATGCTTTTTAATGTGCTCTTCTTTTTTTTTATAATTGAATTGCTTCTCGATTCCAGTTTTCTTAAAACTGAAGTTGCCGCCTAATTTTTCCAGTTTTGAATATTGACTGCATATATTTTTGGATTTGCATTTAATTTAGTCTCGAAACTTTAACGTCGAATCTTGCAGACGCTTCCATTAAGAGGAATTTATTTTCGTGCTTGCTACGTCAATCACGTGCTGATATCCATCTTAATAGTCTTAGGTTACAACATTAGGCAATATGCTGTTGATGTGTATACTAAAATGAGTACACTACGGAGATGGCGACGCCACACAAACAAACACACGTGCTTTTCGTTTGTCGGACTAAATATAATAACGCGTACCTATGCAGGGACCAGGTACACGGCATCTTTGAATATTATTCCTGGATTTGCCGAGCAACATGGAAATGAAATAAAAAAACCACGTATATTCGTATCACACTTTTCATTTTCTCGATTAATACACTACACGTATTAATACATCATGCCTGTTGAGTGCTAAATCTGACACGGTGACACAAAGAATCACATGTAAAACGATGTAGAGTTGAAACCACTATTACATAGAACGTGTGCAACATGACTGTCATAGAGATTGTCCTGTAACGATAGATGATTGTGTTTAGGTTGTATCATTACGTCTGATACCAGTTATATATGACAATATGTGTATGCAGAATATTTCAATGGACTAATGCACGTATGTACTTGAGCTCAGGAAGCATTTCTAACCTGTTCTAACCTAATCACCCTATCGCACATCAACTGTTTTAACTTAATCACTACTCCATCGCCTGTTGACTAGCCTAACCTAATCACTCCATCGCCTATTGACTGAGCACTAAGGTGTTTTTCTTCGAGCAATAAATTAACAGTTAGGTCTTTATTTGTGTTGCAACAAGAATACAGTTACAAGGACTGAAATTAGACCTTTGAATGGAATCCATAAATGTCACCGGGGGCAAAATGGAATGGATGAAGGTAACCAAATGAGGAGATTACTTCATTTGCTTGCGATGCAAACTGTTTTATATCCTGGCAAATATGTGACGAACCATCAATTAATGTATACATTCGCCTATAATGAGAATCCAACTGCAAACTGAATATACTCATATATGCTGTCCAATAATACGCTGGTAGATATGGATCTGTGCAATTTGTTAGAAATAATCATTACAACAATCGAAACAGGACCTGATCTCTCTGAGCATTATGCAGTTGCCGCGACTTAAAAGCGAGTATAAACGGTAATGTACAATGTGACTTCAGTTACCTTTCCAGTAATCTGTACCATATATATAATGATTATGTACCATATATATAATGATCACAGTGATTATGTACATCATCCGTAAAAGCTCGCAATGATTTTGTACGTCATAACTACAGGCTCGCAATGAGTGTGAACGTCATCACTAAAGGCTCGCAATGATTCTGCACTTCATTAGTAAAGGCTCGCAATGATGCTGTACTTCATCAGTAACGATCGCAATGATTGTGCGCATCATCACTAAAGGCTCGCATTGATTGTGTCCGTCATTATTAAAGGCTCGCGACGATTGTGTACTTCATCAGTGAATGCTCGCAATAATTGGGTACACCGTCAGTAAAGACTCGCAATGATTGTGTACTTCATCAGTAAAGACTCTCAGTGATTGTGTACTTCAGTAGTAAATGCACGCAATGATTCGGTGCACCATCAGTAAAAGCTCGCAGTGATTGTGTATTTCATCAGTAAAGGCTTGCAATGATTGTGTGTACCATCAGTAAAGGCTCAGAAGGATTCTGTACACCATCATCTTGGCGTAACATGTGAATACATGTCTCAAGATTATTTATCATTGAACCTCATGCTCATAGCATGTAGTGTTTTTTTTTTAAATTTAGTTTTCAGCGCATTCACGGGTTGCTTGAAGGATACAGAGGATCAAGAAGTGAGGAATGTATTTAAAAAGAATAAACTGAGCGCAATGGTGCAATGAAAGTGACATGCCCGTACTTGAAATGGACTCGATATGGGTTTTGCGCAATGGAAACTAAATCAACATTTAAGACCGAAATCAAAAGAATGATATGGTCAAACTGTATAACAATAATAGATGTATTAATATAACGGTCAATACCAGGACTATATCTGAAAGTAGAATATTCAGTGATTTGAAGCAGGACAAAAATGATGCAAGAGAAAGATATCAATAAACTCAGGACAAAATCGGGAGGACTCAATGAAACTACACATTTAGATACTACGATATAGGATCAATATTGAAAAATTATGCTTAAAAACAAGTTAAACCTTCGAGGCGATTGTATCTGAGGATCATGGAGGGCCAACAGTCAGCAGAACTACATCAGCTGTAAGGAGATTTTTGTGGGCCTATGTAAACACTGTTCCTGCAATTGTTCGGTCTGTGGCGTTTAATGTGGAAACAAGGATGCGTGAAGAGGTAGTGTCAGCGATCAGCCTGTAAAAGTGAAGTAAAAGAGATGGCATTTTTTACTCTTGGGAACCAACGTTTAATGTTGGATATAGAAGCATTGAACGTGAGTTCCCGGGAGTCAAACATCTCTGACCATCAACGATAACCGATGATGATTGCTCACTAGTTCATCCCAGTCGTTGCCTTTGACTAATTTTATGGTGCCTTTGTATATAACGATAACAATAAAAAACTTTCCAAGTTTATTCCAGAGAGGATGTGATACCACTGAAACTGATATTAGGATAATTTGTGATTATGTTTACAATGTCAATTTTTATCCGAATGTTTTGATTGGTGAAATTAAATTTAGCCTTGGTAGTTGAAAATAAAAAGCTTTAAGTCTCTGTGCAGTTTTATTGTTCATTAAATCGTACGAATCAATTACATTTGCCAGCCAATAATATGCAAACTCTTCGTACTAAATTTTTCGGTGTGAAAGAAATGAAGCAGTGCGCATTTAAAGTTCCTTTCGGTCACTCCTGGCCTATCCAATTATAATATTTTTGTTTTCTTCTGAATATGTCGTGGAGATTGTGTCTTTCACACGATATGCCAAATAAAAGTGTTTTTTCTTCTTCTTCTTTTGGATAATGTATTTTGCAAATGCTGAAAATCTAGTTGTAATAACCTTGCCCATCAATTCGAATTTTCAGTAATTCGATGCGCAACATATAGTGTTACCAGAGACGGGCATCTAATTCACGCCGAAATCAGACAGATAATGACACCTTCGAGAATGTCCTTGGATGTCGTAAATAGTTATTTATCCTCTTGTTTGCCAGTTGCAGTTCCTCTCATTTTTAGTCCAAAGTAACACTGAACTACCATATCCAGTTTAATGTCACATCCTTCGTTCTAATAGCTCAGATCCAATTTTTGCGTATATGGCACACGGTCCGCGGCACGCCATAGCGTTGCACTATAAATATTAACATGCTACCTGGCGTTGTGTGAGTCGGTCGAAGCCTTGTCGGAGTGACTGACACAAGGAGGAAAATCGCTTGCAAATGTCCGCAAAACTCTCGCGTGCAGGATATAGGGCCAACGGTACGTCATGGCGCTATGTTCTTGGACATTTCTCGTGGTACCACTCTGCACCATCGATGCTAAGGAAGCGCCTCTGGTTTCTACCAATGTACTGTCCAGTTTTGGATATGATCCCTATGCCGAACAACTCGGAGGTAACGTCTGTATGTTATAAGTAACAATTTAGTTCCAAACACGTGGCCCATTACATTGTTTATTTTCATCGCCTTGATGTCGTCAGTCTATTATATCTCCAGATTGTACTTTAAACTAAGCACAATTCTTTGTAAGATAAATGTACTAAGGTATTTTTGCAAAATGTAAAATTGCTCATGCTTATCGGAACACTTCCGTTGTCTAATTTTTATTTTAGGAGGTACGAAGATTTGCGCGTTGGTAAGATCTTCAATTTTGGACGTAAGTAATTTCTGCATATAATAATGCCTAAAAACACGAACGCAGTTTTGTAAAAGAAACATCTGATTTTATGAAGCTTACTCGTGATACTATTAAGACAACAACAGCAACAAACAAACAAACTAACAAAGTCATGAGCCAATGACGCACTAGGGACCTGTGCAGGACCTGCCAGAATCAAATGTGTAAAAGGTATGACACTGCTAGTAGATTATAAGCATATACACGTTTTCACACGAATCAAAAGAGCAGACCGGTCGGAATCACTTTGTTTACGGTGATGTACAGAGCTCACGACTTTGTACAGCAGTTCAGCAGTCCATATGGGATCCAGGTTGATTCAGACTGGTTCTAAGCATATTTAAAAATATCTTAATTTGTACGTAGGTCAGAAAAGTAACAATCCCATTAATATTGCTTGGCAGGATTTTGTCGTACGTCGAATGCCTCTTCTCCTGGGGCGACAACCTTAGAAGATAATCAAGGGAGACGTGTATCTTGAGGTTTGGGATCTTAAACAAACGAAGTTACCCGGGCGACTTTAAAACCTATGCACATTTTGAATTATACTAACCAACTGCATATAAGTATGCACCAATGCAACAATTGTACTTGGATTAAAATGGGTAAAGTGAAGCAGTGTGCTTGGAATACTATGGACGAATATTGCAGCATATTCAATTTTCGTATACGTAGAGGCAATAGAAATTTCTATGTACTGAGTATGGACTTGCTGTTAAAGCTAGCTACGCACGTTGTATGGACTGTGGCTTAGAGACCATGTGACATATTTGAGAAGAAAGTCCTTCATATATCTTGTGAGTTACTAGGACTAGTGATTTTCAGGTGTAACTTCCTAATATCATTTTAGACCCTGTAATTCTATCACATTACCGATTGTAAGAACGACAGAAAATTCGACGCGAAATCGAATTTCTTAAGGAAAAGCCCCATGTGTCCGAGTGGTCTAAGGCGCTGGCCTTTCCAGGTCAAAGATATCTAAGCTCTTTCTGAGTGGGTTCAAGTCTCGGGCTTGGCCAGCGTGGTTATGTGAGAAAGCTTGCCTGTAGCTTCCCCTGGGTCGAGTATTTCTTCCCAGGTTTTTCCTAGGTTCTTCTTCAATTAAATATACTGACCACCATATATTGCCTATCATGTGCTGATAAATGGTGTTAAACCCATAACAATCAAACAAACTTCTTTGGGATGAATTCACTGGAATTTTTCTTGATATTCATAATTGGTAGTTATTAGCATTTCCACCTGGTCATTTTACGTATTGTCCAGACAAATCAGGTATAAACGAATACCTTGCAGATGATTACAATGATATTATCGAGGTTAAGGATTGTAGTGTTCTGACATATTTTTAAATTACTCCGAATGTGTTCAAGCGACATGGTTGAAGTGCCGTATATTCACCGATTGAATATCTGTGTATGACAATGACGTATATAATTGACACCATGTAAAACCCTTAGAAATAGCAAATAATCATCTGTTTGCTATATCTATTTCAACTCCATATGTCTCATGATCCTATGTGAGATAAGAAAAAATGACGTGGAAGAGATCACAATCGTATGACATTAACATTTTCATATCGTTAATCTCCCACATAAATGGAAAATATCAAATAAAAATTTAAACACTGGTGCTGTGTTCAAATTTCTGCATCAATGGAAAATATAAAATGCATACTTAATTAATGCCATCATGATCAAGTTATTTAATGAATAAACAATCTAAAATACAAACTTAGTTACTAGTGTCATGATGAAGTCACTAAATGAATGCAAAATATAAAATACAAACTTCATTACAGCTGTCATTATCAAGTCACTAAATGAATGGAAAATAATGATTACAGTTATAATGATCAGTTTACTACATGAATGGAAAATATGAAATGACCAAATGTAATTAATGATGTCATATCAATTCACTACACGAATGGAAAATATGAAATGTCAAAACGTAATTACTGATGTCATATCAAGTCACTACACGATTGGAAATATGAAATGACAAAACGCAATTAATGATGAAATATCAAGTCACTACACGAATGGAAAATATGGAATGACAAAATGTAATTAATGATGTCATATCAAATCACTACACGAATGGAAAATATGAAATGACAAAACGTAATTAATGATATCATATCAAGTCACTACACATATGAAAAATATGTAATGACAAAACGTAATAAATGATGTCATATCAAGTTACTATAAGAATGTATAATTTAAATACAAACTTAGTTACTGCTTTCATGATCAATTTACTACCTGAATTGAAAATATTAAATACAAAAATAATTACTGCTGTCATGTGTAAGTGTAAAAAGTTGCATACACACACACACACAGAGATATACATACATACATACATACATACATACATACATACATACATACATACATACATACATACATACATACATACATGGGGGCGCTCACCAATTATGTACTTTTGAGAGAGTGACATATGTAAGGTGAAATTATTTGCATTTAAACCATGCTGCTTTAATGTAATGTGGCTGACATTTCTTTGGATATTGTACTTTTGGAAATTGTACATGACCTAAGCACACTGCTAACTAAAATGACTGCTCCCTCGTGCTAAATAAAAATCAGTCTGAATTAGTCTAAAGTACACCATCCGTAGCAACTATTAAAACAGGAGAAAATAAATTTTACTAAACTAGACATTACCAGCTTCTGAAATATATATATATAGACGTACATACAAATCGGGGAGAAAGAGCCTGTTCTTTTTCAAACCCAATGCTACATTCACTAATCAAATTCACAAAATAAAAACACATTAGACATCAATCACAGATAACAAGCACTCAACGTTCACAGCTTCTGTTCTATTTCTCTACAAAAAATTTTCACGTGATTGCATTTAGTCAATCACATCTCCCAAATTAGACTTATTTGCTTCAGGTTTAAAAAGGAAATATCAAATCAGAGTAGGGTTCTTGCAGATTTCGTATTCTGCTTCGAAAATTGGATCTACATGTAATTGATTTTGCTAGTAATAATACTTGATTTTTAAAACTTGACTGTTAAGAATCATTTACATTTCCAAATAAAATTTACGTTATTGGAAATCTCGAAAGGTACTCCAAACTCGGTTTACAAAAACAAATGGAACACGCGACACTACAACAACACAGTTGCTGAATAAATATGTATTCCTCACTTTTACAGAAAGAACACTCTTTATGAGTTTGCACGTTACGGTTAATTCTAAACTGCAGCCAATATGATTTTGTTTTCAAAGTAATATATCTTACTTCGCCAATCTCTATCACTGAATTTAAGTTTAGAAAAAAGGTTTCTTGAGTTCTGGGACACTGAAGAAATCAATGTACTAAACTACTATTTATCTCTTTGCTTCTTTTGGCGATTCCGGACTAGAAATTCAATATTCTTCGGGAGAAAAGAATGCAGACTTTTGTCGCAGGTTGCAAATGTGATCTTTTGTTTTAGCAAAGCCTGATTGCACTTATAATAATGTAAAAACTGTGATATCTGGGGTGAAAATTAAATAACTCACAAAACCTTTCACCTGATAAATTTCAAGTTTTCTCATGAAAGACATTTTAGCCTCTTCGACAACTACGATTGATTCAAACTTTGTCTGTTGTAAATCGTTATATTTGTATTTTTCAGACATCCCTATTTAAAATTTCAATGACATCTATATCCTTTTTGAAAATTGCACATTCTGCCCATGCGAAACGTACAGACTACAAAAATGAGTTTGGAGAATGGTGACACTTGCAAATCCTTTAATTGAAACAATTTGTAATACGATAACGTATATGTATACTTTGCCATATTTTCCCATTCAAAATAATTAATCAGCAAACATTTTGCCCAGTGCACATGTTTAAAGATTTATAAAAGAAGTTAGATATTTCATACGCAAATCACCGTCTTCTCACTTATTAATAAGTGTTGTACTACTTATTTAGGGCCCCGAGTGGCCGAGTGGTCTAAAGCGCTCTTCGTTACGGATCACTGCCATCTCACCTCTGTCTGCGGCGGTTCGCGTCTAAGATTCAGCCAATGTGGGCATGTGAGAAAGCTTGCCAGTAGCTTCTCGTGGGTCGGTGGTTCTTTCCGGGGTTTTCCGGGTTCTTCCTCCACCATTAATACTGGCCGCCATGTATAGCCTATCGTGCTGAAAAATGGCGTTAAACTCCACAACAACAACAACAACTACTTATTTAATCAGAATCTTTAGTGCATGACCGGTAAGACATTAAGACCTACACAGAAGCTTGTGTGCACTGGTTTGAGTCAGTGTGATCTGTGGAAGATCAATATGAACTTTTTTGCTGTATGGGGCCTGAAGGCTCCTTGCACTTTCGCTTTGCTGGCTTCTCTTATTCTTTGGTCTTTCTTGAGCATTACATTCCTGCATCATCAGCCATGTGCTTGCACTCATTGGGGACCGTTCAGTTTTAACAAACGTAACATCATATGCACAGACATAATATTATATACAATATATAGATTGTACTCAGCTCAAATGTTTATCTAAATGGGCAGTATACCAACCACATATAGATTATACCCAGCACGAATATTTCTCTTACATATAAGAAAGATACCACATATAAGTCCCAACTTTTTGTGAGTAGTTTCGGCAAGGCGTGCGTGGTGTTCTGGCGAGCCCATGGCGCTTTCCTTTTTGTTGTGTCGCAAGAAAACTGAGAGAATCTAGCGCCAAGGCGTTCCGCTAGCCATGTGCCATACATGCGAGAGTTCTATGGATGTTTACAGGCAATTCTACCTTTTGGGTCAGTCATTCCAACTGAATCCGCACTAACCTACAGAAAGCCAACGGAGTGTACTTTTGGTGTAGTTGTTGTGCAACCAGAAAGTTTTGGGAACAGAACGCCACTGCGTGCCGCTGACCCTATACGTTTATGCGAAAGAGACAGACAGACAGACAAACGAAAGAAATTGTTATTGTGCACATTTACAGCAAGCCGATACCCTTCGAAATACGCAGAGAAAGAGACCGGAGCGGGGCGACAATAAAATTTCAAAATGGATTCAATATTAAAAGCCATTATGATCCATCATCTAAATAGCGTTTCAGTAGCTGATTCAAACAGCTAGGATGTTGAGGATGTTGAACCAGAATATTAATTGTAAGAACTAAAACTTTTTTTTATCTTGGTACCAAGAATATACAAATAATAGCTGTGATCAAGATGAAAAATGCACAATGTAAAGTTGATGGATGCACCACATTAAGTTTATAGATGCAGAGATAAGACGAGAGATATAAACGTGGGATCGATTCATTTATACTTACGCAGTGTTACCAAGAGAGATTACCTGCAATGTTGTCTTGGTTACAGTTCCCTGTTTCTTAAAGACTGCCACTACTCTTGCATTTTTATAAGTATTCGGTAAAACATTAACATGCATTTAGATTTAGGGAAAAGTACATCGTTTACAATCAGGCTGCATGATCATATATGTAGCATTTTCTTGCCTTGGTCGGCTTCATATATTTATTTATTTATTTATTTTAGTATAATATGCAGAAATCCCATTCCCTTGTGTTACAATGTTGAATTCGATTTTTGTTTCATTGATCCGTAATAATGTTAATGTACCTTATTTCTTGCGCAACCGAAACATATTTTTTTAAAAACTTCAGAAAAGTAGAACATTTTGTAATTCTACAAATCTGTACTGACGCTAACCGTCCGTACCAGAGTATCAAACTGGATACACCTAAAGAAAACATAAACCCAGATCTGTCGTTGCATCATGCGCCGACGGATCATGGTCTCCGTTGTTTTTTGTACTGATAATCCTGACAAGTTGCATAGATCCAGGAATTTCGGCGCATAATTGCACTTGTCTTATAAGCGAGTGAAGACAGTATCCATACGGGTAGCTTTCTCTCTCAAGAAATATTTATGTCAGTGCCATAGCAAGTATACATGTCACTATTTAAATGACGTTTACCCTTTAATTTAAAAAAATGTCAGCACTTAAAATCATATGGCTTTTCTTTAAATCTTTTCTTTCTTCAATCCCATCCCGAACAATCTACATCTGATGTTTTGATTTCAAGCTAATAGTGACTGGGAAGTAGAGAAGTTCAATTGTCAGAGAAACAATTGAAAAATGTCAGACGATGATCCTTTCCATTTTCCAGGAAAATCAAATCACAGTTCGGAGCTTTCGAATCGACACGCACTCATTTCTGCTAGCTCTCAGCGGAGTTGATTCAAGAAGGTCACAAACGTTATGTCGACCTTGCTTGGTGTTCTGTAATTGGCAATTTACAGGGTTGAGATAGAGCGCACGAATATACACATATCTCATTGACTTCAAGATTTTAGGTTGTGGCAATATTAAAGCAGCTACTTTACAAGCCTTACTGATACTACTTTCTTTCTATTGCCCTCCTCTTGCATGTTGTATTGACAATATTTACTTATTATTGGTCAGACATGAGATTGCATCCACTCTTAAATGACAATTTTGAAAAATGATTTTTATTCCCGGTATAGAGGTAGCAGCAGGTCGGGGAACCATCCCACTCACTACCTCATAATTCAGTACATATTTCTTCACATGGAATAATGATTAACACTATTATATAGTATTATATTATAATTCTAAACTTAATACAGAATTTAATATTGGGTACCATACAGATATCTCTCTCTCTCTGTCTCTCTCTCTGTCTCTGTCTGTCTGTCTGTCTCTGTCTGTCTGTCTGTCTGTCTGTCTGTCTCTCTCTCTCTCTCTCTCTCTCTCTCTCTCTCTCTCTCTATATATATATATATATATATATATATATATATATATATATATATATATATATATATATATATATATATATATATATATATATATATATATATATATATATATATATATATATATATATATATATATATATATATATATATATATATATACACATATCACATACATTAAAAGTGACATGACATTTAAAGTGTTGGTATAGAACAAATTGCCCATGGCGCAATAATACAATTATATAAACATTCTTTCAACTGCAGGCCTATAGATCAATGATGAATGTCTATTCATTCATTAATCATAAATGACATATGAAAATAACAATAAAACGTATTTATAGTCCCTGTTTTCTAAATGAAATTAAAATGGTACACAATTTCATCGGAATCCTTTCTTTTTTCCATTAACCTCTCCCATCTCGTGCGAAAGGGACAAAATAAGCTAAAATCTGGAGTGAGAGAGAAAAACATATTGCGCTGGACGCAAACAATAAAACTGAACTTGTATCAAGTAACCTACAGTATTCTGGTTCGTCTTAACGGCATGTTTACGCCTTCCTTGGAATATATCTCCAGTCTTCATAACACCTATGATACATAGTTGCAATAGCCAGTCGATACTAGACCTATATGTTAAATTTGTCGGTTATGAGGCACACATACGGTAGCGTATTTAATGCTTTGTTGTTGTTTCTTAAACCTATTAAGATGTTTTAAAAATCGATTATTTAATTATTTATTATAAAAATGTCCAATTGATCTCTCTCTTTCTCTCTCTCTGTCTCTCTCTCTTTCTCTCTCTGGATTAGCGTAGCTAGATATGGAAGAAAAAGCCATGTAAATACGAGCGTCATACGACGATGATTTTTGACCTAAGAATGATGGTAAAGTTTAGTTAAAGCGTTGAAAGGAGAGAGAGAGAGAGAGAGAATTTTATAGTCTTTATAAATGTTAAGTAAGCAGAATAATGACTTATATGAACTGTCAATATATTATAATATTTTATTTGCCTCTTGCTGGTTCGTCATTTTGCATAGTTTCTATTCCACGCTAAAATCCATACGCCAGTACGTGAATATCTGACAGTTCGGGTTCAGTGTACAAGAAGCTAACCGTGTATTTAGTGCAATACTTTATTCATGAAAACTATATCTCATGTTTAAATAATAAGTGTGTCTTATATTGATTTAATAGATGTGAATAAAACTAGAAACTAAAAAATAAAACAATTAACTTATCAACTTTCGTATGTGATTGTGAACAACAAGAAAAATCGCAGAACTACATTTTGTAGCGGACACACTCGCAGGGGTTGTAGTCTAACACTCGGTCAATGCACAGTTGTCCGGATCATATCGTAACTCCATTTAAAGTGCAAATATGTGTATTTGTATGTGATATAAATAAAATACATGCATAGTATGTAACTTGTATCAATGATAAACCACTCTTTTTAACCACCGCTCCGGTGGCCTAGTGGTTAGAGCGTCCATCTCGGAAGCGGGGGTTGTGGGTTCGATCCTCGGCCGAGTCATACCAAAGACTTACAAAAATGGTACTTACAGCTGCCTCGCTAGGCGCTCAGCATAAACAGGTTAGTGCTAGGATTTGTCGGCTTGGTGTCTGGATAAGGTGACTGGGTGGGTCATCATGCTGCATGTCTGCGGAATGATGTCCCATTGCTAGACATCACCATTAAACTGCAACACTGCAAACATCGTACCGATATGACTGAAAAACTGATAAAGCTACGCTTACAATCCAATTCATACACACCTACTCGTTGTAAAAAAAAATCGTTCAAATGAAACTCGGCAAGCCTCGTTTCCTTTTAATGCAAAATGTTCACATCTCGTGATATATCATTGATACTACGTACATACTATACTATACAGCCCGGTCGCAGAACACTTCTTCTCCCCTGGCCAAACTTTCAGTGATATAACACTTATTGCAATTGATCACAACCCCAGCTGGAGTTCCCAAACCAGGAAAGAAAAGGAATCTTACTGGATATGCCTCTTTAGAACATTGAAACCAAGCAGTTTAAACCAAGAAGACCACAAAACGACAGCCATGCACAAATAAAATTATCTTTTACATCTGACACACTTTCTTTTAAATAATTCACTAAATTTGCTGAATAGCCAATAATGACTACTATAACAATGAAATATCCGGGATATAATTTGCGCTTACCTAAATTTATATAAAATAACAGATGTCGTTATGACTCATCGATTTCTAGGTCAATACAAATATTTTACAGTATCAGCAGCAAGTTGAAGAAAGCAGGTTGAAACATAACAAAGTTTAAGGTTTATTTCCTGTAAAAACAGGCCATGTAAAGTTTTGCAAACACCGTCGATTTTCTGTTTTATTTGTTTGTTTTGTCTATGTTTTGAATTTTCCATTGAAAAAGACTACTTAAAGAGTCGAAAGCGCTCAGGCTAGCTAATACTAGTTTCGCACTGTTCGTAATCAGTTTATTGCATTTACCTTAATCAATCCCTGACATACTCGACAACAACTATAAGATAAAACAACATATATAATGATATGATTACAAACACAAACAGCATGAAATTTGAAAAACATAATAAAAACAATAAAAATAAACATGCTGAGAATATTTAAGGTAGGAGACATTATTAGGTCTTTAAGTTTATTCTTGCAGTCGAAATAAGAGAACACTCTTGAATGTGAGTGATCACTGTATATATATATATATATATATATATATATATATATATATATATATATATATATATATATATATATATATATATATATATACACTAGATTCAACATTTACTTATTATAGGACTTATACAGTAACTATTTTCTTTACTAATTTGACAATATTTACATTCTATAATATTTTGTCTCTTAGTATCAATCCCCCATGATAACCGATACTTAAATTAGGAGACAAATATTACTTTAACAATTTACTGCATCAGCACCATTGCAATTACTCTGCTTTGTAGATGTGTATCTTATGTAACTACTCCATTTTTTCTTCCAAATATACCTATAATAAAATAAATGAGGTCATACCTCCATCACCAAACACATGCTTAATTTTATATATGGACATAAATGAGCTTAATTAAAATTGTAGTTGTGATTTGGAAATAGGGTATGAATGTTTCAAAGAACTGTTTGTATGCTTGTCATTTTTCATCAAACGTTTTTGATGTGCAATTAATATATGCATATTTTTTTCTGACATGTAATATAACTTCCATTTTCATTTTATAATTGGCAGTACATTTTAGTACTTCCAGTTGTACTTCCTATCAATATACAATTTGTATTTTTTTTCAATATTTATACTGAATCCTGAAATTTTAGAATACGGTAGATAAGATCAAGAGTGGACTTAAGAGACTTCTTTGATGTGAGAGTAGTGTCGTCTGCATACTGTGAAACTAGAGATTCAGTGTCTTCTATTTTAATTGCTTTGATATTTGGATTTTTCGAATCAGACAGGCTAATGTCTCTGCACAAGAAAGAAAAAAAAAGTATAGGGATAGGGGATCACCTTGTCTACATCCTTTCTTGATTTCAAACCATGGTGAAAATTGTCCATTTATTGTGATACACGGTTTGATATTTTTGAGATGGTACCAGTCATGAGAGTCCTTGCTAAAAATTTCGAACATTTTAAAACTTTCCTAACTAAATGCCGAACAATGGAATCAAAATCTTTTTCAAAATCAATTAAAAGAAGTCCAGGTAGCTTTCCCATTTAGAGTACAACATAAGGTCATAGAGAGTACGGATATGTTCTCACATGCATCTGCCTTCAGCAATTCCTGTATGATCACAACTTATAATTTATGGCAGTATAGGTTTGGGTCTATTTGCAGTGTATACTGATGAGAATTTGTGTGATACGTTATGGAAGGAAATGGATATCCAGTTTCATAAAAAAAAAAATGTTTCGCTGATCCCATTTAGGGAAATATACTATAAAGCTCTTTCTAAAAAAATGATAGCTCATCCTTAATATAGACAAATTGATTGCTCTTAAAAAACACTGACCAACACCTCTCCAAAATAGTTTAAATACATTGCCTGTAAATTCTTCAGATCCTGAATTTTGATTATTAGGCGTGTTCTTAAGACATGCTGTTGCCTCTGTAATTTTGCCACTCATTGATTTACTTTGTGTGCTGTCTAACTTGGGAATGTCTATAAAATTCACTGATGCTTCAAGATCAACTCGGTCTACATTGTGATAAAAATAGAGTTTTCGTAGTATAATTTAGTTTTTGTTCAAATGTATGGCACATTTTGTGTAAATGTTCCATCTTCTTTAGCTAAATTTGGCAGTATCTTACTTATACAGTTTCTATTTCGCAAAATTGCAAAAATATTTTGAAACCTTTTGCCCTAGATTTTACTCTAACCTCGTCCATTTTAGGCCCGTATTTCCAATTTACTGACAATATTCACTTATTATTGGTTAGACACGAGCTTGACTCAAATCTCTTACGCCTTGTCACAAAATATTCTTCAAATTAATTCCACCTTTAAACATACCAAATTTGTCCTGACTTAGAAATAGCACAAATCGGTATTGGAAATAATGCAAAATATGTAATCCCAAATCATTAGCGTGGTTATAAAAAAAATTCCAAAGTAATACTTGACCTTTGCGAATTCAAAAATTCTGCAACCCCCAACCCCCCATCAGATTAAACTCAATTAAATCAGCGTCTCGTGTCGTAGCCTAAGACAAATGTTTACAGACTTTTCGAAAGATGGTCACACAGTTAGAGTTGCTGTTGTAGTACCCAGTGACACCATATCTAGCACGTTACCGGATTAAACCTCAATTATTGCTGCAAAATTTACAGGCGTACTCAAAAGCCTTTGAACCGTATTGAAACCTCTCAAAAGTAAATTAAAACATCATTTTAGATTCCTTTTCCACACTGAAGCCTTGCGTAATCTTAAATCTGACAACTCGTTAGTATCTCATATATTACTGAAGCATGGTGTTATCATACAGTCTTGGAAAAAGTAGTCTGTACTTTTGACATCCTGGTCACATTGTCATAACATTTAATGAAATGGCAGATAAAGCAACCAAAGCTGTCATGTTGTCACCCGTTTCCGAAGAGAAGATTCCGTATTCTGGCTTCAATTGTTGCATAAATCAGCAAATTCGTTATGCTTGTCAAAATATATGAAATGTAAACTCCACAAACTTAATAATTGAAGACCAATTATACGAGAGTGGCATCCCTGTTATAGAGCAAATCAGAAATATGAGTTGGTATTGTACCGATCACGTATCAAACACACATACCTGACTTAGCAGAACCCCGCCCCGAATGCATATTATTTAAGCTGTACTTAAATTTTAAGTTTTTGGAAATATTTCAGCTCCTAACACCCCCCCCCCTTTGATTGGAACTGCATATATACTCTAATGTTGATGTGCCATAGAACACTGCTGCATATATACTCTAATGCTGATGTGCCATAGAACACTGCTGCATATATACTCTAATGCTGATGTGCCATAGAACACTGCTGCATATATACTCTAATGTTGATGTGCCATAGAACACTGCTGCATATATACTCTAATGTTGATGTGCCATAGAACACTGCTGCATATATACTCTAATGTTGATGTGCCATAGAACACTGCTGCATATATACTCTAATGTTGATGTGCCATAGAACACTGCTGCATATATACTCTAATGTTGATGTGCCATAGAACACTGCTGCATATATACTCTAATGTTGATGTACCATAGAACACTGCTGCATATATACTCTAATGTTGATGTGCCATGGGACACTGCTGCATATATACATGCATCTTATTCTCAAGACAAATTTATATTACATTACAAAATTTCAAATTGCTAATTAATTTTATTTGCCATCAAGCTGACCATAAGTACAATAAGCAACTTAGATCTATATACAGTAACGCATGTAAATCTGAGTACTGTAAATCTGACTTTCTAATCTTTTTAAAATGATAAATGTTTAACATTTCATTCCGATTATAAGACAAGGTCTAAAAATTCCACAAGGTATTCTAGAAAATATACACGTATCCTCGATGTAATCCCAACATTATGACAAAATGGGGCTTAAAGAAAGTAATCAATCAACAGGGAATAATAGTACATACGACTTGTATGACTGAAAAAGAAGAAAATTACAAAGTTTTAAGAACAACATTAACGGAGCTAAGACATTGTTCAGTGCTGCAGGACCGGAACAGGTCAAGTGATTGTGTGTATGTATGGGCGGGGGGTACAAAATTTCAAAAGGTGTATGACTTTCATCGAAAGGAGAGCAAAGCAAATGTCTATGTGTCTATTTACTCACAGTGTGCATAATACCCAATAAACGTTAGGACGAATAAGACGATACTCATATTTCACGTTACAAGTGACTGTATGTCTGTGTGTGTACTTTTTTATAGCTGGGTAGGAGGTTCCGGAAACTCCTGAAATCCCCGCTCTAATTCGGCCCTGGTGCTATGGTGTCAGCAACATTATTCATCAAAGTCTGATTGCACTGAATTTATGACATTATAGTTGAAGATCAAATCAGACGGATCGGAGATTTGGATTTGTCTCACATTCTTGAGACAAGGCCAGAAATCAAACTGATCAAACTTTCTTGCATATAATACTATTCGTAGCAACAAGGCTAGAATTATAAATATATCTTGCATAACAATACCACGGACATAATAAAAAAATAACCTTTTGCCGTGGGGTTTAAGGTTGTTGTCGTGGGAGAATGCAGGCTTAAGATTGTTGCCGTGGGAGAGTGCGGGTTTAAGATGAGTGCTTAAGATTGTTGCCATAGGAGACTGCGGATTTAAAATTGGTGCCAGTATAAATTGCTGCCCTTGTCAAACTGTAGATTTAGTCACAACTGCTAACTGCGTCAAATAAAACATCCTTTTAATAATTTTCAAATTGTTTCAGAGCAAAAGCGAAAATTTCAGTTAACAGTTGTATCACCTTTGTGTCATAAATAAAATTAATGCTACATTAAATATATATATATATATATATATATATATATATATATATATATATATATATATATATATATATATATATATTAAATAATAAAATCTGACATTATATTATATAAACATACATATATTGCTTTATATTGCTTTCTTTAATTTGGGAAGATTATCTAGGGTTTTGGTCGAATTGCCCGTTATAGATGTGTTTATATTACGTTAGAATTTAAATGTATTTGAGAAGATAAATTATTGGAATTCTAGTTACAGATACATTTATATATAATACGTACGATAAATGTACTACGGTTTACTGTCGACAGATTGTTATAGTATTGCCTTGGAATGGGTTGTTAAAGAGGTAATAACGTGTGAAATCGTCGACTGGGATGACAGCATGCCCTATGATAAAGCGGATTTAATGCCGAAGAGACACAAATACAAACTACATTAGCAAGATTAAAACTCAACTTCAAAGCGCCTGTAATTATCTCCCCTGAGAGTGTGACCTTTTTGAACCAATCAAAGAAACATATTAGAAGAGTCTACTGAGAATTGCGAATATGGATGCACCTCTAACACTAAAACCTCCCGAGACCTCTTGATCACGAAACGTGCAAGTGTTAACGGTGTTAAAAGTTTCAAGCGATTGACGGTGTTAACGGACGCAAAAGACATTCAAATTGATACAGATGATAGAAAAGGTTGACTCTTTCAGATAAAAAATATTTGAGTAATTCCGAAGCAACCGTGATGGGCTATGAAGTTATAGGCTTAGAGTTTATTTTGGAAAAATATATATACATCTTATAGATCAATGAAAAATGTACATACTAAGTTATCTCATTAGGAAATTTCTTCAGGTTGCTTACTGTACTACTAATACCTCAAGAGAATTTAGAACATTGTCGTAGTTAGGCCATTGTTAGTTAGATTCTGGCCAGGCAAGCTTACTTTTTTAATATAATCTGTCATTCCCTTTGCATGGTTTTCAGATCCATTACCCCCGCCAATAGCTTGCACCGATTTGCATGGTTTTTCAAATAGTTTAATGTCGTTAATCGCTTGCCGCCATACGTATAGCTTTTACGTCCTTCAAAACTAGCTATCCGGACATAGTACACAATTAATTTTACTATATGTTCTCTACATTTATTTCTCAGTACTGACCTTTCCACTGTGTGACAATCAATGCAAATTATGTGTTAGTCTAAAATACCTTCAAAGATGACTTCACGGTGAAGTTCTTGTCAAAGGTTGACCTGCTCTTTTTTTAGATGATTGACTGTCAACAGAACAGCATGTAAACAGAACACATATTTCACTTCCGGATCATCACCAAGGCCTTATTGCTCACTGTGCACTGTCGCCAAAACACATACAGACAACAACACCCTGAGCTCATATTATCAAGAATAAACAGTTACCTTTAAATCCGTACCAAAAATGCATAAATAAAACTCTTCTATCACCAACAAAATGAGAGAGGAAAAAATGTTCTAAAAATAGACTAGAACTACATTCATGGGTACTGAACAGGAAGTATTAATTGTGATGCAATTCCATCCGCAAGTAAGGTGGGATAACTCTAATATGCTTTTGGAAATTGACCTCATACCCGGATATCAGAAAATGGTCTTTTTTGGCACACTACCCTGTGTTCAAATGATAACGTTTAACATGGAAGTGTTCGTTTTATGTAAAGTAAAAATATAAAATTACACAGAAACAAAAGAAAATCTTGCCTACCTGGCCTTAATTTAATTGTAGCGGGCATTATACTAAATTAACACACTGAAGTTCAGTGAGTTATGGCAGCGTTTATGGGTATTATGGTGAACGAATATTGAATAATACAAAACTCCGTTCACATGTATAACCTCTTGGTATGTCAGATGCTGCTGATGTAGTTTATTAGTACATAGGGGGCGATTTAAGTTGCTTCATATTTAATATCATAATTATGTGAAAGAAGACGAACTAAAGTTACTTTGTAGGATAGTAGCAATAATAGCGGATGTTTCATTATTATTATTATTATTATTATTATTATCATCAGTAGTAGTAGTACAATTCTCTATTTCCTATCTTCAAAGTACGCAGGGAAGGTACAACAGCCTTCTTGAAATATAACTGGCTATAAATAGAACTGAATATGTGATTAATGATGCACTGCAGGATATTGTAAGTATATATGATAGATAGGGTTCTGGCCGAGACCATTTCGCAAATGATACATAATGTGCAGACGATTACTGAAATTAAGTTCTGTATGGAATATTTCAGGTTTAACAAGAAAACTATCTGGGGAACATTCCAATTTGGACTGTAGTTATTGGATCAATTTTATGCGTGAATTTGATAATTTTGTTCTTGTCGAGAATAGGGCCCAATGATAAAATCAACCAAATTACATAAATGTAAGACACAAAGAGCTATATGTAAAACATAATTATGTTGGTAATGCTGTATATATAAGAGAACTTATGAGACAGAGTTTCTATCAACTTGTGAGTAAATGAAACATATATTGTTTTTGTCGAAATTCTCCCTTCATGTACAAACCGTTCCGAGTATGTATGTATGTATGTATGTATGTATGTATGTATGTATGTAAATATGTATGTGTGTGTGCGTGCGTGCGTATGTATGTATGTATATGTGTATGTATGTATGTAAGTATGTATGTATGTATGTGTGTATGTGTCTGCGTGCGTATGTATGTGTGTGCGTGCGTGCGTATGTATGTATGTATGTATATATGTATGTATGTATGTATGTGTACGCGTGCGTGCGTATGTATGTATGTGTGTGTTTGCGCGTGCGTGCATGCGTATGTATGTATGTGTGTATAGGACTATGTATGTAACACCTTAACACTCGTCAATATATGCCGAAGAAGACTGGTTTACCATTATAGAAATCGAAACGAATCGGCACAGTCTAGAGTTATTATCCAGACCACTCATTTATTATTGTCTGAAACTTCAATGCCTATACATCCACATAACCTGATCTTAATGCTGATGATGGTACTGCGACCATTCATAAGAATAGCATTTATGTTGAGGATATAGATTTAAGGGAAACCGCAAATAAGGGCAGAAAGGAACTAAATCAATGTGGTGAGGATTTGCTGAAATTTTGTCAGCCATCTGGAATGAGGATTGCAAATTGTAGACGTGAGGATGATAACGCTATTGGTGTTTTGCATATATACAAGACAACTCTATATTACTTACTTTTAGATCAATCATTTTTTGCATGTATAAATGACTTCATGTGTGGGTCTAACTGATCCTATTTCCATCACAACGTATAATAAAATAATCATCCAAAATATATACATGTATGTCAGATCAGCACCTTTACAAAAGCCAATACTACACTTACATTTACAGAAGAAAAAAAATCAACTTGAAACGATTTTAATTCTTTCATGGAGAATATTTGTGTATCAGCAGAGACAAGGAAAGTTGATCAAAATGATATCAATAAACGAAGTGATCTAAATAATAATATGGCAGATAATTTGGTTTAATAAAAGCACTACAGAAATATGAAGTAAAACACAACTAGGCAAAAACGCAACCTGTACAGGGAAATGGAAAATGATAACTAAAACAGAAGTTTGCTACCGGAAATTCCTTTCAAAGCATTTTACTTCTTGCACCTTGCGGTTTCCTTATTCCGTTGTAGCACTCCTCACCAGTGATCCTTTCACAAAATGCGAGTTTCGTGGTCTCACCTAATCGGACTCTTTCAATTAGCAACGTAGTCCCCCGATAGCCTTCCAGATCAATTCAGTATTTCACAGTCAGAGTAAACCCTATTTCACTACCCCGGATAAATTAACATCCCAAGCCACTTAGGCAGCCTGTAATTAACATCCCAAGCCACTTAGACAGCCTGTAATTAACATCCCAAGCCACTTAGGCAGCCTGTAATTAACATCCCAAGCCACTTAGACAGCCTGTAATCTGTATAAATAAGTTACCTACATCATATACAGGCCATTACACTGGTATAGATCTCGACTCATTAACATTTGGGGCTTCTCTGATAATTCTGTCCATGCTTGCATCAGTGGAGGGAAGGATGAATGAATAATCATATAAATGGATAGAGGGATAATAACGAATAAAATTACGAAGTCATTATTATTGCTATTATTAAAATGAAAAATTACGTTTCTTTATTGCACATCAAAACATCTCAATATATGTTGAGTATTTAGTCTAATTTTCAGACTATTTTGTTCTTGCATATATATATATATATATATATATATATATATATATATATATATATATATATATATATATATATATATATATATATATATATATATATATATATATGCATTTGCTGTACAATTTAGCAAAGTCCGCCATGATCATTTGCATTCCTTTTAGATTATTGTACAATCTACAAACTCACGTGCACACACAGACTCTCTCCCCTCTCTCTCTCTCTCTCTCTCTCTCTCTTCAATGAGCACCCACGACCATATGCGTTTATCTCTTCAAATACATCTGTTTTCCACCATGTCTGAGTGTCCAAGATGTAAAATTATTATTATTATTATTATTATTAGTAGTAGTAGTAGTAGTAGTAGTAATAATAATAGTAGTAGTAGTATATAATCTGCTTAACGCATTTTGACGCTCCATACAATTGGACGCTTTAGAATATACAGACAAATCTACAAACCTACAAACTGCAAATTATTCTTTGTCATGTAGCTCATAAATGTACTGATCGTTACCTGTTTAGTTATTATTTCTGTTGTTCTTTACTTGTGGGCTTCAAGTCGTTTATCAGCACATGATAGGTTATGCATGGCGTCCAGTATATTTGATGGAAGAAGAACCAGGGAAGACTCAAAGAAAAAATATGGATCCACGTGAAGTTACTTGAAAGTTTTCTTATACACCCACGTTAGCCGAGATGAGTCTCGAACCCACGCGGACAGAGGTGATTCGGTGAGATATCTGAGTGATATGTAAAGGCGAGCGTCATAGACTACTCAAACATTCTTATTCTTCCAAAGTGTCTGTTAGCCGAGATGAGTCTCGAACCCACGCGGACAGAGGTGATTCGGTGAGATATCTGAGTGATATGTAAAGGCGAGCGTCATAGACTACTCAAACATTCTTATTCTTCCAAAGTGTCTGTTAGCCGAGATGAGTCTCGAACCCACGCGGACAGAGGTGATTCGGTGAGATATCTGAGTGATATGTAAAGGCGAGCGTCATAGACTACTCAAACATTCTTATTCTTCCAAAGTGTCTGTTCGAGTACCGTTGGAGTGTAACCTATGCAACATTTGTAAGAACTCTTTCAGAATAATTGAAAAGTAACGCGAAGTATGTCCAAGAATAGCTAAAAATTTGATTATCCGAGTAACTTAAAATACGAGTATCACGTTAATTTTTCCTCATTGCAGCAGCGATTATATGACTTAAAACTCGAGCATCAGAGTTGAAATTATTGTACTTGAAGTGCTAGTATCACATTATGTTTTCCACATTTCAAAATAGTAGCATACACTCATGTTCGTAATTTTGTTTCTTCTTTGGACAGTTTGCGATTTATTTTACTATAATATTTTCAACGACAATACCGGAATATCCACCCAAAGTCACTGCATTTGCACCACGAGAGAGAGAGAGAGAGAGAGAGAGAGAGAGAGGGAGAGAGATGTGAAAAACTCAACTAAATGCAAAAATTTGATATTGTTACTCATTAAGTTTGTTAAAAGACCAAATATTGGTATATATTCTCTTAGCCAACACGGCTGAATGTGGAGGATTGTAAGGTTTACCTCTGTTCTTCCATTTACAATGGGGGGGGGGAATTTCAGTGTATGCTAATAATATATTACGTTAACAATACCATTTAGTAGAGACGATAGCCTCTTTTTTAATTATTATTATTGTTATTGCTATTATACCGCTTAGGCTCATGGAAGATTCTAAGTAAAATATTTCCCAAAGAGTATTACTCCATTCAGTCAAAACTATATCACTTTGACGTGTATTTGATGCTCCAGTCACCTCCATTTAACATTTGCGTGTAAATCGTTTTATCAGACACGCGCAAATCATTTTACATAGGAAATTAAGGCAGTATTACGCCCTTCAGTCAGAATGAGGTCACTGTGACCTACATTTCCTGCTCAAGCGACATGAATTAATAGTTGTGTTTAGTTTCTTGGACCCCTTCACATGCAGAACACTGTAAAGAACAATGCATCATTTCGAAAACACAACACTTTGCGATCTGGCCATTTCGAAAACAACACTTTGCGATCTGGCCATTTCGAAAACACAACACTTTGCGATCTGGCCATTCCGCAAATTGTGGTTTTCTTTTTCTATGAGACATCTTGTATAACCTTATATCCAGCAAGTAAAATGATCATCATGTTGTATTTTATCTTTAGACAGCCAGAAAGAAAAGTACAGTTCAAATGCAAGAGGCCACGAATATAGGAAATTATTATGCTTCATTATCAAATCAACATCGAAACATCCAATAGGGTTAGTTACGAGAAACACATCTAAACACAATGTTGTTTGTAACATACAGCTTAACACTGAAGTGTACTATGTTCTTTTCTTCAATGACGTTTCTTGGACTGGAATTGGTGCTTTCTCTTAGTTTGTAACATCAGTATATTGCTGTGCCGTGTATCCATCTGTCAGCTGATTGTAGTTGTACCTCGTAAAAAGCTGACCCAGTGTTCACTGAAATGTGTTACACAGTGACATATTTTATGTGCCAAACGAGACTATCAAATACAGCTATGTTTCTGCACAGCTGAATGCTACATACACATATTTGGTCAGTTCATAATAATAAACAATATTTCATGTTAAATTGAAATTCCTGTTATAAAGTTCTGTGTGATTTAATTGCCGTTGTCATTGAAATGTTCAAACAGCGAGGTCGTTTCTGGCTGGCCTATCAAGTGGAATGTCAACAGTCAGCGCTTCTAAACATCGCTTGAGAACGATCCCACATAAAGATTATACATGTAGTCGCAATTTCGCAAAGGAAATTTCAAATTCTAAATTTGAAATACATGTATGTACAAAAGTTAGAAATCAAGGAACTTTGGAACCCCAGCATTCCGAACTTCGAATTTGAATCAGACATTTTATTCTGTTAACAAACTGACGTTTCTAAAGAATGATTCTTTTTGATATTTTGACATATGATATAAAATTGTATTCAAGAAGAGAACATTTGACCACACGACTCAGTGTTTACAAACATTTACCTGGATCAACTCACGAAATAGACATTTACTACAGCCAGAATCTAAGATGTGTGGAACAATAATATACTTGGGAATTTGTAAATTGCATGAAAAGTAATTCTATTCATCAGCATTCAAATAATTATTCTGGCAAATTATGTATGTATAAATATTGAATAAGTGTGTCCCGAATTCTATTTTCTCTGGATTTTGTTTCGCGCCTGTATGACTAGAGTCAGTAGTACGGCTGCTTAGTCAGAGAACCATCACTAATTTTCTAGGCCTACAAGGTTACAAAGTTTGCAAAATTAGGCAACGGCGGTGAAGATCTAAAACCCGCTCTTTGTCGTCCCGGAGCAATGAGAAAATTTATATCTGATACGTTGTTTACATTGTCTGCTCTGCTTTGCATATGTAAATCGTTTCGTCGTATTCACTATTATTGGAAACATTCCATTATAAACTTGTTTGTGTTATTCCACCTGTTATACCCGAGTTTCTCTCAGCTACTCATGATTTCCCATCACAAATATTCCTCCGTCTTAGACATTTAAACTTGAGAGATAATTATATACAACAGAGTGGTCCAACAACTGGCCCGCCTTCTTACATAATCATAGTATAATTATTATAACATAAAATGTATGTCCAACTAACTTCACATCTTTGGTCCACGTGGTCCACTGTGTTAAAGATGTTGGACCACCCTAATATTAATAATCGCATAGTCGAGACGATCCATTGTGATTGGTTGATAGCGTAGTCAATTGCAAAAATGGAACTTTAAAGGTATGATGGTGATACATAATCTATATCTGGAAAAGGTATCATTCAAGATGGGTTTTGATATGTTAAGCTTTTCAATCAAATACAAGAAAAAATATCGATCTAGGCTTAACGGTGTAAAAATCATAATGAGACGAAAGCATGCACGGAAGAATATCTAAACTTATTGAAGGATACATCAAACTAACGCTTACATTTTTTTGTGGATATGTCAAAACAACTCCTGCACTGTTTCGTGGATACATCAAAACAACGCCAGCATTTTTTTCGTGCATACATCAAAACAATGCTAGCACTGTTTCGTGCATACATCAAAACTACGTTAGCGTTGTTGCATGTATACATCAAAACAATTCTGGCGTTGTTTTGTGGATACACGAAAACAACGCAAGCATTTTTTCGTGCATACATAAAAAAACTTTAGCGTTCTTTCATGGATACATCAAAACAACGCTAGCATTGTTTCGTGGATACATCCAAATAATGCTAGCATTTTTTGTGGATACATCAAAATAATCCTAGTATTTTGTTTGTGGATACATCGAATAACGCCAGCATTGTTTCGTGGATACAGCAAAACAACGCTAACATATTTTTGTAGATCCGGGAATGCAACGTTAGCATTATTTCGTGAATACATCAAAACAACGCTAGCATTGTTCCGTTGATATAAATAAAACAACACTAGAATGTTTTCGTGGACTTAAACTCGAAGTTGAAAAATAATTCAAGAGACTCCTCAAATATTTTGTGATAAAAAAAACTATTTTATAAAAAAAATGAATAACGTTTAAGGTAATATAGTTTTTAAAGAAAAACAATGTTGCGATTTGTGTTAAGGTTCGTTCATATCTTTATATACAACATCATTGGAAGCGGAGTTTACTATCTATCTATCTATCCAGACAGACAGACAGACAGAAAATTCCATTCTAATTAATTCCATCTGACTGTAGAACCTAGATTACATCATTGTAATTACAACAAAATAGGTATAAATAGTCAATCAGCTGCCACTAGAGCAAGCATTGATTTTTTTTAGTGTTCAAATACTTCACCAAAATTTTACATAGTCCCAAGATGTTTAATTTTTTGGTTCCGAGCGAATTCCATAAATATGTCGTTGCCCAGTTGAGGCCACTCATCCATAACCTTAACATTAGTGACCACTATGGTCTGAATAGATCAACATTATGGTGCGAAGACATACGTGTATGTGTTCTTATGTACAATGATAGGGATTGTGTCAATACTGTTTTGGAATAATTTCGACTTGGTCATTGTTTGGAGTAGTTTTAGAAGCTGAAAAACAATGCTCGCTTAAAATGGAAGTTGATTAAATATGATTACCTGTTAGTAATTACAGTACTGTAATCTAGTTAATATCATCAAGGTAATTACAATGTATGGTTTCTCCTATGCGTATTGGAAGCCATATGGCCTCCAATACTTGGTGAAATGACGCAGAAGGTCACATAAACCTTAAATCTTATTCCGTACTGCAAATGACTCCCGTTCAGACCTTGATCAACAATATTCAAATTAGTGAAAGACAAGTACATCAGAATATATAGTCTTGTTGTCATAACGAATATGGAATTAACACTGAGTACAAGTAAGCTGGGACTTGGGGCGTCATAGACGAATGAACATATCAGAACATTAGTCATGAAAGCAAATGCTTCCCATGGTAATAATTTTCGTACAAGTTCAAGACTTGAATCTTCTGTGACCAATTCGAATTACGCGAAGACTTGCCACATAGGATAGTAAGGTGGAATTTTAATACACCAAATGTCAAACTCAATACGAACAATGAAAGAGAATTAATCGACATATTCGTAACGTGGAATTTGTTCTCAACTAAGAGTCTGGCTTTTCAATTTTGGAATCCAAAATCAACATTAAATATCTCTTCAGAGGATTAAAATACGGATTTAGTTCTGCATTTAGAGTTTAGCGTCAGTCACAATAATGGCCTTGATTATTGACTGCATGCTTAGCGGGCGTTGATAAAGTTTAGAAAGTCACCAATGGGGAATATTAAAAATACCCATGTAAGCCGTTTAAAATAATTAAACGTCTATATTGTTTAAATGTAAAATAGGTTTAAAATAAATGCAGTTTCACGTTTGACACTGTATGGAGCGGACACATTTAGTGATTGTGATATGTATATTTGATTTACTTGTATCTGATTTAATATATATTTATTTCAATTTAATTGTTTTTCAGTTTTAAATTTTTTATTTTTCATTACATGATATTGTAATATTAATTTATTCACTAGAGATGATACTTTTTTTTTCAGAAAATAGTTTGACCTTGACTGTTAGTTTATAAACTCCAGGTGTTGATATAAATCCTGACCTTGTTTCAGAATTTGTAGCAACCATTGTAAACAAGTTTTATTTTATTTTTAAATGATTGGTTCTTTTCGAGGTCATGATAGACTTCGTCTTTAAGATGTAAACAATTTATTTATTTATTTATTTCTTAGAGTAAAATGGTTAGTTTTCGTCAGGGTCACACTGGTTAAACGTGATCTGTAACAAGTACTTGCTTCTATACCCTTCCAGAAGATGATCACGTGACCATTGTTTACGTTTTAGAAAGACTATATAACCCAATGTTTTGGAGAAATAATCTCAGTAGAAGCTGTGCTGTTAAACTGTTAGTTGTATGTTGTGCTGTTTGGAGTTATTTCCAGTTACTTGGTTTGGAGTTATTTCAAATTACTTGGATTCAAAAAGATTAATTCTGTTATTTTTCTGGAAAATACGTGTGCTCATGTAATATTGTGGAACACGAACAGTTTTTGTTTTTATATAAAAGTTTATTCATCTATCAGAAACCGGAGTGATAATTCTTGTTTCTACAAAAAACTGTAGACTTCAATACAGATTGCAGAATACGTCATCATCTCCTATCTTGGATTCTTCGTCGGGATTCGAACGTGAAATCAGTTGAACATTTTGTTATTAGGACTATTGAAATTTTATTCTTGGATTATTCTTGGATTATTTTAGGATTTGATTATATAAAACTGTAAGTTCATATTTTTTCATTTTTTACAGAATTTTTCCAGGGAAATAAAAATTATTGTATTTTTCAAAGCTTGCTGTTTTCACTCTTTCTTGTGTTACTGCTTATTCGAACCTAAACAAGTGACATTAGAATTGTTTGTAATTGTACACATGTTGTGCGTTCTAAGTGAACTTATAGGGGTAAGCTTTTAGTGAGACGTTTGTCATGTATTGTCACGCTGTGAATTTGCCATTAACAACGGCTGTTTTCATCCCCAAGATAATGTCATTGGTCATGTAGTGTTCAGTAGCCAGTGTCAGTTTTAAAAAGGAACGAAAATAGAAGACTTTCCTTTAAAACACAATCTTTGTTGTTTCGTTGACATGGCTGAAAAGAGCGATCACGGGACCTGGGGTAAGAGACACCCGGGCCTCTCCTAGTTCTTGTTCAAACAAAATTTTTCTTTTATACAATTATAAAGTGTTGTTCTGCTCGGGCCCCCTTACAGGCTCCCGGTTATACCCCCGGTTGCCCCCACCCCTCTTGTCGGACCTGTTCATTGATAATCTTTGTACACATTTCATGCCACAAGACCCTACTCGTCCTAATTCTCATGGGAAGTTCGTGACGACATCTTTAGGAGTGACCACTTTCCGATAGCCTATTAAACAAACAAACTGCTCCGATGGCCTAGTGGTTAGAGCGTCCGCCTCGGATGTGGGAGGTCGTGGGTTCGATCCCCGGCCGAGTCATACCAGAGACTTACAAAAATGGTACTAACAGCTGCCTTGCTTGGCGTTCAGCATTAAGAGGTTAGTATTAGGACTGGTCGGCCTGGTGTCAGGATAATGTGACTGGGTGGGACATCATGCTACATGTCTGCGGCGTGATGCCCCAGTGCTAGACATCACTATAAACTGGTACATTGCAGACATCGTAGCGGTATGACTGAAAAATTGTTAAAGCTACATTAAAAATCAAAATCACACACACACATTAAACTAACAGTCTCAAATATCAAAAGTTAGGTCAGAGATGGAAACTGAATAAGTCTGATTGTTAAACTTTTAGTTTCCTTCGTGAATCATATTTGTCGGCTTGCTGATCGTTTTGAAAACATAGCAAATCCAATGTTCATATTCACTAACATGCTATAGGATAGTGCGGGGGGGGGGGGCGGGCATACAATAACAGAAATCATAAACATGTCAACAAACCATGGTTAGCTATGCCTGAAACTATATCACCAGGGAACGGAATGAGTGCTGAGGTTTCAATGCAAATCCAAGAGCTGGATAATCAGTATAAATACCAGACATTCAGAGCCTTATCTCATCGTAAAAATACAGTAAGAGGGAAATAGAGATATCATAGATTGATCTATGGCTCAACAGTTTAATCCGCAAGGTGTACGGTACGAATAATCAGCGATTAAAAAAATCCGTATAAAAGTTTTAATTACTATATACAGAAGACAAGGGGTTTACAGTTTCGAAATCTAATACTGTTTGTATGCACTTCTGCGGATGACATAAAATTCACGATGACCCAATACTATCATCACGGTTTTCTTATTTACTAATAAAATACCCTAGGGACAAATCAGAGAACAAAGCTGTGAGTTTAACGCGAGTTTACTTAAACCAGAAGTTCAAACTCCAGTAGGGCATACTTTTTGTAAGATCTTAACTATGGTTCGATTCTGTGATAGTCAGCTGGTATGTTTTACCTGCAGGTACTCGATCGTATACACAATCACGTATGTATACATTCTCAAGGTGCGTTTAGAAGTTTTGCGTCAGAAAGCCTATCTGTTGAGGCAAACGAACAAATCTCTGTGAAATTCAACCATGCTAAATACAGCAAAATGTTCACTTCTCAAATTGCGACCTTGGTTATTTAAGCTCATTAAATAATGTTTAATCTTTGCAATCACAGACATTCATCGGACCGTTCCGGTGGCCTAGTGGCTAGAGCATCCGCTCGGATGCGGAAGGTCGTAGGTTCGATCCCCGGACGAGTCATACCAAAAGTCTTATGCAAATGGTACTAACAGCTTCCTCGCTTGGGTCTCAGCATTAAGAAGCTAGTGTTAGGACTGGTCGGCCTAGTGTCAGGATAATGTGACTGGTGGGACATCATGCTACATGTCTGCGGCATGATGCCCCAGTGCTAGACATCACAATAAACTGCCACACTTCAGACGTCGCTACGATGGCTGGTATGACTGAAAAATTGCTAAAGCTACGTTAAAAATTCAAATCAGAGAGAGAGAGAGAGAGAGAGAGAGAGAGAGAACATCCTCTAATAATCATATGTTTTTCAGACTAAATTCAGTTAACTCGGAGCTTCCTTTTGTAACATTAAGTATACAAACAGTATGAAAGATACAGACAAGGCTGCAGCTACAGTTACAACGCTCTCATGGCAATATCAGGAGTCTGATAACGCGTCCATTTTTTACCGCAGAATTTGCAGCCGTACTGAAATCTTTCAACTTCATCTAAACTTCACAAAACAAAACTGTATCATCTTTGGGATTCTATGAAGGTCTTAGAAAAGCGTAAGTTTGATAGCGTGCTATTATCCGAGATCTTACAGAAGCAAAGATTCTGCACTGTTGGCTGCCTAGTCACAATGGAATAAAGAGCAATGAAAGAACATATCAAACAGCCAAATATACTCTGCAACCATCCGTTTCTAAAATAAATATTCCATGTACTGGTTTCCAATATCATATAAATTGACACGGTCTGTATATTTATTATGAATGGAAACTCCACAATCAAACTTTGGGACATCTAGCTCATCGTCGATGAGTTGCATCTCCTATGTAGAACAAATCTTAGGCATGATGTAGTGTTACTGCGTCCACGTGTAAGACATACGCTAGACCCATAGTACCTAGGCCGATAAATCAGCCCTTCGCCCGTGATGATATTGATTGTCGGGTGAGGAGCTGATATCACCTATTCATTAAAAGCTGCAATTATCTGCATATAATTTTGTTTGCACACATCGATGTCTATTTTATACATTTGCCGGTATTTCTCGTGGCTGTGCAGCTACCGTTGGCTGAAGAGTTCTTTTGGTGACATGTACATTATATTTCCTGAGCAAATCATATGTTTGGTGACTTGTAAATCCACATGGAATAGCACAAACATCTGTCCTGTGGCTATTTTGAATTTCGCGCTTGATATGGCTGTTACCAATTACCGGTATGTGTCTAAAGTGTACGCGGGTTTGTTCCAGAAGGATTTGTATGCAGCAAAATTGCATATTTTAATGAACAGGTGACATCAGACCCACAACATCGTCCATCAGTATCAACACAGATGTGTGGGGTGTATTTATAGGACTAATACGTACCGTCTGAAGGAGGTGAACCTCGACCAGAGCGCACGTGCGGGACATATGCTAGGTCCATACGTACCTTCTGAAAGTAGAGCCTCGACGAGAGTTCAAGTGTAGATTAGACCCATACCTTTTGAAGAGTGAACTGCGACCACAGTGCATACTTTACCAGTGTTGACTGGCAATAAAACTCATCCTTTTCGATCTTATCGACTTCCACCCACTGACCTATACATTTAGTTTTCATGTGAACTCATTCTGGAATCATTGTAATGTTGTCCAATTTGTAAACAAAATCTTAGATGCTATACGCCTTTGAAAGATTTTCACATCTTTAATTTTTTGTTATTTTGAATCATGTAGGATTAATATGCTTCCATTAATTTGGAAGTTTTATGTTAAGCTGGGGGTGGGGGCGGGCAAATTGTATATTTATGTTTTTGGTTTTTGTAATTTACCGTTTTATTGGCACTATATGGACATACTTTAGCTGACTTGTCCTTCGTCACAACTAGTTTACAAGGAAGAAAATATTCAAATAAACGAAACATCCTTGGTTTAAGGGAATAATCTGGTATTTTAAGGAGATAATCTGGTGTTTTAGGGACATATTTATTCTTGACATGTTTCTAGATACCAGTCAATTATAATCATTTTGTGCCATAGAAATCCACCACATAATGATTAAAATATAATACAAATACGGATAACAATTATAATTAACTGTTATGTATGCACACGTCAGACACATGCTACCCAAAGGGGAAATAACCCAATTCATGTTCATGACTACTTAACAAATTTCAGTTATCACTGGTTCTAATCTAACAACGTTGGATGATGATTGGAGAAAAATCCGAATGATGCAAAACAAAATTTAATTCTGGATTAATATCCATCTGAGTGACCGAATCTATACAATTCTTATTGATGTTTCTCAATGTGTGAACTGCTGGGCATGTATAACTTGTACCATAACTGAAACTAGCTGAATTACAGCATCATTTACAAGGTAAAATGAAAGCGAACACATTTAATGGACTGGATACAAAACTAACAGCTATTAAAAAAGAAAAACTTGACAATATATAGCTGAGGGCAGATATCATGTACAAGAAAAGAGTAAGGTCCATCTAGGATCTTGTACGTGTCTATGTAGTTTTTAAAGATGGAAACAAGGATGTTTCATGAAACAATCATAAGCTGCAGTGTATTTACTGTGCGAATTATTGACCTTGGTAGAAGATTTGACAGTTAGAAAATAAAGTGAGAATACTTTCGTCTGTCTTGGTTTCCTTGGTTATCAAACGTTTGTTTTCAATAGCCATGATATTTAAATCGAAATCAGTGTTGAAAGGCTTCCAAAACAACGCTTTAAGCTGTCTTGGTTTCCTTGGTTACCAAACGTTATTTTCAAAGCCATGATATTTAAATCGAAAGCAGTGTTGAAAGTATTCCAAAACAACGCTTTAACAAAATCACAGCATCTGATAAAGATTGAATAATGAAATCTGGTCATATTGATTTTAAAAAAATGCAACCACAATGAAAAGTTGCTTAACGCAGCTATTGTGGGATAGATATATCAAAACGTATCACATGACTAGAGGATCTCGAATGATAATGACACAATATGATTTAATATTGAATTTTGAAATGTCTTGATTAAATTCAAGCTTTTGTGTGCCTCCACGAGGAGAAGCTGTAAATTAAGCAACAAGTGTCATAATTTAATGTGTGTGAGTGTGATATGGATTGTTAACGTAGCTTTAACAATAATATTTATATCGCTACCATTTCTACAGTGCGACAGTTTTTAGTAATGTCTAACGCTCAGGCGTCATGCCGCAGACATGTAGCATTATGTCCCACCCGGTCACATTATCCTGACACCAGGTCGACCAGTCCTAACACTAACCTCTTAATGCTGAACGCCAAGCGAGGCCGCTGTTAGTATCATTTTTGTAAGTCGTTGGTATGACTCAGTCGGATATCGAACCCACGACCTCCCGCATCCGAGGCGGACGTTGTAACCGCTAGGCCACAGGTGCGGTCCATAATTTAATATTAAATCATTAGCTATTTGTCGGATAGATATTACTTTAATGTAAGTAATTTAGAGAAAGAAGAAGACATTATTTATTCTATTTTGGTTCAGGCGCTGGACTTTACTATCGATGTGCGTAAGAAATAGTTCCTGATACTATATGAAATAACAATACGCACTTCTATAACCAATACCATTCATTTTTGTTTGCAAAAATATTATTAAAGGAGCAATTTTCCTTCCAAATCATCGAAATATTTGACATTGAAAGGATCATTTTTCATCTAAGGATCGTGTGTGATGTCACATAGGTTACTCGAGTAAGGTTAGACGCGCCATAGGCATCCATTTTGATGACAATGTTTGTCATGTTTCCACCATTGTGTGTCTTTTACACGTGAATATAATATCGAACATGGCAGAAAAAGTAGCATTATAATTGCTGGATATTCGTATGAAGGAATGATTACTTGATGCAGAAATTGTACTAAATTTAGACAAAAGTTGTTGCTGAATCTTGTAATTCGAGATTGAATAAATTTGTGACCGGATATATGCATTATTTAATTTGGAACAATATTTAGATGGATAACATTCTGTCGTTTGGAAGACTGGTATTTGTCGCTAATATTTTCGAACAGAGGTAATATTATTTGCTCATACAGATAAACATTTCAACCACGCTTCTCATAACGGTGGAGTGCGTGTAATAAGTTTGGATACCCACCCGCCAGCCCTTGATCCCTTGACCGATACCCTTAATTTTATTTGTAACGAGCACCTGAGGAGTATATTATTCATATTCCATCGGACGTTACCTTTTTTCCTCCAGTACCCTTTGGACATTCGAGCTGAAAAATCTCCAAACGTTTAATTTTACTAGCAAAAATATTCCGGAAGCTGGGATAAGGAAATCTCAGACGGTTGCAGCCAATCAATAAATAGAATACTGTACAAGATGCGGGAGATCGTGGGTTCGGTCCCCGGACGAGTCATACCAAAGACTTACAAAAATGGTACTAACAGCTGCCTCGCTTGGCGCTCAGCATTTTTGAGGTTCGTGTTAGGACAGTCGGCCTGGTGTCAGGATAATGTGACTGGGTGGGACATCATGCTACATGTCTGCCGTCCAATGCCCCAGGTCTAGACATCACTATAAATTGTCACACTGCAGACATCTAGCGATATGACTGAAAAATTGCTAAAGCTACGTTAAAAAATCCAAATCACACACACACACACACACTCACACATTAAACATATTAAATGTTACATACTATATTGAAATGTACCAACACTATGATATATTTTATGCACGAATCACGTGTAATAACACCTTATGACATAACAATAACTTCAAAACATCATGCACATGTAACGCTGGAGGCATCCAACATGTCTTACCTAATCATTTCACTCCATCACTCTACAGTTTGGTCAGATAAAATCAGTATTTTTGCTCATGCGATAAATAGAATGTTTAATTTATGTTCATTTAAAGTGAAATTTACGAAACTCGTAAAATAATCGAAATATTTTGCTCGCCAAGGCTTGCAAAAGGTAATATTTATTCCACTTACGTCATACGTTTGATTTGAAATGAGCACTCTCGTGTAAGATAAACTGTATAATAATGCCCATATCTTCAAGTCATCTCCAAATCAAACTTGATTTTGGCTTAAACAAATCAGGTTATGAAACAATTGTAGGAAAGAAAATAATAAAAAAATGTATGTCATTGAGTTTAACTATATGCTTATTTTATTTTAGTCACTTTAACTACTGATTCTGACATTTTCATAAAGAATATGCATTAATTTGTGTGTGTGATTTGGAATTTGTTATCGTAGCTTTAACAAGTTTCCAGTCATATCGCTTCGATGTCTGCAGTGTGACAGTTTATAGTGATGTCTAGCACTGGGGCATCATGCCGCAGACATGTAGCATGATGTCCCACCCAGTCACATTATTCTAAAACCAGGCCGAGCAGGTCAAGCGCGGCAGCTGTTAAGCATCCCGCTAAAATCCTGGTATGACTATGTCGGGGATCGAACCCACGACCTCTCGCATCCGAGGCGGACGCTCCTACCACAAGGCCACCGGAGAAGTTTATGCATTAGTTGATTTTATCTACCTTTCAACTCCAATTTGTTTCGACCCAAAGCATACTTTTGCCATTTTAAATATTGACATATTACGTTATGATGTCATTTTAGTTATGTACTTCATATAATGACGTCGCTAAAGTTAAAAGCATCCCGCTGAAATCCTTTGCTGGTACCCAGCATAAATAGGCACGTCACCGTCATGGGCAGATAACTCATAAATCTAATTAGTCAACGGCGTGATTCATACATCAGCGACGTCATTCCTGAAACTGCAAGTTTTAAAATTGCCGCCCACACAAATGCAAACAGCAGTGATTGGTTGGTTCTTTCACACTGGAGCGGTAAACGATGTTTTATTTGACCAACTTGTGCATTTTGTTCAAACATTGCAATCGATAGTTATCTGTATTCAGCGACCACCCGGAGTGTAACGCAGAACTAAAACAAGTTGAAATCGTGTCTAAAGCATTTATTTTCCTATCATTTATTTCTGAAATTGTGTGGTGTGTCATGTGAAAAGTAGATCTGCGTTCAATTCATATTTAAAAATACAATTGTTATACTATTTGTAATTCATGCTTACACATGTCAGAGATAGTTCTAAATTACTCCACTCGTTTCATAAATTGTAGATGAGCAAGACTTTCTCTTAAGATCCTCTAGAACACTTATCAATTATCCCACCCAATCAACCCACGACTTACTCTATTATCCCACCAATCAACCCACGATTTACTCTACCATTCCACCCAATCAATCCACGATTTACTATATTATGCCACCCAGTCAACCCACGATTTACTCTACCATTCCACCCAATCAACCCACGACTTACTCTATCATCCCACCAATCAACCCACGATTTACTCTACCATTCCACTCAATCAGTCCCCGATTTACTCTATTATCCCACGCAATCAACCCACGATTTGCTGTACCATTCCATCCAATCAATCCACGATTTACTATATTATCCCATCCAATCAGCCCACGATTTACTCTACCATGCTAGTCAGTCAATCCACGATTTACTCTATTATGCCGCCCAGTCAATCCACGATTTACTCGAATATGCCACCCAATCATTCCACGATTTACTTTATTATCCCACCCAATCAATCCACGATTTACTCTAACATCCTTCCCAATCAATCCACGAATTACTCTATTATTACACCCAATCAATCCACGATTCACTCTTTAGCTAAATATTATATTTGAAACCAGTAAAAGCTTGATCATCGATATTCATTCATAATAAGTCTTTGAAGAAACTCGTCAATCTATTAAATCTTTCAAGCTAATTTCGATATATGAAAAAAGTCAATACCGAAGGCCTTACCGATCTAATTCGCGTATACGTGAAGACTTGTACTGCAAGATCAAAATGTGCCAATATCAACTTCTTCTGTCTCATCCATGAGTGTAGAATGATATAATAGGTATAATTTGCCTTATCCAACAAATCGTTACATTGAAGTTAATATCAAACCTTCTATTGATAGGTACGATTTACCTTCGTTATGTCGAAGTTAATATAAAATTGTATTAGTTGATAAGAGTTAATATTGAAACTCTATTAGTTAATAATAGTTAATATTAAAACTCTTTTAGTTAATACTAGTTAAGATTGCAACTATTAGTTAACAGTAGTCAATATTGAAACTCCATTAGTTAATGCTAGTTAATATTGGAACTATTAGTTAACAATAGTTAATATTGAAACTCTATTAGTTAATAATAGTTAATATTGAAACTCTGTATATTCCCGTTACTTTCCCGACAGCTGAAAGAAAACAGTATCGGCCACTTGTTGATAACTACCTAACATTCAGATGCTACTTGTATATGCATTCTCCAACTAGTAAACGAACTGCACATGACAAAATGCCTTTCTGCTCTAGTTATTATTTTTGCACATTTGCCAAACTATAACAGATTCTGCCAATGATTATGCTGCGTGTGATCTTTACTTCATATCACTGAACTCAACGCTATCCTACTTCATAAACATACTGACCCAAGGTTAGTTAACACTTAGTAAGCCTTAATAACCATAGGTTATTTAACTTTTAGTATGTCTTAGTGACAATATGCTGATTAACACTTAGCAAGTATAGAACAAAGTAAGAAGAGAATACTTCTAAACCACAGTCTCATCACAGCAACTAAGAATCAAAACTTGTCCATGTAGATCATACCTCCAATCGGAGAGAGTAACATCTGAGAGAGAGAGAGAGAGAGAGAGAGAGAGACTTAGGAGAAACACGAAACAATAATTAAACTGATCACTTTGGAGTGACTTTAAGTTCAACAATATATACTGAGTCTGTAGTTTCACTTGAACTCCTATCGATGACGCTTGTACGTCATAACTGAACTCCTATTCATGAACTGTTATCCAAGACGTCTGTACACTTCACTTCAACTCCTATCGACGACGCTTGTACGCCCTATTTGAACTTAATATTCATGAACTCTTATCCAAGACGCCTGTAGTTTTCACATAAACTCCTATCCAAGACTAATATTTTCTTCTAACTATATACAATACAAATTGTGCATAATTACTTAAACACCTATTTTACAAGAGAAGACAGCAGTATCATGCTACAGATAATGTTCATCTTTAAAAAGGATGTATTTCTTCGTGTCACGAAATATTTGTTAGAATAATTGTTTGATCGTACAAGTCTACCAGTGCAAACTTTTACCACTATTTCTTCTTCCTTTTCCCTGTCAGTGAGCTGTTGTTCGTTATATAGTTATAAGCACTGATGGTATTCAAGTGAGATTGATTTATGGGGCTGAAATACCGAGTTTAGAAAAATCGGTTTGATTTGTCTCATAAAAAACTCTTAATGTTTTTCTTTGCTTTCAACTACATGATTTGGCGTTCAAAAGTTGATATACACAGAGTTACTTCATTTTGCATGGTGCAAAGATCTATATTCTGGATCACTCTAGTGATGTCGTTTTAAAGTTGAGATACACAGATTTATTTCATTTTGTATGATACAAATACCTGCGTTCAAGGCCACTTTAATGTTCAGCTTCTTTAATAATAAGATTGAAAAGAGACAATTTACTTCGATTAGGTATTTAATTACTTATAATCCTTCGGATTATATTGGCGGGCTAGATATTTTTATTCATGACCTATGTTACATATTGGATGTTGATATGTCAAATTTTGCTTTAAGTTTTAGGAAAAATAATGTAAGCAATTAGCACATGTTACTTGGATGCGAATATTCAAACATGGAACGAGCCAGCTTGTGTTATACTTATTCTAGATAAATGATGAGCACAATACATAGTATGTGTGTGGTTGCAGCAGTGGCCAAAGAGATGAGAAGCGGAAGATGGTGTTACAAGATCTTGATGGCAATAGCACGTGTACCCCATACGGCTAATTGCCTCTCAATGCTAAAGTTGAAAAAGGAGGGAATTGCTAAAATACCACATAGTCTGAGTCACTGCTATACAACAATAATCAATTTTAAAGTGGAATTTAACCTTCTGTTGTGAATGGAAAACTAATTAGAAAAGAACAAAAAAATGCATTGCAAAGCCAACACGTAAAAACAGGGATGTATCCTTAAGTACAAATGTTTTTCACTAACATTTTGGGTGTTTCACCTTGTCAACGCGAAAAGGAAATAAACATACGTCGTCAAGCAATTGCTATCCACTCATCATGTATATTTTTGCATTCCAAATAAAATTATACCAGGACTTAACTTAAGATTCATAGTAGTAGTAGTAGTAGTAATAGTATATGTATTAAAAACAGCAGTATTAGTATTAGCTGTATTTGTTGTAGTAATAGTAGTATCATTAGTTACAGTAGTAATATTAGAGATAGTATTTTGTTGTAGCTGTATTAGTATTAGTAGCAGCAATAGTAGTAACAGTATATCCATTATAAATAGTAGAAATATACCTAATAGTAGTAGTAGTGGTAGTAGTAATATTAGTAGAAACAGAAGTAGCACTAGCATAAGTAGTCGTATCATAAACAGTAGAAGTTGCACAGCAAAACCGACGCGAATTAATACGCACCATGTGCGAAACATTCTTCCCTCCCCGATCTATTTTCAAACTTCTAAAAGGTTTTGTTCCATTTTAGTTCCTTGTGCCTGATTTTTGCGTCCTTTATTTCTCTTATTTGGTTCCTCTCTGAAAACTGCTCCCTGTGCAAACACACTGCTCGCGCATAGCACCAGTATGCCTTTTAAGAGTAATAGTGGTGGTGATAGTAGTGGTTGTGTCAAAGGTTGTAATAGACGGGAACGAAATAGTTATTAAATAAACAATTTTATGTCGTTCACTTACTCCCTGATGTTGCTGTTGGCGTGGTGTTCATTATATCCCGTCAGTTTGGTGCAAATTATGTTTTATTTTCCTACAATCTCCGAAGAAAAAAAAACAAATCTGTAACAACGGAAGAATTATGCTTTTGTGCTGGAGAAGACAAATTGTAAAATCAATATCGTACAATATATCTATTTTCTGGCCCACAATAAAACTAATTCCGAAACCGATATCAAGTTTGATTGATGTCATATATGAAGATGTTCCATAACACATAATTTCCTCTGACACCGGAAAAACAATGCCCCATACAATCAACCCTATCCAGAAATATTTAATAATCCTGTCAAAAAAGGCATTTCAAGTCCCAAGTCTCATTTCGTCATTTCAGCAAGAATATAGTTTTGTGAATGTTCCTTTGATCGCGAACACAAAATGACACGTCTGCTATGATGAGGTGACCTATTCCGTTTCTTGCAATTTTGTACTGATTCTAAAAACCCGAAAGGAAAAACCTAAATTCATCAATCTCTAACAAATGGGGAATATTGCAAAGATTAAATTATATCAAAATTAAATTAGTTGTTAAGTGGTCGTAAAGAAAAAGTTGACTTTAATGGGGTAATTCGCCTGTCCTAACAAAACCAAATCTTGGAGATGCGATTATTCACAAATTCACAAAAACAATTTAGATAATAAATGGATTATGTAAGTCATTTAAAGGTTCTTTTTTCTTTTCGACCCATTCAGGCACTTACTGAATTGACTGAGATGACATGACATGACATGACACGAAATATATATATATATATATATATATATATATATATATATATATATATATATATATATATATATATATATATATATATATATATATATATATATATATATATATATATATATATATATATATATATATATGTATGTATTTCCACTACCTATCTATAGTCAGGTTCCTTTAGTCATTTTCTTCACTAAAGAGAAGCACATATTATTAGATTATACCCATCTCGTGACTTCCTACGTAAATTTGAGGATGCGGCGGTTTAGTGGGGAGAGGTTCCAGGTTTGAATCCCCATGGGCATAAAACCCAAACAGGGTGATGTCTGTTGGACGGGACGTTAACTAGCTATCGGTTTCTTGTGCAGAGATGGTCACAATCTGCGCCAGTAAAAGATCCACACACACTTACCCATCCCACCCCGCTTTGCTGGGTGGTTTTGGAACATGAATGTATGCCTGTAGCCGCCACGGAGTTTCTCATCCACATCCTAGAGTGTTCATAAGCATACGCCCGTAATATTGGATATACGTGGGAATAGTTGTAAAAGAACGAAAACAAAATTCTAGGGAGCTATTGAATTTTTGCACACTTTCAAACATATTTTATTTTATTTTATTTAAAGCATTTATAAATCTGTGGGATCTCATAGGTTTTCAGTTACGCAACATGAGGTTGCAGTATGTCTGTCACGATGCGAAGTTCAGTACGCAATATCATGTAATGAAGCAATACGTATTTGTGCGATATTTAGTCATAAATAAATTAGAACAAGTGTCTCTTCAAACATATTCGCTTTAATTTTGTTAAAATCTGTATAAATATAATTAGTTTTAGTAACTGTGGATATGAATAAATTATAGTGTTTCAACTGGGAAAATGTGGCTCAATATACATTTGATATATTCGTGTGTACGATACATTTCTGACAACTATAAGGGCTTTTGAATTCTTAAACTTCATTTACATGCATGTCAAAATATGTTTGGTGCAAAACAGATGATTCATTATGATCAATGATTTATACAATACAATTTTATGTCACAATAGGTCTATCTATAGTGTATTTTCCCCCACAAATGCCTGTATCATTTTCATAAAAAGCTTTCTACCTGGAGAGCCCGTCAGTATGGTACATTTGTTGTTAAAGAGGATCTAACCCAGTACGTCAAGCTCGAAATACATCTGCCTCAAGGGATTTTGTATGTAGAAATAAGTCTACCTCGAGCCATTTCTGATGGAGAAAATGTCTATTTCGATGGATTTTTTTAAATTTAGAAATACGGCTGCCCAGAAGAATTTGTGATACATATACATGTCTACGTTCAGAGATTTGTGATTTAGAAATACGAATGCAGTAATATTTTATATCTTGACACTCTTCGATATTTAGCAAAGTATATTAAATTTGAAGGTAATGAAGTTGAAAACTTTGCAACCCACGCCTGTCTTGATATGCATTCATAAGCCATTGTCGCGGCTTGTCCATGGGCAACATCTCAGTAACATATAAAGCAATCACGACTGAACTTTCTCACAACTTAATGCCGACATATTCTTTCTCTAAAATATCTGTTTCAGTGATTCCACAAAGTGTTCTTGTTCCCCAACCACCCGGACATGGGGTTTTTCATATTATCAAACAAATGAGTTAAGAGACATGTCGATAACAAAAATGCATTCTGCGATGATTTTAGATGTTTCTTGTAGTTATAACATATCTGTGAAAGCAAAATTTGAAATTAAACAGAAAGAATTCACAAAGATGACAATGGTCTGCTGATTGAATGCAAACGTTTCGGCAAAATGTGTCAGTACTCAGCCCTATTTATATTTACCATATTAGTATGTACTCAATACTATGAAACATTAATTGAACGTTTCTTCCACAGTAAAACTCACATGAAATAGACAAATCAAGAAAAAAATATATGTTAGAATTTATGAAAAATTTACAAAGGGAACACAAGCGTTATTGTCATATAAAAAGTGTAGCCTAACACTCAACTGATGTCAAAGGTTGCTGATTGGACAAGGATGAAAAACGCGTATTTACACTGGCTGGCTTCCAGCTCCTAATTTGAATAAATGTGTCAATATTACAGATGGCAGCAGGGTACAGATCTGACGACAATACAATAGTTTGGACTACACATCAGCAAACCCTAACCTTAAAATAAAAGTGTATTATACAGACAGCATGTTAATTGTAAGCGTAGAGCCTTTCAACTTAGACTTTGTAATATCACGAAATCGTGTTAATAATGTGCACATATTAAAAGTACCCAAGTTATAATTTCAATCAATCACATGTAAACAATAAGTAAATTCCACAATGCGCCACATTTTTGCAAACATAAAATTTCTTAAAAGAAAATCAAAGCAGTAATATAAAAATCTACATGATTTATGCTGCACGTACAAATCCGGTTTCCATCGGTGGCACGAATACGCCTAAGTGAACATGGATACAAACGAATGCTATATATAGAAAGCAAGTTTGTTGGTTATAACTTTACATGCATCAAATAAAGAATTACATTACTTGTGAAAATTTTAGTTTTATCATAACAATAACTGTGGATTTTACAAACTTATTACTTAGTGTTATGTTTGAGCGTCAATCGTTCCATTTTATGCAAATATTTTTTTTTAAAAAAATGGAAGTACTTTGTAAAAACATTCCAATTTTGATTTTATTATTTATTTGAAAATTGACATCATCATTTAAAGATATTCTTTTAAAGATCGCTTTTATTGAAACTATTTTATGGTGAAACCATACGTTTGTTGAGTACGAATCATATAGAATTTGCATGATGTAAAGGCTAGACAGTGTTTTATCTTATCAAATTACAGACACTGACTCCGCTCTGCCTCCAAGCAAAAGGTTGTTAGACTTGATTAATCGGATTTCGCAATTGCCTTAAGACTTGCATTCTTGGTTAGTTTTAGCATAATATTACATCGTTCAGCAAGTCAAAACAGAATTGAGAAATTTCCTTCTTTGCTAATTATCGTCAGAAAAAGATATATCTATGGGCACAACTTTAATGGAATTAACTCATCGTCTGGAACAGCCAGAATGAATATGCTTTCAAACTGCACATTCGCTATGCTGTCTTCAGTTGCAAGTAAATAAACATATGAGCAACATGGATATTTGATTGAATAATTGCAATTAAAGGATCTTTATCTCTTCAAATGCAGATTAGGACACAATCAACAAAAACGTTTTTAAATGTATTGCCTTTGAGGAATGCAAACCATCTTTACAGAACGGTTGATACCTGTAATGAAGGGTATCAGAAACACATATAACGACCGGCACACTAAATAACTGCATACAAAACACCATACTAAACTCCTATAATGAATGGCACACTGAACACCTGTAATGATTATTGTCATAAACACCTATAATAATTGGTACACTGAACACCTGAGACGAATGGTGTACGAAACACATGTGATGATGGGCATATACATCTGCATGTTACACACCTGTAATCGCTGAAATACTAAATATTTATAATGATTGGCATGCTAAACACCTGCAATTATTGCCACACTGAGCACTTATAATAACCTGCATACAAAATACACCCAATTATTCGCATGCAAAATATACTGAGCACATGTACTAACTGACATACTAATCACCTGTAATGACTGGCACACGGAACACAAGTAAATTTTGTCATACTAAACACATGTAATGATCTGCATAAAAATCATACTAAACACCTATAATGATGCCTAAAATACATTTGTAATGATTGACATGCTAAACATCGTTATAGCTGGCCGACTTAACACCTGAAACAACTGGCATACGAACGACGGTGTAATGAATGACATACAAAAGCATTGTAAATACACCTTCTGTTTGACATACTAAACACCTGTAGTGATTGGCATACCATGCATTAATAATTCTTGGCATACAAAACATACCAAACACCTGTAGTGATTAGCATAATGAGCATTGATAATGCTTGGCATACAAAACATACCAAACACCTGTAGTGATTAGCATACTGAGCATTGATAATGCTTGGCATACAAAACATACCAATCACCTGTAGTGATTAGCATACTGAGCATTGATAATGCTTGGCAAGCAAAACATACCAAACACCTGTAGTGATTGGCATACTGAGCATTGATAAAATACTTATCATACAAAACATACCAAACACCTGTAGTGATTATCATAAAAAAAACACTGTAACACTTATCATGATTGTCCTACTATTTAATGATTTGCATACTAAACTCCTGTTAAAAATTACATACTAAACTCGTGTAATAATTTACATACTAAACTCGTGTAATAATTTACATACTAAACTCCTGTAATAATTTACATGTTTTGCACCTGTATTAATGCGTTTTGTGTTGTACAGGTAATGAAAATATGTTAAACAAAAAATATAAAGTTTGTCCATGACTTTTAAATCGTAAATATCAGCTTGAACATTTGGTTCATTCACCCCAGTCTACTTCCCCATAGTTTTGACTTAGGTTTGTCGGATTTTCAATACATGATATGCTTGCTATACTGAACTCCTGTAATAATGTACAGGATATTTGGTGGAGGAAGAACCCGAGAAGACATCGGTGAACACCATCAACTGACAGGAAGCTATTAGTAAATTTCCTCGTCTACCCACATTGGCCGAGCCGAGCAGAGACTGAACCCACGAGACCAGGGGTAAGTTGTGAGCAAACTTCAAAGGCGGTAGTCTTAAAAGACTCGACGACTCAGGACCCCTATTGATATAGACTCGATTGTGTTTGTTAACATGCGCCATAATATGGATATCGACCTAAAGAAAGTTTTATTTGCTCATAAATTGTCAGGTAATGCATTATTGCGAATTGGTCTGTTTGGGGTGAGGGTCAAACAAACACTGAAGATTAGATAGTGACTTGTCAGAGTTAACAGACCGTCAAACATGGAACATTAGATTGTGACTTGTCAGAGTTGACAGACGGTCAACCATGGACCATTAGATTGTGACCTGTCAGAGTTGACAGACGGTCAAACATGGAACATTAGATTGTGACTTGTCAGAGTTAACAGACGGTTAAACATGGAACATTAGATTGTGACTTGTCAGAGTTGACAGACGGTTAAACATGAAACATTAATAGTAACTTGAACATTTCAAAAATGAAAAGATGAAATACAAAACTGCCACACCACACATTTTTTAACAAAGCTATTTTTCTCAACCAGTATCTGATGTAAGTAAAATGAGGAGTGTAAATGTTAAAAATAATCCAAGACTTGAAATTTACAAAAGACATGTTTATTCATCACTTGTTTCCAATATCACGTAATGTTCTCATTTGTGGACAATACAGATACCTGTTTATCCGCCTTGTTTTCAGTTACCGTACTTCTAAATAATCACTTTTACGCCAATATACAGGGAGATGGTGAGGACTTTCCAGATTCGGTGATCTTATGTTGTTTTAATGATGATGAACACAAATATCTTGACTCTTCCTGAAATAGCTCGATGATAAGCTTCACACGTGCAGTTTAATATTCGTGATATGACAAAATGTTACACTTTATGTGATTCTGATTGGTCATAAAAAGCCCATGAAGGTCTCTTTACCGATTGGCTGCGACCATGGTATTTTTCCTTAACTTGCCTTCTGGAACCTTTTTTAAAACTATTACCATCAAGATTTTGACTCAACTGCTCAGAGAGAATCAGGGGAAAAGGTCACACCTGTCTGAATATGGCGAATTTACCCCCGTAGGACACATCTGTCTGAATATCGTTAATTTTCCCCATAGGTCATATTTGTCTGAATATGGCGCATTTACCCCCATAAATCACATCTATCTGATTATGACGACTTTACCCCCATAGGTCACATCTGTTTGAATGTGGCGAACTTACCGCCATAGGTCACATCTGTCTGAATGTGGCGAACTTACCGCCATAGATCACATATCTCTGAATATCGCGAATTTACCCCCATAAATAACATCTGTCTGAATATGACGAATTTACCCCCATAGGTCACATCTGTCTGAATATGGCGAATTTACCCACATGGGTCACATCTGGCTGAATATGGTGAATTTACTCCCATAGGTCACATCTATCTGAATATGGTGAATTTACTCCCATAGGTCACATCTGTCTGAATATGGCGAATTTACCATATAGGTGCTCGTTACAAATAAAACTGATTAAAAGTGTACTCAAAATTTGTCTATATCTCTGTCCATTGTTGCAGCCAAATAATGCAAAATCCTGTAACAAATACATTACAGTAAATCTGGATTTTCTGTTGTCAGTAATCATCCCTCACATAAATAGCCATCAACTCGCTCGTACGTACTGCACATTATTAATATCGTTTCATAAATTCAATATTAAATGAATACCCACTTGCCTATAAAGATGTCAACAATTATTTCATTGATAAATGTAAGTTAATTACAACTCATTAGCATCTTCTTTATCGCCATTTTAAATTTTTTTCTAATAACTGGGTTAGAATATTGCAAACTCGCGAAATTGTTTATAGAGGAAACCATCCTACAATAATCACATGCACCTTAGGTAAATATGTAAAATGTAAAAGTCAGAATTGGTGGGTTTCGTGCAAGGTTACTTTTGAATATTCAGCATTTTTTAGCTCCATATATGTTGTTTCTATTCAAGTATATGGTGTATATTCGCAAGTTATTTAGTGTAAAAGTGTTGACCCCATCAAGGTGGAGCGTGCATCACTTCCACTTTATAAATATGCGGAAATGACGTAGCTATGCAACCATTAACATGCTAAAATAGATATTCTCGAAATATTACAATATAAAGTACAATTTTGGGGAATTTCAAGAAATTCAATGGCTATTTAGCAATTGATTGCTACAATAAATGAAATTACCGAATATAACCAACATACATGGTATTTGTCATTGATAACTACAATAAATGGGAATCACTAACGCTACAGCATATAACCAACATGCATACAGTCTTGGCGTTTGAAATATGTTTATCATATATTTGCTAGACACAAAGATAAATTAAGTGATCAAACAATTTATATATTTGCTGGAAAAGGAAACAATGAAAAAGGGTGGGTGGAGAAAACACTTTAAATATCAGGCTAATATGATCCACTTCTTTCAAAAATCTTTGGCATTGTTTCGCATTATCGCCGACACATTTCAATCTCTCCTAAATCATTTGGCAAAACAAGAGTAAAAACTTAGGCACTGGGCTTTTAATTGTAAATTATTAATCGTATGGATCGGAGCGACTGTTTTCTTTTCTTTTCTTGTTTTTTGTTGGGTTTTTTCTGTTATTGTTTTTTTGTTTTTTTTTTTGTTTTTGTTCTCTTTTCTTTATTGCTTGTTTCCCCACCATAAATCAAGACGGGTTGCAGATGTTCTCTGAATTCCAACGCAATGTTCAGACAGATACGTAATAACATGATGCCAGCAGTAAGCGTGGAAGGAATTTAACAATGTGCAGCAGTCCAAGCTCCTGGTGGTGCTTTCCAGTCGATTCCAAAGCAGCGTAATCGGCATGTCCATACTTTCTGCACTTTTAAAAAACATAAAAAGGTCATATTTCAATATTTACTTGCTAGTTTTGGCTGTGCGCGGCACATACTTACCATTGTTTACATTAGTTTCATCTACAACGAAATTTAGTTGGCGTATTTTGCAATGACGGTACACAAATTTTGGAATAGTGTCTACTTCATTATTCAATATCAGCGGTTTGATTGGTTGGTTCCTTGAATGAGTGATTTTAAACGGAATGATTTCAGCGCTTTAATTTCTTACTAACCGCGCCGGTGGCCAAGTGGTTAGAGCGTCCACCTCGGATGCGGGAGGTCGTGGGTTCGATCCCCGGACAAGTCATACCAAAGACTTACAAAAATGGTACTAACAGCTACCTCGCTTGGCGCTCAGCATGAAGAGGTTATTGTTAGGACTGTTCGACTTGGTGTCAGGATAATGTGACTGGATGGGACATCATGCTATGTCTGCGGCATGATGTCCCAGTGCTAGACATCACTAGAAACTGTCACAGTGCAGACATCGTAGCGATATGACTGAAAAATTGTTAAAGCTACGTTAAAAATACAAATCCAAATCACACACATAATTTCTTACTGAGGAAACAGGAGGTAAGGGCCTATCCATAGGATAAAAAGAAGCAGCCGACCCTAGCTTGACTGTGTTGGTATTAAACACATCAGCAATTACAAATTTAAGTTGAGATTCCTTTTCTTAAACAAACAAATGCTACATATAAAGTATAATTAAGTTAAATACCTGTCTAGATAATTCACACTGGAGGGCACATTTTTTTTACAAACCTCTGCACCACCAGTACTTGTATTGCATATTAAAACAAGTTTGTTTTAAGGAAACAAATACCAACTTATTGTCTTGCAACTTTCTGGACTTTTATTATAGGGCTAAATTTAGTTATTTCAGGTGCTATGGTATTTATATTAGTTTTAGAAGGAAAGATATATTTGTGTATAAATTTTCTAAATTCTCTACATAAATTTAATAACAGTATGTCTATGATAGAGGAGTAACTCTACAGTCACAGTTAGATTTAGAGGCAGAGATTTGGGGTCAATACTAGGTTACCAGCAGCTATTCAAATGCTATGGTGTCAAGTTACAGTCCAGAGAAATTGAAACAAAGGAGTCAGTAGAACAGTTGGAAGATGTGTTTGTAAAGCTAATTAAAATCAATTATAGCAAGTTTGCCATAATGCTTAAACATTAAAATTAGTGACCATTTGAAGGGAAATTTGAATCTCTTTTAGTAGGTATAAGGTGCTTAAAATAGAGTTGAGTAGTTTTAGTTTAATTTTAAAGTAATTTGCTCAAAGGATAAAGTTTACAAGTAATTTCATATTCAAAATAATATTTTTGTAAATTCTAACACACAGCATCAGTGGAAAAAGAGTGTGTATGGAGACTACATATATGGCTTTATTTTGGATTACAAAATTTAGATTTTGTGCATTTTGATATGTAGATTAGAGTTAGATAAAGGGTCTGCACCTAACACAGTCAGACCAGAATATTAGTTTAGAATAGGTCTTCAGGGAATGTTTTCTCTGAAGTCCGCTAGGATTGTTTAAATAACCAGGTCAAACATAGTGCAGGGAGTCAGCATGAAGAACTAGGGGCAACAGACATCATTAAAGGTAGAAAAAGAAGAAACCCTCTTGCTTGTGACTAATTCCCCATAGCGCAGTGACATCAGAAAGGCGCTACTACACTTTCATGAACTTCATGGAAAACCGAAAATGCATTGCAGTGATGCTTACAGTACAAAGCCAAATCTAATAACTGGCTGTTTTAAAACGCTGATTTTAAGAAGGGATAAAGACAAGGAACTTTAGATAATGTATTATGTGTGATTCTTTCAAGAGAGTACAACTGGTTCAAATTCAACTAGCTGTGAAATGATAAACAACATAAAAGTTATTTTTGATAGTCTCCAGTATCAAATAACCCTGATGCTAATAGTAATGCTCTTGCTAACTGTCACAACAGATAAAACCTGATAAGCCTTGAGAGTAAATTGATGCTGATAACATATCTCAATACCTCCCAAGTAAAATCGAACGTTAACTCAAGGAATAGATAGTACTTTAACAATTATATTGATGGTACACGCAAAGGAACTATTGCCTAATGGCATTTACAAACTATTTAGTTGGTTGTAAATGGAATCTTCTTTTAGGTGTATTTCTTTCTGATACATTTTATACTCAACCTACCAATCTTATTTATAGATTTCAATTTTTTGAATTTAAATTGCGCTTTATACAACAATAATAGTCATAGTCATTTTTGCAATATACTGCCACATTTTGGGATAACATCCCTGCCAGAATCACAACTTTTCTACGAATGGCGGGTTTTCTATCATTTATTGTCGAGACAGCACCTTCAGAATCTATTCTGCAAACACGTTGGAGACACTATGTGAAAGTCATTTTCATCGTAAGTTAGGAACCTTTGATAGCGCGAAGTGGAGTCGAAGAAAATGACGGACAAAAAAATATTAGCATCTACTAACATCAGCCCGGATAATCGTTGGTTTTCTGTAAAAGACTTTATATAGCTGCATAAAGAGTCAATAGTTGGTATTATTATTGCTTTGAGAAGCAAAACAGTTCGTGATTATCGAGGTTTATAAAAATGCTCGGTGATTTTGAGAGAATTACGTGATCAGCCTCACAGAAGCTCTTAAGGCACAAAATTTCTATAATTAAAGACTTTTTGGCTTGTGTTTGTTATGTCACCTTTAAGCAAATTACCGTAACTTCAATAATAATAGCACCAAGGAAACAACCAATCCAAATTTCCACTGCGAATGTTTCACTTCCATTAACGACGGTTCTCTTTCAACAAATGTTCCAAATATTGTTTTACGGTACACTCCTGCCCGTAGAATCTTTTCTTTTAAACACAAATTTGCGAAACCAAATTGTTCCGAAACAGACTTTAGATACGAATATTTGTTGGCACTAAGAAAAATTCTCGTTAAAAAATATTTACAGCCCGATAATAAGATCACTGCGAAAGTAAATACACATACGGTCCTTGTTAAGAATTACAAAAATGAATAATTCTTTAAAAGTATTTTACATTCTGTTATTTGTCATCTTTGTCGTGATGAAAGAGCAAGTTTCTCTCAGTGACAGTGCTGAACACCTTTTTCTTGAGGATCTATAACGATCAAGGAAGATAGAGAGTCAACGGTGGGCGAAACATCTGCATTTTCTTTATATGTTGTTGTTCAATTACAATCGACGAAATGAGTTCAGTTACAGATAAGGAGGTTTGAGATGACTTGTAAAACACTTCTCATAAAGATCTTACATTTCTTCCGTCGAGAGAATGTGCACTGAAATGTCGCTCATTGTCTATCGTTTGTATGTCGACTTCTAGCAATGAGGTCGCACGTGTAAAAGTGCAATTAGAATGGGAAGGTTCTGTTCTATCCGTAAGGAAAACTGAGGCCACACATGTTAGATAATTTGTGCATAGAATCTCTGTTGTGTTAAACCAATTTGAACAAGTTGTAACTCATTAAGGTTTCCAAAGAACCGATTAAAATACGATAGCAGTTGTGATGTCGACTTCCTCAAACCAAAATATAATGCAAATACTTATAATACCCAAAACTTGTTTTATATCATTCATGGAGCAGAGGTAAAAAATGTGTGAATTGTTCTAGGCATATGTTAAGAACAAATAGAAAAAATGAAAGGGAAATTAAGACTATCATCAAAAGTGTGTTGACCTTGTGACTTAGAGTGTATGAACCTACTTCTTCTATTGCACTCGAATAGCAAGAGATACAAGAAAACGCAGATGTTACCACGAACAGATGTTACCACGAACAGATGTTACCACGAACAGATGTTACCACGCACTGTTATAATTTAGTGCTTTTATGTCATTGCTATCACCCGTGCATTGGCAAGATACTGGTTGGTTTATATAGCATGACCTGTTTGAATCATACAACATTTAATATAATAGATTCCAGATATGTATGTTAATGGACTGACTGTTGAATTGCCGTTTGTTTTGAATAAAATACAGATTTACAATTTATTATTGGCCGGTCATTTTCTAAATAAGTGTAAGTCTGGTTTTAACGATAGTAATGCAAATTTTTCTTTAAAGTGCAGATGCGTCTGCGTTGGTAATGACATTTCTCGTCCCGGATCATTGTCACGGAAACAAATTTATAAATAGAGCAATACATTTGTCAGTACGCAACATCTACATCCGAACGCAAAAATGAATTTTTATTCAGAAATGTATCTAAGCGAGCATTCGTCATGCATTTATTCCAATCTTATAAAGATTTTTGTATATGCTTGCAAATTCTAAAACCAGATTTAGCAGTTCTAGTGCTCAGTGAATACGTTCTCGACATTGGTCGTGATTCAAAAGGGAATAAATTTAACAACTGTACATCCTGGGGCTTTCCATAACATCTATTCAAAAGGGAATACATTTAACAACTGTGTCCTGAGGCATTTGATAACATCTATTCAAAGGGAATAAATTTAACAACTGTATGGCTCGAGGCGTTTAATAAAATCTATCCAAAAGGGAATACATTTAACAACTGTATGTCCTGAGGCATTTGATAACACCTATCCAAAAGGGAATACATTCAACAACTGTATGTCCTGAGGCATTTGATAACATCTATCCAAAAGGGAATACATTTAACAACTGTATGTCCTGAGGCATTTGATAACATCTATTCAAAAGGGAATAAATTTAACAACTGTATGTCCTGAGGCATTTGATAACATCTATTCAAAAGGGAATAAATTTAACAACTGTATGTCCTGAGGCATTTGATAACATCTATCCAAAAGGGAATACATTTAACAGCTGTATGTCCTGAGGCTTTTGATAACATCTATTCAAAAATGGAATAAATTTAACAACTGTATGTCCTGAGGAATTTGATGACATCTATTCAAAAGGGAATAAATTTAACAACTGTATGTCCTGAGGCATTTGATAACATCTAATGTCTCCTCCCAACCAGATGTCATCCAAAACATCTGGCTTGCAAAAAAGCTCCTGGTAATTTTTGAACAAATATGACAAAATGAAATATTATCTGTGAAATCTATTTTAGAACATTTGGTTCCTTTCTCGTGTTTGGATGACAATCGAAATTACCACTATACTTCGTTTCAAGGTTAATCTCACGAGAAAATAAAATCTTGTCATCTTTGACTCCGCGATGCTTGGATGCCATTAAAGTTATCGGAAAATATAGAACACTTTCCATTCAGTTACCCATGGGCCAAATATAAAAATAAAAACAAAACATTTCATGATGCCAGCATTGACGTACGAAGCAAGAACAATTTGATGAAATGTTATTGCAAATGCCAGCCGGCCTTCTGTAAATAATCCAGAGACGGAACACGATGCTATTCTGTCATTAAATCAAAGAAATTGATGATTAATATTGTGCTAACAGTAAGCCAATGGTGCTGGTTTGCGTCTAATATTAATATTCCCACATCACGAAAGTCAAAGTGTGCGTGTGTGTTTGCGTGCGTGCGTGCGTGTGTGATTTGGATTTTAAACGTAGCTTTAACAATTTGTCAGTCATATCGTGATGTCTAGCACTGGGGCATCATGCCGCAGACATGTAGCATGATGTCCCATCCAGTCACATTATTCTGACACCAGACCGACCAGTCCTAACACTAACCTCTAATTGCTGAGCGTCTAGCGAGGCAGCTGTTAGTGCCATTTTTATAAGTCTTTGGCATGACTCGGCCGGGGTTCGAACCCACGACCTCCCGCAGCAGAGGCGTACGCTCTAACCCCATAGCCACCGGAACGGTAAGTGTATGCGTGTGTGTTGGCTTGTTTCTGCTCCTGTCATGATCTGCTTGTACAAGATTGCGAGAACAATTTACCCTCCATTAATTTTTAGAATACCTGTGTTATCTGTGTTTGAAAGTGTACCTAACTAGCATTTACATTTAGTGTACAATGAAAAGCAATGATCCCTAAAATAGCCATTTTCTTTTTTCGGTCTCAAATGACATATTTATCCTTTGCTGTTGAGATGCAAACCTCTTCTTACTATGCAAGGACAATATCTCAACGCCCAATGCATCAAAACTCAACTGGTAAGGAAACTATAGCAATGCCCAATTTATGAAGGTCAAGTCAACTGGTAAATTAAATGAATAATCTGTGTGATTAAGAAAACTCAGAATGTAAGCATTTTTTACATACCCATTTAACCTTACAGGACTATTCTGAGAGAGACAAATACAGGAGTACCTTGCCGCTGAAATATTGTATTGAAATTAAATCCAAACAAAGTTAGAAAGATACCGTGAGTCAAGTCAAGATAAACAGATAATTAAGGGACAGTTCGGCTACAGCATTTGAACTTCATATGAGTTTGCTAATTGCCACAAAGTGTGGAATCTTGGGCTCAACAACCTTAAGCAAAAGGTCTAACAAACCCAGCTACAGAAATGATGACCCAGAGAGGAGATATTCCACAATGTAAATCATCTAAAATTCCAAACTTAACCCAAACCCGTTTTAGCTTAAGATTTTTACAAATATTATCTGCAGATTATTGTCTTTTAGATATATTTAAGGAGCAAGTTTAAGTGAAGGAACTTTCAGTTTGTCTATTAATATTTCTGAGGAATCAAATTTGTTTAATAAATCTGATAATAAAACCAACAAATTTTAGCAACATTGAGGAAGGCGAATCAGAGAGCAGCCGTTTCAAATTGATCCAAATTTATAAGAATTACATCTTGTTACAATGTTACTGAGACTTTTACATTAGGGGGGCACACTCAGGAAAGTTTATGGTGGCTTACATTTTAAACTTTTGCGAATATTCAAGTAGAAACTAAATATCAGAATACAGAAAAGTATTGTCAAAACTATCCAAATAAAAATTAAAAGTCTATCTCGCATGTTTGGAAAGGGCAGTATCTTCGTTTTCTTAAAATATATGCTTAAACTAAATAATTACATTTAAATACAATGCATTAATAAGTGATTTTATTCAAGAAAAAACATATAAATCAAGAGTTAGAACGTACTATAAATTAATCATTTTTCTGTATCAAATAGAATTTATTTAATTACTGTTAGTCTGTGAAATTTACCCAGACATTTGCTTGGAAGTAGAGTGTATGGTTCAGGAAGTAGGCTGTAAGAAAAAGGGCCACGTACTAGTTCAAAACATATGTTCCACGTAAGAAGTATTGAGGCAATCCATTGCCTATGACTGCAGTTTAAATCTATTCATATTTTCCATACAACATTTTTACAAATTCAGAGCTAAAGAGTAAATAAACACAAATGCAATGCAGACATACCGATCACGCAACTGCACAGTATAGACCAAGCCCCGGTTACGTACATAGTTATTCATCCGAGGGTTCTACAATATATTTCATAAGACGCCGAAAGCCTAATTAATGTTTCTAAAATTATACATTGAAAACCAGAAACGAATGTGTGGATAAAAGGGGGATATGTAATAACTTCAAAACCACTTTTGTGCTTTGTTTTGAGTTGGAGAAATAACTCATTTTGACACGGCGTAGGAACATACGTAATGGCATGACTGACTTAATATTCATACGCTGTATCAAACTCGTTCTTTCCGCACATGTGTAGTTTTTTCTATTTATGTGTTGGTACATATATTATCACTGTATTTCTGACTCAAAGTCTACAACTGTGTGTTTCTCGCAAATAGAAAAGGAAACGTTCATGATGGTAAAGTCATTTCAATAATTGATTTTGTCCCCTTTTAATTGCACGATATTCGGGAGATGGAATAAAAAAGAAAAATAAACAAAATGTTAAGTTATTAGATAGCGGTCTGCGATTTAATTTTAAAATTATATATATATATATATATATATATATATATATATATATATATATATATATATATATATATATATATATATATATATACATACATACACATCCCTGATTATAATGACTTTTTACTTACATTCCTGGGTTGGCCGGACACTTGTATTATAAAATGTCCTCCTCGTCTTATTACTTGAAATCATTCAATTGACTGCCCTTATCTGTGTAGATAAGGCTCGAAACAACACGGATACATAAACCAATGACTTTAAAGTATCATTGTAGGTATTTAACAGTACGTGTCGTTTAGGAGTGTTCGAATCGGCTTCTGTAGAATGCTGGCCAGTATAGTTGTTCTATGTTTGTTGATGCTTTCAGTTCAAAACAACAGCTACTTATAACCTTATTAGTAAATTTGTGAAATCTTTATCTTAATGCTTTTACCCATCTGCAATAGGGTAAAATGGAAAGCATAAACGACTTGTAGTATGTCCAAACGAAATTAAACAAAAGTCTGATTAGATCCGTTTCTGATTAAAGGATTATGTAGTCTATTCGTTTACCATTATTATACCCCCATAGTATTTAATAATGATATACTGAAATATACCAACGGGAGAAAATGATATCCCCATTTTGGCGAGAAAAACAAACTTTTATCGCTACGGTGGTGATATCACTTTTGGAACAGCTTTTTACCCCATTAAGAAAATATAACTGTCTTTAATTATGTTGTTCAAAACCTGTATTGCCCTATATTTTCATTTTTCTTCTTCTTTTGTCAACTGTAGATCCATCTAGTGTACAATGATGCAGTCAATCTGGTGCCACCAAGAAATGCCTAAACTGGAACTCAAACAACGAAAGATTTTACTTCCAGTATCTACTTTTATAATTAGTTTTGTACATGAATCCTCGAAACTGTCAGAACGTACGTGATCTGATAGTATGTGTCACCCATACAAATAGTGCATACCTGTAACTATTTACGTCACGCAATACACATCTTAAGGAAAGAACTCATTCTTAACTATAATAATACAGCCTTTTAAGGAATAATTTTAACATTGCTAGAGTAGGTGTCAACCAGTGCGGTAAGTCATGGTGCCACTCCCATGGCCCTTCTTCCTGCACAAAAATTCAAAACTTGTATAGACAGTCATGTGCGGTAACTCATGGTGTCACCGCCATGGATCCCCTTCCTGCACAAAAATTGAAAAATGTTATAGACAGTCATGTGCGGTAACTCATGGTGTCACCCCCATGGACCTCTTTCCTGCACAAACATTGAAAAATGTTATAGACAAACATGTGATGCAACTCATGGTGTCACTGCCATGGATCCCCTTCCTGCACACAAATTCAAAAATGTTATAGACAGTCATGTGCGGTAACTCATGATCTAACCCCATGGACCTCCTTCCTGCACAAAAATTCAAAACTTGTATAGACAGTCATGTGCGGTAACTCATGGTGTCACCGCCATGGATCCCTTTCCTGCACAAACATTCAAAAATATTATAGACAGTCATGTGTGGTAACTCATGTTATCACCCCCATGGACCCACTTCCTGCACAAAAATTCTAAAATTGTATAAACAGTCATTTTGGTGTCACCCCTTCCGATGGTGTCAACCGGTGCGGTCCGCACCCCCCGCAACACCCTAGTGACGCTACTGAGTCTAGTCACAATCGTGCATGAAATCGATGGAAAATGCAGGTGTTGATCTCTGTTGGTTTGCATGCCGAAAGTAAATCATAATCGGAAATCGGATACAGCAACTGCTACCAAACTAGAATGCAAGGTTGCCAAGACCACAACAAATTCCCGTTTGAATGTAGAAATAAATAAGATAAAGAATTAGTGTTCTTGCTAGAAAACTCACAATCATTTGAATCTTTAGTTTAAAGGTGTTCCATTCTATAGTCGTTCAGACCTAACCAATCTGTTATGTTTCTACGTTACCCCACCCAAACAGTATTAAAATGTGAAACGTGTAGACAAAATTTAAAAAATCTTTTCATTTTCATACAAAATATTGTAATTAATTTGACAAAATAAACAATCTAAAGCATGATATGTACAGGCTAAATTTGTTAAACGTCCCTTCCCTAAAATTATTGTAAAATTTAGGAACTTCTTTTTATGGATTAATTATGCAGTTGTTAATCGAATTGCCACGGAATGGAATAAAATCCATGAAAATCGATCTTTTTGCCATTAAAAAAAATATATAATGAAAAGAAATTATTTCGTTCGTTGTGCGTAGATATACGGAAATATTTCACTTGTCGAATTAAAATAGTTTGCATTGTCATAGTAGAGAAACCACTTTAAAAATTCAATTCAAAGTTTTCACTTCACTCCTGAAATATTTCCGTATATCTTATAAAATAAACGTAGACTCTCTCTCTCTCTCTCTCTCTCAACTAGGTTACAAGCGTTAACCTTGATTGACCTTTAAGGTCGGATCGGTTATGATTGCTCCATTCTTGAATCGTTTATAGTATTCGTTTATGCAAAATACACTTAACTAATTTGGTAGAGTGTTAACTATTTGCCTAATTCTGTGTGATATTGTACATTGAAACATTAAGAAGAGGTTCCGTGTCCGGATAATTTCTCTTATTGACATGCAATGACGAGACAAACATATGAGCTAAGTAAAAATTCCATGTGGGGCTTTTCGTGCAACATTATATTTCTAAAATATTTGGCACAGACTTCATTGTGTTAAGTACTGTAAAGGTAGTTAATTATACATACCAGTCTATGTTTCACTTAAGGGATCTGAAGTATTGTTCATGGCTGGATATATCAGACACATACATTGTATGAGCTAATAACAGACTCGGTCTCAATAGAATTATCAACAAACGTGTGAGATAATGACAATGGAACTATCAACAATCTGTCAACAAACGTATAACATACTAACAAACTGGATCAGTCGCTGTTTGAGTTGTAGGTTCTAACGCCATTTTTCAGCACAAGATAGGCTATACATGGCGGCCAGTGTTAATGGTGGAGGAGGAACCAGGGGAAACCCCGGAAAGAACCACCGACCTACGAACAGCTAATGGCAAGCTTTCTGACGTACACATATTTGCCGAGTCCGAGACTCGAACCCACGCAGACAGATGTGAGATGGCAGTGATACATAACGGTGAGCGCTTTAGACCACTCGGCAACTCGAGGCCCCAGACTGGATCTCAATAGAATTAACAACAAACGTTAGATAATAACATACTGGATCTCAAATGTAATGGACAAGACGCGTGAAAATTAGTACAAAGCAGCGGAACTTAAAAACTACTCACTGTTCTGTTTTTCGTTATGTGAATAGAATACTGGCAAAACGCAGACGTGCCACTTTGGAACAGAACATTCCATAAGCAATCTTTTACAAGGTAATCGAGGTAACGAGAAGTAATAGAATACGGAGTTTCTGAATAATGGAATAAATCAAGTTTCTGCTCTTATTTTTACATTTATTCGGGTGTAAACTGTGCCAATATGTTTGCTTCTATATTATATTTAAGGGCTGTTGAGAAGTAGCCAAACTCTTCTCCCCACTCACCCACGCAGCCAACCATCCCCCACACATCCCCCACCATACAGCCCCTGCCAAAACATCGGAAAGCATCCAGTTTAATGAATCATGAAATATTTCTTAAAAGCGGCTAATTATTTGAATATTTGAATATGAAACACTCGATACGTGTGGATAATGAATGCAACTATTTTGATCGTGCTACTACTTACTGTACTTGAGTTTATTTATTTATTACACCGAGTGCAAAGGACTCTGGACAAATGCCGTTTCTTTCAAGTCATATACTCTAAAAACAGTAACGCGACGTTAGGCTGTCATTTATTGCTTTATTCAGCAATGCATTCATCCGATGATATCATTCGTGTCGCGTAACTTTTCACAGAAAAAGACATAAAGATAAAATCATTTACCGATATGTCATTGCGATAGTTTTCATGCTACCGATATATCATCATATTATTGTTGGAAATTATCTATGTATCGTTACATTATCGCAGAATACTCCCAATATATCATTATATAATCGTGCATATTCCCAAATATATAGATATATTATTGTCACATAAGATTTATGTTTTACAAAAACAAATATTGAATATGAACCAACAGAGTGATCTATTTTGTGGGTTACATGAAAGTCGTTTACATTGTATTGTTAACTACTGCCTTGTTAACGACATAAAATGTTCTTGCCACGAAATGTTGTGACAAATAGATTTGTGGATCATTTAGTTATATAAACTGGAATAATGATGAGCAGAGACAAATAACGGAATCACCTTGTTTTTAAACAGACGAAATTACTGTCAAGACACTCTTATCTCTACATTATATGATAATAGTTGCATTTTGACATCGCATAATATATATCAATCAGTCAATTTTATTTCAGACCCACACCTGTACGGATTCTAACTGACGTTTTAGATGCTGATCTCGTTACATTCCTTAATATTTGTAAGTTCCGTGCAGACACTTATGTCCGCTAATTGATGTACAGGTTAAGACACTTTCTCGTATTTCTCGCGGCTCTTGAGTTACGGTCAACATCTTTCAGCAATATGTACAGAATATGTCCAGATCAAATCCTGTGTTGGACAAGTTATTAATGCACGGGGAATAACACAACACAACCTACTGTGACCATTTCGAAATTCGTGTGCATGTTGGACGACAACATGAAATAAGCATGTTCTTGTAAAATTATGCCCAACAACAAGGAGTTACAGATTACTGCAGACTTTCTCATGAAATGGTATGTTTAGGATTTTGGCGTCATTTGAAGTCAAAACCTGATCAGAAGCATCTTTAGAGATTTTCATCGGTGAACACGAATACTTTATGCCTCGCAAGATATAAATTGATAACATTCGACGCATAAAAAGTATTTTTGGTTCCTGTTTTGAGGAGGGGGCGAGTCATACGCAAATGGTTCTCCTTTTGAAAAGCAAAATGTGGCCTGTTACAGAATGTCAACGCCCTCATCTTGTTTTAAATTGTTGCATAATGTCTGCTGCAACTGTTGGGAATGAAGGCCTGAGAAGAATATTTCCAAGAAAAAACGTGTTTCTTTATTTCTTTTTCTATTCTCTATTTCTGAATACGTTGAATCATTGGAGCCAAAAACGATACTATACATGTAGGGAATGCGTGTAGGGATTTTTTTTATTGACTCTTGAAACTATATTTCACAGTTATGCAGTCCATTCCTAATTGTTACATGATTCGTGCATGTAATGTTTAACAATTTCGCTCAAAGCAATGGACTGTTGCTAACTTTCGGCATAAGCAAAATGTGTAAAAGAAATAGTACATATTGCTAAACAGTTATCGCTTTTTGAAGTTAGAAATTAAACTATTATTGCAGACATCGTTATACATAAAGAAGACATTATAAATGTAATAACGAATCATTACCTAAACAAAGACACTAAACCCGATCAGATTAGTCCTAAACTGTTACAAATGTAGATAAAGAAATATCCATATCCTTGTTAAAATTAATCAATAAATAGGTTGAATCATTATGTCACACACACACACACATACATCACATTACACAGTGAAAGCTTACTCGTGTCATGCCAGTTTGTGAGAAAGGAGTCACACCACTATCGTATAGTTAAACACCAATTTCTCTAATGAATTATGTGTCTAAGGTTTTTGAAAGATTTAATTCAGATATACCATTAAAGATTTTGCTGGAGTATGGACTAAAAAGTTATTTAACTTTCGAGCCATGATAAATGTTTGCCGGCAAATTGCATATTTTGAAACATATAAAGTATCAAACCGCTACTTCAGTATGCTGGGTTCCCATAAGTTCTTTGCTTGGGCCCATCCTATGACGTATGTATGCCATATAGCAGTCAGCTTCAACTCGCTAGGGTTACTATTTGCTGATGAAATTTCTCTTGCAACTTATTCTACTGACACTTTACAAGTACAAAATACAAAGGTTTATCAACAATGATCTTGCATATTGTATGTATGGGCAAACGGCATACTTGTTACTTTTAGCACTTCGAAAAACATATTATTAATCGCATATATTGGGTGCCCTATATATATATATATATATATATATATATATATATATATATATATATATATATATATATATATATATATATATTGAGCTTCTGAAAGAGTGACAGGTGTAAGGTGAAATTTTCTGCATTTGCAATATGCACAATGGACAGAATGTTGGCATGCTTCTGTTACATTCATGTACTGTGACTGAATTTTCTTTAGATGACGCTCTTGTGGAAACTGTACATGATCTAAGCACACATTTCACCAAAATGACTGTTCTCATGTGCTGGGAAATAAGCCTGAATTAGTCTAAAGTACGAAAAAAATTAACAGTTATTAAAATAGGAAAACAGACTTTGCCAGAATAAATAATACTAGCTTTTGAAAGTGCAATGAATACACTACAAAATATATAAAAATGTATAAAAAAAGTTATTGGCTCTTTTCTTTCCAATTACCACTGAAGTACATGAGGTGAAAACAACCAAAGTGAGCTAGTAGTCTTGTTGTTTTATTCCTCTTCCATTTCTGAACATCTGTCGTACAGCCAAACTGTATACTTTACTACCCAAGCTACACCTATCCATCATACAACATAAAATATGGAAAATTAAAAGTTATTTTAACAATATTTAAGATACACTAGGTTATCTTTAAAATATACAGTTTTGTTTGCAAATTAATTATGGGGCTGAAAAAATTATGGAGTTTCTCATTTGTGCTTTATAGTACCTAGTTTTGTAATGTACCCCCTCCCCGAGAAAACAGAAGAAATAAAACTGAGTAAAATGACACCTTAGCTGTTTGATGTTAACTAAACTTAACCCCGCAAACTGACTGTTTGGCACATTTTAAAACTTCAGAAACAGTGAATGCAAACATTTTTGAAAAATGTCTGCACGAAATAAAGATTTTAGCTTTAAAAACCAGCCTTTTTGGAGACATTGTCCCTAGTTCATCCTTGTCTTTTAGCACAGGTTAAATAACGATGATCTCATATTTAATTTCGAGACTTTTATGAATGTTTTTTAGTAATCTCCGTATGTATCCTTCGTCAAAATATGACATATTACACTGCATCACGAGTCAATGTTTTGAAATCTTCAATCGATGAAACACTGATGGTGCCAGATTGTGGATGTATATTTCATTTCAGTGAGTAGATTGAGAATTCTTCGGATAGGGTGTAAACTTTGTCATATCCAACAATCACAAAAAGCCCATGCCTAAACAATGCATTTCTCTGCAAATTATTGCAAAGAACGATAATACCTCTAATATTGTTCACATCTGTCAATTAATATTAATTAGGCATTCAAAAGAAACAGGACGTTGTTGTTGTTGTTGTTTTTGTTGTGGGGTTTAATGCCATTTTTCAGCTCACGATAGGCTATACATGGCGGCCAGTATTGAAGGTGCAGGAAGAACCCGGGAAAATCACGGAAAGAACCACCGACCCACGAGAAGCTACTGGTAAGCTTTCTCACATACCCACATTGGCCGAATCCGAGACTCAAACCCATGCAGACAGAGGTGAGATGACAGTGATCCGTAACGGAGAGCGCTTTAGACCACTCGGCCACTCGGGGCCCCGAAACAGGATGATGTAATCAAGAGAATGAATGTTAATCTCCAACAAAAATAATCTGGAACGAAGTCCTTAATTAATATATCTTCAGAGCGAAATATCGTTGTTCAGAGTCATTGCATAAACATCGTTGTAAAATAATAACTAATATTAATTTTGAGAGAAGTCCTAGGTCACAGCTAGAGATGAGTAATCGTGGTCAGCTTTAGCCCCACAGGAAATCTGGAATACAAAGTCAGAAAATATAAGAAACATCGGATTAAGTTACACCGAGGAACACAAATACGTTTTCATTATTCACTTGTCGACTATAGATAAAACGTGTAATGTGGACACCACCAGTGAAACATAACCAAGGTAAATAACTACGGCCATATAGTTCCAATAGCACAAAAGAAGGAAGTTAATGTTCTACAGAACCAAAATGCATGGTCAGTTAACTTTCATTAATGGTTCCACAAACAATTGGCATCTACTTTAAAACTGTTTAGCTTAAGATGCATCATTTTAAATTACGAAGAATTACTTCTAAGTTATCCTCTTATTCGGTCCGATTCGACCCTGCATTATAATGAGCCTACATTTCTCTATTTCTAAAATATTGTAAATGTTTACATAAAGAAATGTGTTTCATCGGCATTACATTTGGCTGGTTTTCATTTTACTAAAACTATTGCGTATCCGTGGTATGTGTGTGTGTATCTGGCTGTGTGTGTATGTGTGTTCGTGTATGTGTGTGCGTGTGCGCGCGCGTGTGTCATTTAGATTTGTAACGTAGCAATAACAAGTAGTCAGTCATATCGCTACGATGTCTACAGTGTGGCAGTTTATAGTGATTTCTAACACTGGGGCATCATGCTACAGACATGTAGCATCATGTTCCACCCTATTACATTATCGTGACACGTGGCCCACCAGTCCTAAAACTAACCTCTCAATGCTGAACGCCTAGCGAGGTAGATGTTATTTCCATTTATGTGAGTCTTTGGTATAACCCGGCCGGGGTTCGAACCCTCGACCACCCGCATCCGATGCGCACGCTCTAAACACTAGGCCACTGTGGCTGTTGGGTATCCGTGGTGGCCGAGTGATTTAAAGCTCTAGCATTTACCGGCCACTACACTCTCGCCTTTGTCCTCGTACGATTAGGCATCGGGCTTAGCCAATACGGTTATGTGAAAAAGCTTGCAAGTGGCATCACGTGGGTCGTTGGATTTTACCAGGGAGTTTTCCAGGAATCTTCCTTCACAGGTTATACGGGCCGCCATGTATAACCTATCACGTAATAAAGTCGGTGTTAAACCAAGAAGTACAACAACCGATGATTATTTGCATAGTTTGTATTCAGTATTTATTAAAATCATTTGCTGATATTATATATAATAAACACATTTTATAAAAATGTACTAATTTTCTTCTTTTCATCTTATTCACCTACATCTGTACTTTTATCTAAATATGTCTTTGTAAATATAAAGACATATTTACTTCACTATTTCCAATAAGCATCACATATGCCAAGCTCTACTAGGTTAATGTGGTATTTATTCAAAAATCTTATTTTTGTTTTGTTTAAGGAATTTTGCATGAATAAAGTAATAATCATACTAGTGTCTTGTTATTGCATGGAAAAAAGTGAAAAACTTAATTCCCGCCAGGATTATCTTTGTTACACCTCATAATGGTGTATTTCAAAGCAATCTCTATATCCTCGTATTATTAGACACACTTTACAAAAAATATCTCCTAATTACCAACCGAATGTCAGCTTCACATTAATGATATCGCATGTAAAAAAAATCATAAAAAAGATATAATGTAAAATTGCTCCTTTCATTTTCTTAAAAGCAAATCCATGGAAAGCATGCAAATCGAATTTCAAAAAAGAGGAAAACTTCGAACAATTGCTCTTCGGTTAATTTCTTGCGCCTACTGCGTTACTTGTCCAATTAATTTGATTAGAAAGATTTACACGAAACATGCTTTTAAAGAAATCAACGTGAAAATTTTATCAGAATCACAGGCGTTCTTTCGTTTTATATTGCTATTTGTTAACATTGTTTTTTGGATTTTTTGTTTTACGGTACAGGTAGTAGGGCATTAGTGCTAGGCAATTGGAATAAAGTGCCTTATCCATGGACACACCACGGCATTCAGGTGTATCGCGGATTTAACACTAAGAAAGTCGAGGGAACACTGAGACGATAATATTTTATTTGACAGTAAAAGAATGGTTAACAAATATGCAAGGGAAATATTGTGCTTGAATGTTGTCAGATCTAAAAATATTGCTCTATAATAAATTAAATCTAGCAATATTATGCTGGAATATTATTAGAACTAGAAATAGAGTGCCAGACTATTATTAAATCTAGAAATATGGTGCTACAATATTGCTAGAACTAGCAAGAAAGTAATACAATATTATTAAATCTAGCAATAGTATGTTAGAATATTGTTAGGTCTAGCAATAGAGCGCTAGAATATGATTAGGTCTAGTAATAGAGTGCTATAATATTACTAGAACTAGCAATAGAGTGCTAGAATATTATTAGGTCTAGCAATAAAGCGCTAGAATATTATTAGGTCTAGTAATAGTGTCCTAGAATATTATTAGGTCTAGTAATAGAATGCTATAATATTATTATATCTAGCGATAGTGTGCTATAATATTACTAAAACTAGCAAGAGAGTGCTAGAATATTGTTAGGTCTAGCAATAGAGTGCTAGAATATTATTATATCTAGCAATAGTGTGCTATAATATTACTAGAACTAGCAATAGAGTCCTAGAATATTATTAGGTCTAGTAATAGAGTGCTATAATATTATTAGGTCTAGCAACAGAGTGCTAGACTATTATTAGGTCTAGTAATAGAGTGTTGTAATATTATTAGGTTTAGCAATAGAGTGCTAGAATATTATCAGGTCTAGTAATAGAGTGCTAGAATATTATTAGATACAGCAATAGTGTGCTGTAATATTATTAGATTTAACAATAGAGTGCTAAAATAGTATTAGGTCTAACAATAGAGTGCTAAAATAGTATTAGTCCTAGTAATAAAGTGCTAGAATATGATTGGGTATAATAATAGAGTGCTAGATTATTATTAGATATAGCAATAGTGTACTTGAATATTATTAGAACAAGAAATATAATTTGTAGAACATTAATAGGTCTACCAATAGTGTGCTTGAATATTGTCAGATATAGCAATATTAATACAATATTGGGCTCCGAAAAAAATTTCAGAGCCGACAATATTTAATTTGTCTTTAATCCTTAATGACGAAAGTGGAATGTTTTATGTTAGTGTGTTTCAACTCTCATTCAAGAGTTGGTTATGCGTATGCTCATTCCAATCTTGAAAAGAAAAGGAAAATATGGAGGCCGGGATGGGGAAGGGTTGTGGTTAGTAGGCAAGAGATTTAAAGTTATTTTGTAAAAGTAAATTGTTCTATTAAATCATTGCATATGTCAAGTGTAATGTACAGTCTTGCTCGTGCTACTTGCAATTTTGACTCAGCGAGGATTGATTTTATCCACAATAGTCCAGTCCCCAAATTTCATCGTATCAACTGTTTTACCTTTTGACTACTGTTTGTGTTGTTCTTTCTTCTGAAACTGTATTATATATATATATATATATATATATATATATATATATATATATATATATATATATATATATATATATATATATATATATATATATATATATATATATATATATATATATATATATATATATATATATATATATATATATATATATATATATTCTGGATTTGAAAATTAAACAAGACTTAATTTGCAATAATATATAATAAGTGTGTGTGTGAGTGTGCGAGTAAGAAAAAATGGGTTACTATTACAATGTTATTTCGAGAAAGAAATATCCACCTCTTATCTCCATATTCACCGATTTACATAATTTTGCTTTGTTATGATGGTCATTCTTATCAAAACTAGATTTTATTGGTTGTCTCAGAGGATATCTAGGGAAATGGAGATAGAAGAATTACTAAATGAGTTTGTTTAGGTTACCCATGGGCACTTGAAAGCATTGTCATCGTGCCTTTCTAGACACATGAACTATACATAATTTGACGGGCAGATGTTAGTAATATTGCATTTACTTGATAAATAGGCAGGGAACTTTACCATTTGACAGTTTACCAAAACCCCATTGGAGCAACAAAATTCGTACATTCTAATGAAATAATCGGCTAAGTCAATTAACTTTCCCATGGCCGCACATTCTGTGAAATCAAAAATAAAGATACATTGCAATCTGAATAACAGGAAGAAAGTTCTTTGATTTGGACGGTGGTATTACTATTTGTCCGATTATCAATATTCTTCGAAAAGATATCTCTGAATATTTTTATTTTTCTGTCTCTGATTACGTTGTAAAATTGCAGGAAACATTTGTCCGCACGATTGAAATGATTTTGTTTGATTCGATGTTTTAAGTGGAAGATTATGTCGTGCTGTCACAAGCAGAGGAACACCATAGTAGTGGATCCGGCCTGGTAACATCGTGGGAATCGAACTCGTATCCTTCTAGAGACGGGACAGCCTCCCTTAACTCAGAATCCCCGAATGTTGCCTTGTGCATAATGAGGTAGTACCCTTGTTGCTGGATCTGTGGCCTTACTGAAATTCATGACTGATCGGATTGGATAGTATCAGAGAATAAAGGACATATTTAGTTTTACAGAGATTCTAAATAATGCAGTCGTCCCACTTATGTTAACTTATACCGTCGAGAAAGTCGGATTTATTTCCCAGGTTAGATTTTTTCTTGAACAAACAAATCGTTGGTTCCGGAACCGAACGTTGTGTCAGTATTTTAGACTTCGTTAAGTTTGGACTAAATCAACATGGTCCAAACGGAGCCGAGAGAGCTGAAACTTTTCAAAAGAAAGATGAGATTTAGATTTGGAAAAAAATGGCTTGGAGGAGAAAATCGTTGGTCCAGTCAGCAAACAGTGAAAAAATAAATGTTATCTACTCTTGTGCAGGTAAGATAACAAAAGCTTCGTGTACATAATTAAGCACGTGACTATACAAATGTTTCTATAAACAAGATGTCCTTGTATTGTCAGAAGTAGTGCAAGGGGCCAACCTACGGACAGTGGGAAAATACATTACAGAACCCCCTGAGCCACTCGTCGGACAAGATTTATACAGACAATGGAAAAATACATTACATAACCATCTGGGCCACTCTGCTTATACGGGCAATGGGAAAATACATTACAGAACCCCCTGGGCCACTCTACAGACAAGATTTATACGGACAATGGAAATCTCAGTAAAAAACACATTGAGACTATAAATGGACGAAAGGTTGGGGTTATATACGGACATTAGGAAAGGGACAGGTAATGTGACGTCATAGTACTGAAGATTGGTAACAATCTAGCAAGGGGCTGACCTCAATCGGGACCAAAGAGCGTGAAAAATCATAGAACGTTTTGACGGGACAAAGACATATAGAACACATCCAACGTACAACAAACACAAACAACTATACAACTGACTAAAACATTTTGTAGGCAAGAAAGCAAATCTGTAAGAGGCATATGAGTAGCCTTGAAAAGGGCCTTTGGGTTCTTCTTCTTCTTCTTCTATTTTCTTTAGTTCTTCCACCATTTCCTCACTTTCTCAAGGATTCCTTTCTTCTTCCTTTCCTGCTCTGGCATCCAGTCAGGATGCCCCATGTATCTAAATTTCTCCTGTACCTGCATCCAGTTTTTATTCAGTCTTTCAAACCAAACTCCTCTTTTTTCTTTCTGTTGTCTTTTTCCTTTCTCTCCTTTGCCCAGTTATCTTTAATCATTTTCACCTCTTCTTTCATACCTTTCTCATTATTTCTTCAGCTTTCTTTAGTTGGTGTGACCAACACTTCACAAATGAGCCCTCTGTAAAATTAAATATTGTTTCTAAAAAGCACCTGACTTTGATGATATTGTCAAGTACCTCCTTCAAGGTTCTGTTCTCACATACGGAGGTTGAATGAAGCCTCTTAATTTCTCCACGTCCTCCTCTGTCATGCCTTGTATCTGATCCCTGGCTACTTTCAGACTGGTCACAAAGGCTAGGCTACCTTGAAACTTCCATTCATCTGCTTTCCTTTCCCCACATGGAAAGGGGAAAAACAAATCCAAAATATACTGTCAAAAACCACAATATCTACTATGCACACAAACGTACGCGAACGCGTATAAACCCAAAATCTACTAGCCACACATTTATTATCCACACAAACGTACGCGAGCTCATACGAACACACACACACACACACATACGCACACTTTCATCAGCAAATGAGTCATTGTTTATAGTCACACCGCTCCACATATTCACCAACTGGCAATTTGAATAGTCTCTTTTCTAGAGATCTTGGTAGCCCTGGGAAGGGCTGTATTTTTGGAACTTTAGATGCACCAGATTAACGGTGACACATCCCAAGCCAAGCACCACAGACACAACACCGACTCCACTCGTTGTCCAATGGATTGTTGTGGTTGGAAGCGCAGACGGGGCTTCAATGGCTTCACTATCCAAGTCCTCTGCTTGAGTGATAGTAAAAACTTGTTCTTGTCTCCTTCGTCTATTATAGAATCGTTGATGTTGCTGTCGTTGAGGCTCCCACTCTTATCTTTGCCTCTCCAATTCCACGTTCCATTTTTCTATCTGGAGAACGTCGGGTCTTGGTGGTGGCATTGGCTGTGGTGCTTGTCGCAGGGGCGATGTCCTCACCATATACTTGACTTCGCTGGTCTGTATCAGGATGATATGAGGTGAGATATGTGTTTTCTTTCCCTCCTCTTCTTTCTTTTTCTTCTCCTCTTCCTTGTTTTCAACTCTGGCACTTTCTTCTATGGCCTCCATGGCCAGCTCATACAGCAGGCACCGGGCGTACTCCAGGTGCATCTGAAGTTCCAAAAGCTTGGTTAGTCTGCTGCTCATTCTTTGTAGTTCACGAATCAGGGATGGATAGCCAGATTTACTTACTTACTTAATTAATTACTTACTTTGGATTAAAGTGGTTTTCGCACAGCCATGCATGTACCACTGTTTAATTACTCCTGGGGAAAGGAATTCAAGCCACTTCCCCAGGCATTAATGTGCTCAAAGACGAATGTTTAAGTGAAGACATCAGGCAATGGGACTAAGAGTAGTCCCCAACTGTCTGATAGGAGGGTTTTATAGGAGAGTGGGTATAGACCCGACACACACTCATTTTTTCAGTCAGTATCTACCGAACAGCCTACGGTGTGTATGAATGGGAATAGAGCCATTACATACTCATACTTATGTAGGTAGAGCAAAGGCCGTGCACTGCACGCTGATTGATTTTGATGTCCGTTCGAAGAAAGGAACGAGAGGGTGGAAAGGTCAGGTCCAAGTTCACAGGTCGGTGCTCCTAGACTCCATGGTATTTTTGCCTAAATTTGTAATCTTACACAATTTGGAATAAAAAGTATGTGCTATTTCTTTTGTTTTAGAGTTAAGAGGAAGAGAATTACCTAGGTTAACAGCTTTATTGAGATGGATTGCCACCTTGTTCGGCTGGTCCTGATGGTCTTTGGACTTTTAGACCACCTTGTTTGTTGGATTAAATTTAGGATCATATGAGCTTGGTGTTTTTTTTATTTTGATTGCAGCTTTGTGCTGTCGGGCCTGATGGTCTCTTGTGTTTAGACCACCTTATAAGTGCTAATTTAGGGTCTTACTCTCCTGGTGATGGTAATTAGATTGCCACTATGAGTGGTGGGGCCTGATGGTCTTGGGTATTGGACTAACAACTAACTTACAGTCGACCAAACCTCTGTCTGGTTCCTACTGCTGCTGTTGCTGTTGCTGTTGCTGTCTCTGCTTCTGAAGTCTGTACTGCTTCATCCGTTCTTCTTTCTCTTTCTTGATCTCCTCTCAGAAGAGCTCTTCTATCGGGTCTTTGATCACTTTCAACATTCTGAGATTCTCTGTCTCCTTAGGCTTGGCTTTGCATGATACGATGCAAATTCACGTAAGTTTTCTAGAGGAGCGCTTTTCCGTCTCTCGAATGTGGTAGTACTTTTCAGGGTTTACTAATGGTAGTGAACTTTGGTTGAGTGTAGACTCTCTGGGTCTGAAATCTGACTCACTCATGTCATCTTTAAAATCACTGGCTTGAACTTGTGCCAAGACTTCAGGTACTGTACTAGGTGGTAAGTCACGTTTCTGTATTTTACTTTCTTCTCCTTTCTCCACGACATGATGCGATTGTTTCACCATGACAGCCAAAAGTCGAATTACTACATATTAAACGCCATGGGTCTCTATATACATGTCAGACCCGTGTATTCCCTAAATAAAAGGTCAGTGTCTTCCCTCCCAGTATTCATTTCGTTCTCAAACCGACCAGAACGATGAAAGACCCCACGCCGATCGAACTTCTGATGCGAAGTGCCATACGATATTTTTCTTCAGACAAGCCGACGGACTAATCCCCCTCCTTTCGAGATAAAAGTCAAGATATTTACTATATCTGTAAAAATAAAGGACATTGGTCTTCAGAGTGTCCAGACCGTCACAAAAGCAAAACCGGTGTCAGAAGAGACAAACAACGCCCTACAAAACAACAGGAGCAAGTGGAAAAGATGCAATCAGAACAGGAAGAAGAGGTACCATCCCCAAAAGAGGAACCCAGACACGTCCAGAAAGAGAAAAAAAAAAAAAGAAGAAGAAAAGAAGACGGAGAGAAAGTGAGGAAGAAGAGGAGGAAAAACTTGTGCAAGTGAAGAAATTTATTTAAAAAAAAAACAGTGAATAAAGATACAGAAGAAGTCAATGAACTTTTAAAAGTATTGTGTTCTGAATTGGATTGTAAAAAAACGTAAGTGTCTCTTAGTTTTTATATTTTAGAATATGAATCTGCACTAACGCACTCACTCACACACGTACATCATGGGCAGAAAACATGATTTTGAGTTTGGATTGATTTTGGCAAAATGATATATATCTCTTTTCAAGAGAAGTGGATGGCCCTGAAAAGGACCGTTGGATATATGTTTGTTTTTATATTTAAAAAAACTCAAAGTGACGTAACCAGCTTTAACTCCCTTAAGCATTTGCCACGGCCAAGGCCCACTTCTAGACTGGCTCCAGTCGCTGATGATTTGGTTGAAATTATATGGGGTGGTATTGCAGGCGTAGTGACAGGGATAGGTTGTTTGATTCGGGAAGATCTTTTTCTCTTGGGTCGTATTAAAGAAGTATGATAACATTTGTTTCAGACTCCTTAACACTGCTAAAATGTCTAACAGTACTGTTACCGTTTGACTTTCGCTGTCCACCTTCTCTCTTAGACTCTATTTCTTCTCTGCTGCTTTTTTCTTCCTGTTGTTTCCTTCTATCTTCTTCTTCTTCACTCTGTTGCTGTTGAAGGACAAAAGATTGTTCTGCTTCTTTTTCTGCTGTTATAAAAACATCTCCAATTCTTTTTTCTGTCTCTTAAAATCCTTGCCGTGTGGTAAAGAAGGAGAAGATGGTGAAGGTACTGGTACCGAAACAAATTCTTGCAAAGAAGAAAGTAAATCGAATGAATTCCAAATAAAATCGGTCTCTTCTGGAAGTAAGACTGTGTTGACTTTGGTAGCCGCTGCTATACCATCTCTTCTCGTCTCCTCGGCCGGTGCACCCTAATTCAGCGTCTTCTTCATTTCCGTCATGTTTGAAAACTATGTCGCATGGATTCACGACACACCTATATAGGGAATGTGACGTCACTGTCAGCTCTCTTCGGACTGGAAGACAGACTCCACGCTGAGACTGAATTTTGTAACGCGTGTAGGATTGGTGAATAAACTCAGTCCGATTCTATCCGCTCTTCCACTATAAATAACCGAAGTTCACTGCATTTCCTTCACCTGTCCTCGTCACAAGATGTGGACAAACGTAGAATCATCTACTCTCATATCGTCAATGCTGTTCCATGCGGACTTATCCATGTATGTCAGATCATCATGGACAATTATTCGGATCACTGATACAGGCGTTTGGAAAAGAAGAATTTATGTGGAGAGACAAGGCTGTTTGAAGAGAGTTCTCATCTACGGTCCAGAAGTCAGATGAAATATGAGGAAGAAAAGGAGATATATGTGTTGCCCTCTACGTAAAACGAAATGATGTTAACAAAAAACCAAAGGCCCTTTTTAGGGCCAATCATATGCCTCGGAAAGATTTGCTTTCCTGTCTAAAGAAAAGGTTTGTGTGTTGTATGTTGGATGTGTTATATATCTCTATGTCCCGCCAAAACGTTCTAGGGTTTTTTTCCCGCTTTTTGGTCCCGACTGAGGTCAGCCCCCTGCTACATTGTTACCAATCTTCAGTACTGTGACGTCACCTTACCTGTTCCATTCCTATTGTCCGTATATAACCCCAACCTTTTGTCCGTATATAGTCCAAATGTGTTTTTCACTGAGATTTCCATTGTCCGTATAAATCTTGTCCGTAGAGTGGCCAAGGTGTTCAGTAATGTATTTTCCCATTGTCCGTAGGGTGGCCCCCTTCACTACTGTCAGAAGTGACAAGAAAACATTGGATCCTAACCCCATCTCAGGTGAAAATGATAGTAATATACCACGTTCTATGAGTTAACCTTTCAGCCATCTCGGCCCCTGCTCAAACTGAGACGTAAAATAACGACAATATAAGCCAGTTGGGGCTGGAGATTCTTATTTATGATCATCTATATTGGAATTCATATTAGACCAAGATGCAGTTTGAATCACTATGTAGAAAACCTTTTAAAACCTAATTAAATATCAGAAAAAGCATATTCTTGTTCGAGATGATAGATCGGTTCTTCAAGAAATAATTCGTATCACTGCTTCATATACAAATTCTAAAAAATACATTTAGGTCAATTAAAACATAAAATTTAATAATTTGAATACTGTTCTTGTTGGATTTTGAAAATACGTTTAGAAAACAAAACCACACTTTAATAAATTTTATTAAAAGGATTTTACTCATTTATAATCACAATCAAGCCATATATTACAGTGACCTTAGCAAGTCATGAAATAAAACAAAGTAATGGGGACGAATGGTTGGAACTATATTGTCACTCGTAACATACAAACCTATCCGCCTATCTGAATGGCTTAGAGATAATATCCAAACTTGGATAGTAAAACGGCAGTTAGCAGAGGTGCTTACTTACCGACGATGGTGTATAGTTTACAGTAACCATGACAATATGGCCAAATGATTATAGGTTTATGAGGTAATACATTTTTTACATGTTAGATCACCGGCATAAACGGCATGTTACGACCATATTTACTTCGTCTTCGGCTCCAGTTGCAACGGTGTTCATGAAGGTTCAAGACGCACATTCTAACATGTAACTTTACTATCCCATCGAGCCATTTACGAAGGATAATAACACCATGGCCTTCATCACTTTCACTCTTCGAAACTTTTATGATATATAGAGAATGGGTTTGAAAGTAAATTCACATTTTGCAATGTATTTGCATGTAATTACAGACACAGTTGAAACATTAATTATGTAAATGTGGCTAGTAAAGAGTATGCACATCAAGGTCTAATACAATTAGGATTATATGAGAGCACATGCCAATAGTAAATTAAATTATGTAGTCGCATGTAAGTTGAGTCCAACTGCAAATAGCACCGACCCTGATCTGCCATAGTAAACTACACCGGTAGATCAGGGTCTCTACAATTTCTTAGAAATAATCAGTTGAACAATCAAAATAGACCTTGATCTGTCAGAATGTTGGTAGTTCAGGGTCTATGTTGTTTGCAGTTGTACTCTGCTTGTGAGTAAATACGGTTGTACATTTTATGATATGGCACTGCACTGCCACTTTAGGCTTATACATTGTGATTGTAACCATACCAGTGGTACCAAAAATCATATAATGTTCATTACGATTTATATTTTTTTTTACACATTTCTATATAGGATAATTACAGCAAAAATTGTTGGGAAGGTGGTTACATAGCGATCGCGATCCGATCAACTTTAGAGCGTTACAGCTTTATACTAAGATTCAAATGGATTAGAGCTTACTTATTGGGAATGCGCTTATCTACATTGTTTCTGTATTCAAACGTGAATTATGCCAAGTATGAAAGATATTACATGGTGGTCAGGTTTTGTCAATTTTATCCAATATTCTACTAGTTTCTTCTACATCCACCAACCCCATACTCCTTCAGCAAATATATTAGCACATATATTACCCACCACAACCACCAAGTTCTGATGAGTCTGTGTTAAAATATTGTTACTTTCGTCAAGTGTATAATTTATGCATAGACAAGAGCGATGAATCATCCACATAATACATGGACAATATGCATGCTTTTGTGAACACTTAACAAGCATAGGTCGGTATGATAATAAAGACTACCGAGGCGAAGGTGGGGCATTTCAACCATTACTCAGCAAACCTGCGCAATTCATAATTAAAATTACAGAAGCGCAGGAGGAAAATAGTCATCTGGTTCATCATATTTTAATATTCACTGATATTAAAGAATCACAATAAGACTATATTCATAGAACCAATCACAATAAGACTATATTCATATAACCAATCACAATAAGGCTGTATTCATGGAACCAATCAATATACTGAATAGCATTAACTCCTGAACCAATCAATATATTGAATAGCATTAACTCCTGAACCAATCAATATATTGAATAGCATTAACTCCTGAACCAGTCAATATATTGAATAGCATTAACTCCTATCTCGATGTGATATTCCTTGGGATACAGCTAGTACAAATATGACTCGGTCTCAATTAGATGAAATGATGTATGATGCGTGAAAGATACGTGGAAAGTGTGAGGAAATTTAACAATGAGGAAATTAATAATTTCCCAAGGACAAGTACAAACCAAAAAGTCATCGATACGTAGCTAGAGAATCTTCAAGAACAAAGTACTAGCGAAGTTATGGAATCAGCGCATTATACAAGTATCGCTCTCACCAATTATGCGATTGGCCTTTTGGAGGCAAAAGACAAAGTCGCCCATAATGCACCAAAAAATCCAACTGGAAAGATACATCCGACGTACAAAAGAGAATCCAACAGGAAAGATACATTCGATCTACCAGAAACGGACGATCTTCAAACAGGCAACACATCAACATTCAAGAAAACAACAACCCTATGAAGCAGCAGTGTGATGTCAGTATAACAGAACTTAAATAAATTACAGCTGCGAACAAAATCATATTGTTTGGAACAGTAATATGTAGTATCACATATAAAACAGCAAACACCATTATATATGTAGTATCACATATAAAACAGCAAACACCATTATATATGTAGTATCACATATAAAACAGCAAACACCATTATATATGTAGTATCACATATAAAACAGCAAACACCATTATACATGTCGCATGAAATATAAAACTGAAGAAAAAAAAACTTTTTTGTAGAATGCCACATATAACAGTAAACACCATTATATATGTGGTATCACATAAAAAACACCAGTATATATGTTGTATAACACATAAAACAGTAAACAGCACTATATCTGTAGCATCAAATAAAAATCACAAACACCATTTGATCTTTAACATCAAATATAAAACACAACACTATTTGACCTGTGGAATCAAGTATAAAACAGCAAACACCATTATATCTGCAGTATCAGAACTAAAACAGCAAACATCATTATATATGTAGTATCAAATATGAAACACAAACAATATATATATATATATATATATATATATATATATATATATATATATATATATATATATATATATATATATATATATATATATATATATATATATATATATATATAATTTGTTGGGTTTCTTTGTTGTTGTTTTTTTTTTTTAAGTCCCTATCGCATGAGAGCAACCTAGAGGTTCAGACGTTCTGATGATGCTTATATATGTTAAGGCAATCAAATTACTTTATATCTCAATGAAACAAAGACGATTTTAATGTAATGCCATTCCAAACATCAGTTTAAAATGAATTTTAAGGGCTAGTGTAATATGATATCGAGGTCATTTTCTACAGTCCTGATCTGTTGACCTTTGAGGGAAACAATACCGAACTCCACGTTTAAAACTAATGTTCCTTCGGGCAAGTACCCTAATGCACTTCCAATCTGATACGTTAGTCCTTGTTTTGATGAGCTTATAAATAATGTCAGCAGAAAATAAAATCTTTTCTTCGAATAGCAAATGCTCATTTTGGCATGCAAAAATAGACTTTTCAAAACGATAAAAGTATACTAAATACTTCACGTTTAATATTGCTCTTGTTTGATTTAGCGAGTGCAATGCTGGTATGTAATATCGAGTATCGAGGTACATCTGATATTAAAATAGGAACAGAGCGTTAAACCTCCCCTTAAAGTTGGATGTTATAGCACAGTTACAGAGCGATAGACGTACCTTCAAGTTCGATTGTATAGCATTGGTACAGAGCGTTAAGCGTCACCTTCAACTTGGACTTTATATCATAGTTACAGAGCGTTAGATCTCCTCTTCAAGTTCCATGTTATAGCTAAGGTACAGAGCGTTAAGCCTCCCTTGAAGTAGGATTTTATAGCATAGGAACAGAGCGTTAAGCCTCACCTTGGAGTTGGAGTTTATAGCATAAAAACAGAGCGTTAAACGTCCTATTCAAGTTGTACCTTATAGCATAGATGCAGAGCGTTAAGCCTCACCTTTGATTTTGAATTTATAGCATAGGAACAGAGCGTTAAGCCTCATCCTGAAGATGGATTTTGTAGCATAGTTACAGAGCGTTAAACCTCACCTTCAACTTGGATTTTATAGCATAGGTACAGAGCGTTAAGCCTCCCCTTCAAGTTGAATTTTAAAGCATAGTTACAGAGCATTAAGCCACACCTTGAAGTTGGATTTTGTAGCATAGATACAGAGCGTTAAATCTTACCTTCAAGATGGATTTTATAACATAGGTACAGAGCGATAAAACTTCTCTTCGAATTGGATTTTATAGCATAGGCACAGAGCGTTAAGCCTCCCCTTGAAAAAGTATTTTATAGCATAGAAACATAGCAGTAAGCCTCACCATGAAGTTGATCGTTCTAATATAGGAACAGAGCGCTAAGCCTCGCCTTGAAGTTGGAGTTTATAGCATAGGTACAGAGCGTTAATTCATTACCTTCAAATTTGATTTTATAGCATAGGAACAGAGCGTTAAACCTCCACTTCGAATTGGATGTTATAGCATAGGTACAAAGTGTTAAGCCTCACTTTCGAAATGGATTTTATATGATAGGAACGGAGCGTTAAGCATCAACTTGAAGTTGGAGTTTATAGCATAAGAACAGTGCTTTATGCATCACCTTCAAGTTGGAGTTTATAGCATAGGTACCGAGCGTTAGGCCTCATCATGAAGTTGGACCTTCTAATATAGGTAAAGAGCGTTACGCTATAAACGTTGGATGTTATAGCATAGGTAAAGGTCATTAAACCTCACCTTCAAGTTGGATTTTATAGTATAGGAACATAGCATTAAACCTCCCCTTCAACTTCAATTTTATAGGTTAGGTACAGAGCGTTAAGTTTGATTCTATAGCATAGTTAAGAGCAACAGCCACACCTTGAAGTTGGATTTTATAGCATAGGAACAGAGCGCTAAGCCCCACTTTCAAGTTTGATTTTATAGGAACAGAGCGTTAAACCTCCCCTTCAAATTGGATTTTATAGCATAGGAACAAAGCGTTAAAGTTGGATTTTATAGCATAGATACCGAGCGTTAAGCCTCACCTTCAGCAGGAATTTTGTAGCATAGGAACAGAGCGTTAAGCCTCACCGTGAATTTGGACTTTCTAATATAGGTAAAGAGCCTTAAGCCTCGTCTTAAAGTTGGATTTTATAGTATAGGAACAGAGCCTTGTGCCTCACCTTCAGCTTGGATTTTATAGCATAGGTACAGAGTGTTAAGCCGCACCTTGAATTTGGACCTTCTAATATAGGTAAAGAGTGTTAATCGTCGCCTTGAAGTTGGGGTTTATATCATGGGTACAGAGGCTTAAGCTTCACCTTGAGGTTGCATTTTATTGCATAGGCACAGGACGTTAATCCTCACCTTGAAGTTGGATTTTATAACATGAATACAAGGCGTTAAGCCTCACCATGGTGTTGGATCTTCTAGTATTGCTGATTTTGTTTTCATTCAAGACCAATCATCATAGCTGAAACCTCCTGTGTCCACGTGCCATTTAAACTGCTTTTACTAAAGGTCCATATCTATTACTCATTTTGCTTTTGCTCATGCCCAATATCGTTCACGAATTTTGCATTTCCCTCAGACTATCTCCATTTCTTACACTTGATTTTGCTCCCATCGCCATTTCCCATTATGCGTTTGATTGAGTCAACATTTTATGATGATTTTCTGTTTGATCAAAACCATTTTCATCTGATCCTGCTGATTATCTATAACAGGTAGTGCATCGTAGTCCAACGTTTATAATCTTACAGAAGATAAGTCTTCGATCAGTGGTTATCTGTCTATCACAGACATAAGGAGTACTACAGTTGGATAACAAAGAAGTGCAGTTTTTGTTTCCTCCAATGCTCTGTTAGTAAGCAAAATTTGCTTCACATAATTTTATATAAATTAAAACTATTTTGTACTTCACTACTTTACAATGAGATGTGTTATGTTTTCTTGTCTCAACTCAGCAACAAATTCCCTTTATCGTAGAGAGTTCAGGTTATCAGGTTATGTATAAATATTAAGGAATTACCTCCCCCTCTTATCTTGCTGAACACTGGTTTGTGAGACAAACGGGTATAATATTAGGACTAAGAATAGTGCCAGACTTGAAATAGATAAACCTTCATTCCTACCCTAATTTATTCATGTTTGAAATTCACTCCCATAGTAAATAAAACATGAAAGTAACTATTCTATATTGATAAGTACAACAGAAGCTGTTAGCAACATCATGTATATAATTACCGATGTCTGGTCTTTTAGACTGTACAAACCATCAGATGTATAGATGCTGATGTCTGGTCTTTTGGACTATACACATCAGTGGGTGTATTATCGGGTGAAATACCGATGTCTGGTATGTTAGACAAATGATGATGTCTGTTTTAAACACCGTATAAAACATCAGAAGTATAGACCGATGTCTTGTGTTTAGACTGTACAAAACATCCAATGTAAAATACTAATGTCTTGTCTTTTAGACAGTGCACAGCATAAAGTGACGGACCAGCAATGCTGACAAAGTCAGTCATCCTTATGAATCTATGAATGCACAGATGATTATATTGTAACTTTATAGGCATAAGAAAAAGCACCTGTCCCCCATAGCGTTAAGTGTGTGATTTATCATGCACACAAAAAAAAAGAATATGCGTGGGATTTTATTTATTGAGGATGCAAAAAACTTCATAGTTTATGAAACTGACGTTAAATAAAACCAAATTAGAACGATACATTTATTTGTGTTTTTCCACTGCAATCTCTTTCATATCTACGATTGTTGGGGGGTCATATTAACTTAAAACCCACGATCGTTAGTTATAAAAATAGCTGGCGAGCTTCCAAAACATGCTGTTTGATGTATCCATTAAACGTGGATGACTTTATTGGTGTTTATCTCTTGGGAAGCTTACCTTACGTTATGCAGCAGATCAGGCTGCTCCCTGATCATGTTATCTTAAATGCTCTTCATTTGGGTCATACTAGTATGACCCTTCGCATTGTCCATGAAATCAGACACAACATGCAAACATTAAATGTAAACCTCTGTAAAAAAAAAAAGAAAAAAATAAGAAAAAAAAAAGACCAAAGAGAGAAAAAATGATTCAAATCAAGCACGCAAGACAATTAAATAACATGATCATTAGAATATGATTTATGACTTTGAATTGCTAGAATGGCTTTGCATTCTAGAAAAGTTACTCATCAATATACGTCAGCGATGTCATTAGCGGTCTGTTCGGTTATCTTTCATTCAGTTTAGTTCAAGGGAACGGTCATGGAGTATAACAGAGTAAGTCTCATTTAACAATGAGTGTATTGAGAGTGAAAGAAATTAGAAAGATTAAATTAAAACTTAATATAGTCTTGACTAAGAGCCACATCTTGAGGGTTTCTTGTGATTTATATGACGCTTACCCGTGTAAAGTTTTTTAAGGGTGTTTACATATCGTATAATTAAATTCTTTCGTGTGCAAGTTAATAAACAAGGCAGTATACATCGGCCTAACTATAAACACCGTGAAGCAATATCTTCATCTGAAGAACTATTAAATAATTAAATGTGAAATCATTATTCAGCATTGATTATTTTGTAAATTGAGATTTCCTCAATGAAGCGCGCGAAGATGATGACTTTTTTCTTCTAAACGTTCATTAAACAGTTCGGATATTAATGACTATTGCAAAACAAATAGCCATATATTGTTGGCAAATTCACAGTCAAAATTACAGGTACTAACGTTTTAACGGCAGCCTAAGATTTGCGCCTATGGGAACAAGAGCGGAAAATGCAGATTTATGGGTAGTTCAAAAACTCGTGAAACTGACAAGTGAACCTCGTCTAGTGAACGCAGATCACTTTTCGATTGTCATAAAGTATCAAAAACACATTAAAACTATTTATTTACAAGGCAGCGAAAACGCTTTCTGTATTTAAACGAACTGAACCGCTATCATGCAGAAGATAAAATGGTTTGAAACAACAACTGAAACTGTCGTAAATTGATTTTTAGCTGGCAAAGATCTCCGTCTTAATCGACACTTTGTCACATATTTGACTTTACGAATATTTTTTAATATGCATGCGTGTTTTTATGGCTTTGTTTTTGTTGATGATGCAACAATTGGTCCGGTCTTTCATTCTTCCTTAACTAATCTCAACGAGACCATGAATTGATAGTGAACTGACATGTGTATAGGTATAACAAGCTCATTAACTGCTCTAAAGTGCGTGCGTTTGCCTCCTGACCGAGTTGTCAATATATATCACGTTTTGAAATTGAGAAGATTTCACATTTTCTCTTTTCCAATCATACATCTCTCTCTCTCTCTCTCTCTCTCTCTCTCTCTCTCTCTCTCTCTCTCTCTCTCTCGCTCGCTCGCTGGCTCGCTCGCTTGCTGGCTCTCTCTCTCCAGAACCCCTTTGAATAATTCGAATACTTCCAGAATAATATTATAATCCAATCAGCACTTTCTGTTCATGAATATTCCTTACAAATGTTTTCCTCGCAAATAATATTTACGTGTACAGTCTTGATATTACAGACACAAGAAAACACACAGACTAAAAAAGTCCAGCTACACGTATTTATAAATATTTAAAAGGGTCAAAACGCACTTTGCTACTGCTCCATACGTGACAGATTGCAAATTTCCAACATCGTAGAAGAACTCACATGATTTAACTCATCCAAATTAATCCAGCTAAATTATTTCTTCAAAGACACCACCTGTCCGCTCTTTCCAGTGTGAAAGAGCCGAAACTCGTAAACATATTTAATAATGAATCAATTATTGGTATCTGTCAAGACGCATTTAGGCATCTATTTATAGATTCTACGTAAATTTACGTTCTTTAATATTTTAAAATAGACAACATTTTAGGTAAAGATAATCACTACACTTTACATGCCATGAGTACAAATTAAATTTTTTTTTAGATAAAATCATGTACCAGGAATTATAGGCATGTATAATATAATTAAACAGAACAAACTGAATGTAATCCAAGAATAGTCAAATAAACAATCTACCAACACGTTACACAAGCTAACAAGAAAACGATTACCTAACAAAGTTTATGTTTATATAGATGATGAGTGAAAATTAGACATTGTTGACAGCTTGACATTCTGTCTTTCATAATATATGGAAAAAAAAGCATACTCAGTGCATTGATACAAATATTCAAGAACCGAAAGCCTCAAATATTCAATTTGACAAGGAAAGTGAATGTTTCATTGGAAAAGAAAAACACTGAACGCTTTTCAAATTACTTTAGAAAATGGCATTTATAGTGAAAGGGGTTTAAGAGAATTGCGAAGACTAAAGTGTTGAAATATTTCCCTCAGTATAAAACCAGAAATAATATTGATGTTTTATCAAATCTAATTGAAGGACATAACGAAACTAACCACAGATAAATATACATGATTTTCGTTGAAGCATATCCGGTTACCTGATAACTGATACATTTGGAAACGCATAAATTTACAATCGGCAAAACAGTCAGATTTTGAAGAAGTAGAAAAAACACACATTTATAACAAGAAATTCCTTTATAACTTGATTGTGGAAATATTTATAATCAGGCGAGTAATTTTATACGATCCAATCTGTTATAAACTGGAAGACTTAACAAGAAAAGGCACAGTTTGAATGTTTACAACAATAATTATATCGGTATGATAAAGGAGATGGCACATAAAGCTGGAAAAATTGTGAAGACCATAAGATTGAACAGTAGAAACTGTGGGATTTTGAAATGGAGAGGGTATGATGATAGAAACTGTGGGGTTTTGAAATGGAGAGGGTATGGTGATAGAAACTGTGGGGTTTTGAAATGGAGAGGGTATGATGATAGAAACTGTGGGATTTTGAAATGGAGAGGGTATGATGATAGAAACTGTGGGATTTTGAAATGGAGAGGGTATGATGATAGAAACTGTAGGGTTTTGAAATGGAGAGGGTAGGATGATAGAAATTGTGGGGTTTGGAAATGGAGAGGGTATGGTGATAGAAACTATGGGGTTTTGAAATGGAGAGGGTATGGTGATAGAAACTGTAGGGTTTTGAAATGGAGAGGGTAGGATGATTGAAACTGTGGGGTTTTGAAATGGAGAGGGTAGGATGATAGAAACTGTGGGGTTTTCAGATGGAGAGGGTATGATGATAGAAATTGTGGGGTTTTGAAATGGAGAGGGTATGATGATAGAAACTGTGGGGTTTTGAAATGGAGAGGGTATGATGATAGAAACTGTGGGGTTTTGAAATGGAGAGGGTATGATGATAGAAACTGTGGGGTTTTGAAATGGAGAGGATAGGATGATAGAAATTGTGGGGTTTTGAAATGGAGAGGGTATGATGAATCTTTTAATAGTTAGGAGCATCTGATAACCTGAACCGATCTTTCAGGAGAGACTTAAAGACTAAACATTCGTTTAAGAGATTTGAACATAATGCAAAAATAAATATTTAATTTAATCATCTGGATATTTATGTTTTTTTTCTAATTTTATTCAAAGAAGGTATAACAATCGTCACAACTCCACCACCAATAGCACACTGTTCTGAATAGTGTAAAAACAATTCTATGAACAATTTTAGCGCATGTATAAAACCTTCTGTTTCCAGACATTTTCTCACAATTTGCCAAATAACCAAACACAAGGCTATTTAACCTATATGGATTAAATAAAATTAAATACACCTTTAACAGTATGAAGATACACACATATTGAAGAAGCAATTTATTTCATCTCCAAATTTCATTGGACATTTTGTGGCAATGAAAAGTATACTCGATAAACGTAGTTATTACTCTGACGAAGGTATTTGTGAATACTGAAGAACCATGTGAGCTGATTAGATGAGTTATATAACAGACAAAGGAGACCCTACTTGCCGGAACTACTTTCTATAGGACATCCATGTATTAACGTAGCAAAGCATTCCGAGGCACAAAAAAAAGAAAATTGTATCAGGATTTATGTTACGTGTATGTTAGGTGCAGAAGTTCGAAGCGAAACATACAGTTTCCACCATTCAATACTTAAATTACTTTAGCGAGTTAATATTATTGGCCCAATGTTACGACATCACACGTCACAAGATACTAAACGGTAAATAATGGAAAGAACTAAAACGACATGTACACCCTGGTAAGTAGTTATATAGCAGGTTTAGGGATTTGGTTCATTTAGATGAAAACTTGTTCTTTTTTTAAAGCTGATGGGATAACAAAACCTGTACAAAGCAAGTTGTTAGAGACGATGAAAACTAATACAAGTCAGTTCAACAGTGATACAATGTAAATTGATACAACTCAATACGACAATGATACAATGTAAATTAATACAACTCAATAAAACAATGATACAGTTGAAATTGATACAACTCAATCCAACAATGATACAAAGGAAATCAATGCAACTCAAGACAACAACGATACAGTGGAAATATATGCAACTCAAGACAACAACGATACAGTGGAAATATATGCAACTCAAGACAACAACGATGCAATGGAAATCGATGCAACTCAATACAACAACGATGCAATGGAAATCGATGCAACTCAATACAACAACGATGCAATGGAAATCAATGCAACTCAATACAACAACGATACAATGGAAATCGTTGCAACTCAATACAACAACGATGCAATGGAAATCGATGCAACTCAATACAACAACGATGCAATGGAAATCGATGCAACTCAATACAACAACGATGCAATGGAAATCGATGCAACTCAATACAACAACGAAGCAATGGAAATCGATGCAACTCAATACAACAACGATACAATGGAAATCGATGCAACTCAATACAACAACGATGCAATGGAAATCGATGCAACTCGATACAACAACGATGCAATGGAAATCGATGCAACTCAATACAACTAAGACTTTGTCAACATATAACCCAGTGCTATACATGATGTCGGATTTCAGTTATTAATTATCATAGATTTTATCCACAGAACAAAATAGTTGAAACAACAACAACAAAAAAACATTATTAACTCTGTTGAGCATTTAAGTCGGTTCTGTCGTTGCATACATCAGGTATCTTAGGAAGTTGTTTAATCTGTATATACTCAAAAGAGGATATTTTCTTTTCCTGCCTAAATACCGGTTCTATTTCATCGTGTGATACAAAATACATGACATTTGAACATATATCCTTGCTTTTGTACCACAAAATGAATTTTATCATTTAGTTTCGCCGAAAAATAAAAAATAAAAATTGCTTTTTATTATATACCAGTCTTACTCCTGGATCGAAGCTTAAAACTTTAAAAGTTTTTCCTAAATTCAGTCCACTTTCATTGGCCGGTCATATAAATATCAGTGCCTTAGGAAAGGGATAGGAGTATGATGACCTAATTTCTTGCAGCAAATTACGTGTATGACATTTTGTACATTATTTTAGTCTACCTGACCATTACGCAAGTCTGATCCAGTAATGTATCATAGGTGCTTTCTCATTCTTGTCAATGTAGTAAAGGGACAATCACTGCTTAGAAGGGTCGAAGCAGATTTCTTCACTAAAATGTAATTTATATGTCCGGAAGTAATGCGGTTTCGATTTATTTGCTTTAGTTCACATAGTACTCGTTTCTATTTCTGCAGGTATAACCAGGGCTGGCGCTACCATATAGGCAAACTAGGCAGCCGCCTAGGGCGCTGATTTCAGGGGGCGCATTTTTAATTTTTTTTTATTGTTTATAAATTTGGAAATTGATATTTTCCGGGGGGGGGGCGGCGCCAGAATCTAACCTTGCCTAGGGCGCCAGATAGTCTGGCCAGGTCTGGCCCCGGCCCTGGGTATAATTTATGTTGGCACACAACAATAAAGTACCACATGACATGAAAACAAATCTAATAAAATATAAGGAAACGTTTTTCCCATTTGAAAATATAGAAATAACTAAATATGAAAAAAATATGAAAAAATTTCACCAATAATTTTTTATATTTCACACACATGTATATAATAAAACGGGATATAAAAATTATATAAATTAATTATTCCGTTACACTTGGTCGGTTTACCGTCTACTTCCTAATAGCAAATAGCCTTTAACCATATACAATAGTTAAGACTGTCTTTACAAAGGCCAAATTAAATTTTATACATTTCTAGATTTTCCTTATCTTTTTTTATATAAAAACATATTCAACAACATTCACCAAAAGATTAACATAGACTGAAACGAGAAACTTCATCAAAACAATTCATTAAGTAACATTAAACACATCTCTTGTCGTAGCCTACACCATGCTGTTGAAAAGAGCTACTGCGGTTTATAATTGGCCAACCATCAAACATTAGTGTAAAAGAAATTGTAAAGGTAATTATTCCATTCCTTTCGTCAGTTCATAAGTGACAATGTAATAGCACATGCATGTTTACATTTAATCAGTTAGATAATTTATGGCGGTATAGTATGAAATAATAAAAATGTATTGTCAGTAAAACCTGTATGCCCATAGTGATAATTGGTATTCATACTTCATGCTTGGAAAAGGAATTGCTGAATACATTTTTAAGAAAAGCATTCATGAATAGTCTTGTCGTTCAATAGATGAACGTAGAAGCTTTTTTCAAACATTATTTAAGTATTGTTGCACGCAAGGGATCTCATACTAAGGGTGAGCGTGACTTGATAATCCGTGTTTTCGGCCATTTTCAAGGAACTCAGTATAGCTTTCATTGTCATCTGAAAGATTCTTAAACGAGCAAATAATTCAGACATTTTCTCCAGTCATACAAGCACTACATACGGCGAGCTCTAATTTCATACTTATATGTCTCTTTTTTTTCTTTGTTTCACATTTGTATAGTTCACCAGTAAATATTTTTAATCCGAATAGTATAACTTGACGACATAGAATTCCTAAACACGACCCAAACAACCAATACGAAGAATTAGTCCTATCTCAAATTACTAAACACGTTTACCTCAAAATATCCAGATAAACCCATGTTAAGATATTAGGGAGGGTCCACTTACGAAACTAATCCATGCCGTCATTAAGTCTCGTGAATACTGTACATTATGAAGTCTGCTCCTAAAATCTGGCTAATATCTTCCCAACACCGTCCTCCCATAATCAACAAATAATCACTAAAATCAAACAAAAGCTATTAACGGAGACGTAAATATTAATGGAGCATGCCCTATGTTTATTAAAATATCACCTATAAGCGGAGAAAAATACCTTACTTATTACTTATACGTGAAAGATACATCTCAGATTTTACAGGTTAAGTAATGTAATGTTTGTTCTACAGCTTATGCGTTTGTGTCTGTTTCGTATTTCTTTTTTTATTTTAACAATTATTAGTGTTGCACATTGGACTATGGTGAACTTCGTTATGTCAATAATAGATTACAGTAATCGATTGCCTGTGGCACCAACGATTTCACATACCATTTGGCCAGCCGGAATCAAATGCAAACGCCGTATTTAACGGAGTGTAATTTTTGTGCATAAAAAAAAACAGGATTTGTTGGCTCTGATGGTCGATGAATGTTTTTGTAACTAACCAATTTCAGTGTTATAATCAATTAATTTTGATCTTGGTCTACGAACAATATTTAAATATGTATAAACCTATTTAACACGTGCATAAGCTTAATTGTTAGACCTCAACGATTTATTGTATACATATTATCGCTTATCACGAACCTAATGCTAATTTGTTTTGGTACATATATGCCAATGCTTTATCACTTAGATTAGCCTAAACGGTGTATGCAATTCGTCTTTCTCCGCTAGGTTTTTCAATACGTAATTTTTAAGCCATGTGTAAAATTGTTCTGTAGTCAGTTTCCCAATATGAAAATATTTATCTTTACTTCTGCTAGATCGGAACCACAGATCTTGTGCTTTTTAAATTAAAATGCTTCACGTGTAAACCATACGATCCATATACGTTAACACTAAATACGCTCCATAATCTTCGAAGGCGTTTATAACGATTTAAGATTATAACAGAATTTTCACTATGCAAACTTTTCCAAGCTTCTTTAAAAAAAATGGTCGATTGACTATGTGAAGTGATATTGATTGTAAAATTGAACCTGACATTGGTAGGAAATGTACACTTTACCATTTTGAGACAAGGACAATGATTCTAACACGAAAACACTTCAAATAAAGTCAATATATGGTATTGAGTATTGAATTTCTGCTCATATCATTTGATAGGCCGATAAATCAGCCCCACACTTATAATAATAGTGAGTCTCGGTTTATCAGCTGATATCGCCCATTTAATTAAAACCTGCAAAAATCTGCTACCACTATTGTCTGCACACATCGGTGCATATTTTATACCTTTGCCTTTAAATACTGCAAAACGTATAATTCAAAATGTACATTTGTTCCAATACGTATAATTCAAAATCTACTTTTTTCTCAAGTAAATTGTAACTGTTATCAACTAAATTATGTAATAAATATCTTGGTTTGTAGTAAACATTTTTAAAACTGATCCTTGTTTTCTTTTAAAACAAAGAAATTCGTATGGACACATTCTAAGAACCATTGTCCGGTGTTCCTCGCACGCCAATGAAGGCTACATAATTAGTGTTACCATACAAGAAATTAATTTTCCAACTTAGTTGTTATGCATTGTTCGTTATTTTGTATTCGTTATATAGTACATTATATAAAATTATCTTTTGTAACTGACCTTTTCCTTACTCAAGTTTATTGTCTACTTGCCCAGAGGCATTTATTTTTTTATTCTGTAAACAACCAATACATGGTTTATATTTATATTAGTTAAATATTAGGATCATTATCTTAGTCTGAGTGAAATACATTATGTTTATCATGTTCTTTAGTATAATTTTGAAAACAGTCCTTCTAATTATAACTCAGATTGTTCTAGAAATGAGCATTTGGTCTTCGTTCGGGTACTTATTTTGTGAGTTTTTTTTATATAATGTCGTTCACTGAAAAAAATGTTATTCCTGCGGTAACATTTGAATCAGAAATATTCTTATTTTTGTGTTCAGTATTTCATTTGGGTGAAGTTATTTAATTCAAATTGTTCTTCTCTGGAAATACAAAGTGCTGTATACTATTCTTTGAAAGAGATATTAACCTGGAATGAAAATGAATCCAAACAAGGAAACCTTGGGTAATATTACCGTGATTCAATAAGAGACTGTCGGCACATCAATACAATTCAAGCAATTGGTACATTATTACATAGGTACTACTGGCTACTATAGACACCGTCAGCGTTGTAAATTATTTAGAATATCAACAAAGATATTTTTTTAAAACTTTGTCCCTTTAATATTTTCAATTTGTTTTATAGGGAAAAAATTATTTGTTGAATATTACAAAGCTTGTTTTTTCCCTACTCTTTTCTACTGCTTTTTTAAAAGACCATATAATTGTCATACAGTTCAGACCTTATGATACAGTACATAGAACTTTGTCCTACGCTTTGGTCTATATATGAGTTTCAGATGGAAAGAACGAAAGAAGGAGAAATATAGCAATCCAGCTAATGAGTTTTCTATTATAAGTACATCTATTTTTTTCCAGTTAATATATATATGTGTATAATGTACACTGGTCTATCGTGCAGTTGGTTAATTCGTTAATTGTCAGCCGGTTTAAGATAATTTAGTGGCGAGGCAATAAAAGTAAAATTACTTGTCCAGGGACACACTAAATCAGCTTTCCCAGGACTGGGATGGGTATGATTCGAAGCAGCAACCTTTGAATTAGTAATATAACGAATTAAAATGTTGAATATACATTTACGGCTGAGTGTATGCAATATTAATACCATAAAACTGCGCATATTCATCGACATCGAAACAAGAAGACGTTAATGAACGAAAGTAAATCATATTAACACACGTATGTCTGAAAGAGAGGTGAATGAAGATGCCTATTTTAAAACACTGGCAAATATCTTTATGTTCTATATACTTTAAAATGACTATAGGAAGGTACAGTATTTATGCAAAACAGATTAGTAATTCATTATAACTGAATTGTATTATACAATGCAGTCACAATTTTTTATACGCTATGTCTTGGATGGACTGGATCTGCTCCACCAAAACACCATTGAAATCTTCAACAGCTTTCATTTGGTTTTTTTTTAATAACTTGATGGATGTTGCTTCATTGTAATCCACTGAATGTCCCTAAATCTGGTCCTTTCGTGTTTAAAGTTAAAGATGAATGAGATTATTGTAATTTGTTGAACGGAATGGCATGGAAGTGCATTTTTCATCGACATGCAATGAAAATCAATGCTTGCAAACAACATGGTGCTATTTTCTAAATTCCATTAATAGATTCCATTTCTGACAAGTAGCAGCGTAGAGTTAAATTGATAGGAGAAACAAGCTTGGCACACAGTGGCAATTTAAATAATGACTTTTCAATCTCAGACGGCAAACTTTCTACAACAATGAGCCGGAAAGAGAAAGACTATAACGTACCTTGTAATTTCAGGTTTAGTCAATGTCGAGCGGTTGTTTCATGATGATATTTTACACATTCCACTTTCAAAGACCTAAAATACACAAAATTAGGCATAGTTAATGATAATATTTATATATATAAAATAATAATTAAAAGATTATATTTACAATTTCACATGTTTACAAAAGTACATATTAAGACAACTATTTGCAAGCGCCCGACACTGTTGTGAAAAAATAGCATGTGCCTTACAAAGCAGACAGCGCTAGCTTGTATCCATATCCTAATATTTCTTTAAATACACTGGAGAGAGCATTTTACTCTGCATTTCATTTAATTGACCCAAAGGAATGCTGTGCTAATTAGTTTACGTCTGAACTGTCGAATACTGTGAGCGCTCTAACACGTTTTTTGAGATAGTAAATGAGTTTTCTTATGAGTTTGAGGGCAATAGATCAAACCAAACGATGCGAGAGACTTGTTTATTTTCTATTTCATAGTTATTATTGACGATTGTAATCTTGCACAGATTTTTGTGGCATGGAAATGCATCATGAAATTATTATAGTGTCTTGGGGAGGGGGATTTAAGGTAAAAACAGAGGGTATGATCCATCATTTGGTCCCTTTCTAAAGTCCGCTTCTGATGGGTCGAGTTGGCACACAGTACGCTGCCAAAATTAAAAATGATAATAACAAACCAAGAAAACGCAAGAATCCAATCGAGAACTCAGATGAATTTGTTTCGGGTATGTTTGACGCAGACGAAGGAAAGCGCAAAAATTTCTGCACAAATCGACACACTTTGCATGTCATTGGCGTAACGTCTACAAGGTACTGTAGGTAACCCCGGTACGGTGCTTTTCTTTGCTTGTTTTCTTTGAGCTACCTAACTCTTTAATGAGCAAAACCAAATCTTTCAGTCTAATACCAACCATGCCCATAATGTCTTGCAGAAAATGACCCAGGATGACTTGTGAGAATGGCGAGAATCTCCTCTTTGTTTACTGTCTTCTGCTATAAGTTTTATTTCTCTATGAAATAGCATTCTCTTGCATAAAACACATACACTCCCTGTTTGGCAAGGATTGCATCTTATTAAATTCGACAAAATAGTTTTTCTCAGAGGAGGCACTTACTCAATTTGTTCCAGTTATTACTAGTCGGAAGTTATGTTTGTGTATTTACTTTAAACATTTCAATCACCACTAAGGTTATACAATGTCTACACACTACCGAGGAATGTCAGAATGCCCCTTTCAAAACAACACAATATTGTAATGTAATTAAGTCTACCTATTTTTTATTGATATAGTACAAGTTTCATTGTTACGGTTCAAAATAAAAGTTGCTTAATAAACATGATTCATCAGATAAAATACCTGAGACATAATTTAGAAAATGGAAATATTTTTAATGCCCCAATGTTCTCAAATCTACCCTAACATATTCTTTCTTCAATTTTGCTTCCTACGTACAGCCAGCGAGTTAAAGATTGTCGCCGGTTAAAACTTACAAGTTCCTTTACATTTGTTACCAGATGGTAAACGTATTTTGCAAGAATAGGGGCCATAAATCAAATTGAACAGAACATTGATTTGTACATTCTTTATTTCTTATTTATGAACATGAATCATGGTCAGCAGGAGCCTTTCATGGCAGGGAAATATCTCTTTCTAGAATGATATAATGACTTATTGACTGTATTGTCCATCTCATTTCCACTCCATTGACATTCTAATACAGATAGTCATAATCCTTTATTTATACGAAGCAACAGAACACGTTGGGTGGTTCAATAACTAGTTAATATTGTAAATGCTACATTCGGTGTGAAGAAGTTTTGGCCATCATCTTTAGCTCATCTTATCGAAAATGACTCAAGTTTATGCTAGTGTCTGGATGGCATTCTCTTATTTTCTCCGTCTTTGTTTTCGTTTCTTCGTGAATGTATTCCATCTATACCTAGCAGTCCATAACGATCAGATCTGTACTAAACGTTCGCCAGTGGAATGAATGAAACTGCTTAATAAAAATGTGAAAATTTCTCAAAATGAATTCAAATGATCCAGATCTCTACTCTGTGACAGAGAATTAGTGTACAGTTATTTTGAAACCTACCTGATAGAGTGTAACACCGGAAACAGACTCGCTTTGAGTTGTCATTTGTTTTCCGTTGAAATTTAGCCCACAAAAATTAACGGTTAATCATCACTGTGCTAGAGAAGAGGATTCGAGGCTTCAAAAGAATGTTCTCTGTAAAGTACTGTCTATATTCGCTTAGCAGACAAGACAAACAACAAACAACAATAGATCCTGATCATAATGCGCCTGCAGATCAGAGTCTATCTTGTTTGTTCTACTGTTTACTTCTAACAAATTGTACATTATGTGCCGGTAGATCTGGGTCTGTGCAGTTTGTAGTTGGACTCGTCCTATAAGTGAGTATATAGACGGTATTCTTACTTTGCCTTTTATGGAGAACACGTCATCAAGTTGGTGTGACGGCAATACAGTTACTGCGACAAAATCATGGCACGAATGCAGTTCATGAGTCCACTAGTTATAGCGAAGTTCTTTTTCTAGCATGGGACGGAAAATTCAGAGGAATCCCAATTAGTCTCGTCAAGTTCAACAAGTACGTCACGACGCTTCATGGTTTTACTGCAGTGACGCAAATAGAAGTAATCTCCAAGAAAAATGAATGTCACTTTAGTTTATTTGTCTTAATAAAACATAATGACTACGTATACCTATAAATAAATGACACCAATATATATATATACATATATATATATATATATATATATATATATATATATATATATATATATATATATATATATATATATATATATATATATATATATATACATATATATACATATATATACATATATATACATATATATATATATATATATATATATATATATATATATATATATATATATATATATATATATATATATATATATATACATATACATATATATATACATATACATATAGATATACATATATATATAGATATACATATATATATATATACATATATATATACATATATATACATATATATATACATATATATATATATATATAGATATAGAGATATATATATATACATATATATATAGATATAGATATATATATATATATATACATATATATATATATATATATATATATATATATATATATATATATATATATATATATATATATATATATATATATATATATATATATATATATATATATATATATATATATATATATATATATATATATATTGACCCTGTTGGGCGTGTCTAGGACCGGATCTAGTTACGAGTGCGTCTCTATATCGGATCGGGCACTGGTCAGATAATCCATTTCAACAGTCATACAATCAGGTCAATGAATATATGCAGTTATTTTCGGGTGACATCATTATGTGTATATTATAACATGGAAAAATGTGTATATCCTGAGTCCTCGATACTGACGCATTTAATCACATAATTTCAACTTTTCCTAAATATGCTCCTTTCAAAGTGTTACCTTTTATTTAATTTGAAAGATTATTTGTTTTGGAGAGGCATGCATATGAAATGAAATTTATATATTTGATTCTACTCTTCTTACCATGATTTCAACCAGACAACCCCTTGTCGGAAAGTTCGTATATAACGTTACTTTTTCACGCACTTCATGATACTAATTCTGACTATGTTACCGTCGTAAATATGCTCTTGTAAAAACATTCAACGTCATGGAAGTAGAACATTCACGCGTATTGGCAAATCTGAACAAATACTGTTAACTTATCATTCCTTCTGTTCTTATATTTATCACAATTTTGGTTTTGTGATAGACCGACTCTTAATGTAAGAGAATTAAATTGGGAAAATCGTGACGATATTATAATAAATATGATTACTCGTAATAAAAGAATATTATAAAAGTACACGTGACCTAATTTCTTTAACACTTAATTAACAGTGTGAGTGTGCAGAACCTTTAACCTTATTTTTGGAACGTCAAAAACTGTTTTACATTCATCATTAGTCATTTCTCTAGAAGCGCATATGCTCAGAGGCAGAATACATAAAGTTACAGATAAACGTTGTTTTTATGTCTTATCGTTCCTACCATTATCAAATAAAACTACATAATTGGTCAAATCAAGCTGAATATCAAAAATCTCTAAAAGAGCGATTGAAAACGTACTGTTAAATTGAAATTGCTCATTTTTCAGGCAGAACATCCATGTACTTTTATTTAAATGAGCAAAACTATGGAGGACGCTGATTTAATTCTGAAATATATTTTGAATGTATGTGTTTCATGTAACTTTTTTTAAAAATATAGCAAGAAAGATCCACCTCTGATCATCAGTAACGAAAGATCCATGTATAAAAAAACTGTATGACACTTTATTGTTTTTAACTGTATTGCCGTTATCTCCTTTGAGTCACGTTGCTATCACGTGCTGAGTAGCAGAATGAATGCCTGGCATAGCGGAATGTTGCTTTGACCGTCAGACTAGTTAGTAAGGATACTTTCGCAGAATTACTAACTGAAGAAAAAGAAAATTAGTGAAATGTATGTTTGTTTCATTTCACAATTGATCATGATAGGATTGTCGACAAATATTTCTGTATGTCTCGGTGTTCTATTTATGTCTGTCTCCGTGTTCTATTTATGTCTGTCTCGGTGTTGGTCATTATCAAGAAATGAGGTGGTCGTGACATTAAGAGTTGCGTTCTCTAGAGAACCGAGTTTATGACAGTGCGTCAAAATATGGGTGCTTCAAAATAGGGCGGGTGACTATATAATCACAGATACAAACGTAAACTGAATATTATGTCTCATAACAAATATCTTAAGAACATATACGTCACTAGAAACAATGCATTTATCGTTTTGATAGGGCATTTATTAAATAAGCACTGGAAAGTTAATGATACAAACGAATAGATTTTCCCAGAACGATGAAAATCAATTTATCCCTTCCCTTTGTACGATCGGGCGTCAGATTCATTTGAACCAAGTACCATTTCTCAAAAATCAACAGTGGCATCTGTGACATAAACAAAGGAAACGATCCTTCTTCGTTTAAAAAAGTCGATTATATGTATCTGTTTTTTATCGGAATGGAAACGTACTCACAAGAGAACACGATAAACTTTCTTTATCGCTCCTTTGATGTCTCATTGGAATAGTTTGCTGAGAGAGAGACAGAGACAGAGACAGAGACGGAAAGACAGACACAAAGAGTAAGGGGGTTGGAATTTTGGACATTTTCATATTATATTTATAATACTCGAATTTTAGAACAGTATGTATGTATGTATGTATGTATGGATGCATGCATGAATGTGTGTGTACATATATGTGTGTATATCTGTGTCTGACAGTTGCTTCAAAAGAAATTATTCACTGAAATTGATTCCCACGAAAATAGATTTGATCAGGGTACAATTTAATACAGATGGATCCTGATGGTGTGGGTGTTTTATATATACTGTGAACTATTCGTATGCGTCCTAGATGCCATTGGATTACGGTTGTTGTACATACGCACTGATAATCATGCAATAGACAAATACAGGACAGACGATGAGTATGAATGACCCCATTAACTACACATTGCTCTTTGGTTTTGATATTTTATCATCCGGGTATCGATGTACTGACTGAAATCATTATTAGAAAAGCTATCTTGATCAAAAAATTTTATACACGTTTTCCTTGCATTTCATTTAATTTAATTTGCTGAGATGTAATGTCCATCATTTTTTTAGGTTTGTTAAGATGGTATACCCATGAATTTACTTTGATTTTATTTACTTAGATTTCATTCAGACATACTTAGATTTCACTGATTTCCTTCGATTAGATTTCCTCTGATTTCCTTTAGTTTGATTTCCTTAGATTTCAAAAGGTTATATTTTCGTAGATTTCCTAGTTTTCCGTTGATTTTATTCCCTTATATTTTATTTTGAAGATACAAATTTTAAGTCATTCAGAATTCGAGTTTACATACATATGATATTAAAAGTAATTTTTGGTTTATCGTGTCATTTGAAGTGTTAAAATACTTCATCAATTTAAACAAAATGTTTACATTTACTACATGCTAAAATAGCGATGCTGAAATTGAAAAGCAGATTTACGATGGGTATATGAAAAGTTATGAATATTAGTGCGCTGTATGACAAAATTCTTTATTAATCAAAAGTACGTCAGTGCATCCTTTCAAATACTCTCCGTGCACTTCGACACGTTTTCTCAGTCTGACAATTCAATTATTTAATGCCACATTTTAAATTTACATTATGGTTTGTTGTTCATACACAGAAATCTGTACTTCCGTCCGAAAAGGCGACTTACAAATCGCATGCACCTCAGTCAGTCCGTGATAATAGGATTGTCAAAAATCACACATAACTAAATCAGTAGGGTGGGTGTGTGTGTTGATGATGTGCCTAAGTTTCCAAGTCCGTACGCATTTATGAAATCTATTACAATCGCAGATGTACGTTCCGTTCATTGGTCATGCATAAAGGACCGCTCCGGTGGCTTAATGGTTAGAGGCAGGTCGTGGGTTCGATCTCCGGCCGAGTCATACCAAAGACTTATAAAAATGGTACTAACAGCTGCCTCGCTTGGCGTTCAGCATTAAGAGGTTAGTGTTAGGACTAGTCGGCCTGGTGTCAGGATAATGTGACTGGATGGGACATCATGTACATATCTGCGGCATGATGCACCAGTACTAGACATCACTATAAACTGACACATTGCAGACATCGCAGCGATATGACTGAAAAATTGTTAAAGCTACGTTAAAAATGTAAATCACAACACACTGACCATACAGTAGATGTAACTCAGTTACTGGAACGCATATGTATAATTCATTCACCGTTTACTTATTTGGCGAGGAGCTATTTGCTGATTTCAACATTAGTTTTTTTTATTATTCGAGGTCAAGAAATGTGGGGCCCATCTTGCACAAACATTTTCAAACTTACAAATCTTTTTCACTTTCAGTAGACTGACGAATTTATGTCGATGATGATAGACATATCTTCCAGTGCAGTGGTGTCACTAAGGGAGTTCAAGGGGTGCGGACCGCACCGAGTGACACCGTCAGAGGGGGGTGACACCAAAATGACTATAATTTTTTTTTAAATTTTGTGCAGGAAGAGGGTCCATGGGGGTGACACCATGAGTTTCCGCACTGGGTGACACCAACCCTAGTGACGACACTGTTGCAGTGTATCGAGCATCTTCATCAGTTGTGCCTTTCACAGCAGACACATCCCGCTCACCAACTGCATACAACATCCTAGAACGCAGATCGTCTTCAGTGGAATCGCAACCATCTTTAAAACGCAAAAACCACTTCCAAATTGTACTGTATGGCAGTGAATGCAATCGCATACTTCATCCAAGTCGGTTTTGATATCAGTCCGACAGTATCCTGAGTAGCGTCCGGACTTTAAATTTTATTTTTCACAATGCAGACTCTGACTTTGTTTTGCTTTGCTGTCATTTACCTATGTTTCATCACACGCATATTTCTGCAGGTGTCAGGCATGCGGCATGTGCTGCTGCAGATAATTTTGTACGTGAATTTGTCTATCGATCGACATTTTGTTATTGTTGTTGACAAGTTCAAAGAACCTGAAACGTTGTAACAAGATATTCAGAACTTTTCAAGTACTGCTCTTATTTCTGATGTGGCGAACCAAAAATGCCAGTGAGCGGTGTATACTTTTAAATAATATTTCTGATATCGTGTAATTCTTCATAGACAATATACATATATGGATGTTTGAAAAGCTAAACATAAATCTGTTGTATTTATGTACTCTCTGAATATGCATGCCCTCTCTATGGACAGTCCTGTCAGAACATTATTCATTCCAATGACGAAATATGTGTGATTTAGGAAACTGCTTGGAGACTTGGGCAATTTCAGTGAAACCACACGGGAGTTGGTTACTGATTACTAGAACTGGGGTGAATTGAATTTTAACGTCCAATAACGTTTCCATCACATTTAATTTGAACAAAAATGACACGAACTTTTGGATAAACAAATTTTAACTCTCAAGTCGGAATCTTTTGTCTCTGTTCCACATTTACATGTTTGCATATCTCTTCAGAAACGTCCCTGCTGACATTATGATGGTTCGCGACTGGGTCCGAAAGTTGTGTACCATATGAAGTCAACTACGTGTCACTCCAAACTGAGTACATAATACACTTCAATTCGACAGGTCAAAAACAAATCTGTGTAAGATCTGTCCATTCGTCGTTACCTCTCTGCATGTTACACGAGTATAACAACATCCGAAAAAATGTACCATGCCTGCCAAAAGCGTATAATGCCATTGTTTGATTCCGTTACCTTCCGTGAGAAGGCCTCTGTGTGGGTATGCAAATTACATAGATTAATGCAGGCGTAGTGGTATATTCTGTCCAATGTGATGATTGCGTTAGGAACATATGACATTTATTGTATCCCTTGAGTAATAGTGTCCGTTATTATACTAATTCGCAACGAATGTCTAAATTGCCCATCCCTTGTCATAATTTTAGGAGCTTGGTATATAATAAGTTCAGGAATAATCAGTTTTATTGTTTTATGTTTTGGGTGATTTTACAATATAGCTGTTATTTATTGCGGTGCGCTTAGTTCTTCATTCTTTGACGTTTTAGCCTGCTCTTCCGGTTCTTGTAGGCAGTTAATGCAATGTGTGCCCTCACATTAAGCTATCTAGTTGTTCTTTGAACGCATGTTATATATTTATGATAATTTATGATTGACATTGTGTGGTAGCCTTCGTTGATAGGTTACTGATGCTATCACTGTCCACGCTTCACAAAGGACGTCTGAACCCGTCATCGTCATTTGCAGATTATGGTTTGGTAGTTATGACACCGTATTCGTAAGTAGACTGTTTTGAAATGCAGTCCCGAGGAGCTAAAATTGGTTTCTTTCACGAGTTTCTTTTCTTTATAACATGTTTCCCTGTCATTTTAAGGTCGTTCTGATTTTTTGTTTTATATATATATATATATATATATATATATATATATATATATATATATATATATATATATATATATATATAACTAATTTCATAATTTTATAGAAGGTTTTAACTGAATGAACTTACTGGCCACTCACCGTGTCATTATTTTCTAATAATGACAACAATATTTGACTTAAACATGGTTTTTTAATTTAAATTTGGTATTACTCTGTAGCACAAGGTCTATTTATCAGACAAATTTTCAATACTATTTCGTATTTTAAAATGTATAAACAATCTTAACTTATTTTGAAAACTTTTCTTCTCAGCAGTTCTAAATAATGTCCTATTTATTCATGATTACATTTTTTTTCCTGCAGGGTATGACGCCAACCTCGACGTCACAAGCGTCTTAAAATGACTACATGAAAATCAGGCAGTTGAAACGGTTCTTACAACTAAATGCCATATAATGCAAGCTTCCAGGAAATGTTTCTGAATGCCGCAAATACGCGATGGATAGGCATTCATAATGAATTGAACCCTGTTGACTTAACAACCATCGAAACGGCAATTTTCATCGGAGAGAAATCATTGTTTGATGATATTCTCGAGTAGCCATAAACAATAATGAACCGAGGCAACATATTACCAGAGAACAACCCGAACAGAGAGTGACTGTAAAAACATATTTTCAAGAGCAGATTGGTGAATGAAAAACAAACGAACGTCGCCAGATGAACAAAAGGTAGGCTACATTATTTTCTACGTAGAAAAGGCATTTTTGAAGAATTCACGTTTTGCACATTGTTTTCATCATCTGGCAAAATCCACGCTTGCAAAATCACTAATAGTTGTGCTTTTATTATATATATATATATATATATATATATATATATATATATATATATATATATATATATATATATATATATATATATATATATATATATATATATATATATATATATATATATATATATATATATATATATATATATATATATATATATATATATATATATATATATATATATATATATATATATATATATATATATATATATATATATATATATATATATATATGTGTGTATGTATGTATGTATCTATGTATGTGTTTTATTGCATATGTCGTTATTTAAATGTTCTAGAAAAGTGGCTAGACTTAATTACATTTTCATATTTCTGACTTTTGGTGCATATCTCCCCGCCACTTTGTGCTGGACAAAACATAAGCTCCACAGAATATGACCTATAGGGATTGGGTATACAATCCTGGTGGTTTTGAATACGTACGTGCTATTCACGCACAAAAAAAGAAAACTTACATGTGACAAGATGTTAGTCAAAGATATTGGAAATACAAGCAGTATTTGAAAAGATCTGAATATTGTGTTATAATGTTTACTTCACATAAACATGCATAAATCCATGTGTTTTTCTTCTTCTCACTTTTATCTACTTGTCTATGGACAGATATCAGGATGCCACGTTCTCTGTGTACGTATATATGAAAGCAACAGATTAATGATACAAAAACATAAATTATCTTCAAATAACATATTTCGTAGTTTCATATCAAGTTACTATATACCTTTTATTAGATATGACTATCGATATATATTTTTATTAGCAATATATTGGAACGGGTTGATACTAAGAGTCAGCTGAAACGTAAATTGCCGTATTAACCCCATGTTTATGGTTAGGAAAAACGCTTTAAAACAGTGGCCCTCTGGGTCAACTTCATGGTGACTGACCTCCTGCCATTCTCTGTCATAACAATACTAATTCTTTCCAAAGGGTACATCATGAAATCTTGTCGCGTCTATTTTTATGAGAGTTTTGACACAAAGAAGAGTCTCCGGAACACCTTGCGGCGACGTAGACAGTAATTATCTAGCAATAATGGCATTGTTATTGCCCATAGTCAGCACTTAGAATGGCATTCAAGGCATGCGATATTTGCGAGGAAAGCCGCTTACATTTTCATTATCAAATATTATTGAAGCTATGTCGCATGTGTTCAAAGCTTAAAAAACATTTTTTTTTATGTTAAGCTATAGACGTTCAAAATTGCACAGATAATTACTTTGAAATTAAAGACCGACAATTGTTGTAGTACTTTGATGTTGACAGTTCTATTTTTTCATAAGGATTAAGTCATATATATATATATATATATATATATATATATATATATATATATATATATATATATATATATATATATATATATATATATATATATATATATATATAATAGAGACAGACAGACAGACAGTGAGAGAGACAGAAAAAGAGACAGAGAGAAAGAGAGATGACAGACACAGAAAGACAGACAGAAAGAGTAAGGGGGTTGGTGCCTTTGGACATTTTCATATTATGCTTATAATAAGATTTTTAGAACATTATAAAAGGTTTTTTAAAAAAAACCAACAAAAATAAAGCATTAAATACATTACAGTATGTGTGCATTGTAACCATATATTGTCAACAGGCTATATCAACTTTGTGTCATGCATTATATAAACAATGTAGATAAATCCCAAGGACAGTGTACACTTACCGTTACGACGAACCCTATCAGCGTAGGTTACTTGGTTACCAGCCCGAATTCTTTTCCTATCACTCCAGATATATACATGTTATAAGCTGTAGTGATGGAACGATTTTAATAAATTTTGAAACTCCAGTCTTCTGAAGACAACATGATGATGAGTGGTCCCTTATGATTGCAGTACATACAATTTTAATTATAGCATCCATCCAAATATACACACATATAAACATGCATACGGTATTGATAACTTTATATTTTGTGTAATACTGCTCGCAATACTGTATTGAAAACTGTTTATTATTTGTAATATTGCTCTAAATACTGTTTTGAAACTAGTTTATAAAGGCTTCTTATTCATCAGACAATTTTGAAAGCTGAAAAATGCATTTATTAACTTTATTCAATGTGTTACTAACTCTATTTAATATTTTATTAACCGTATTCAATGTGTTACTAACTCTATTCAATATTTTATTAACCGTATTCAATGTGCTATTCATTCTGAAAAAAGGTAGCTAATCTCTTTAGTAATTACTTTGACTGTCGAGCTGTTTTTCTATATTCTTCATTTATAATTTACATGCAATGCAAATCTATTTTTCCATTCATGACGTGCAAACTCACAAAGAGCGTAGACCCATTCCTGTGGTGGCATTAAAGGTATACATAGAATCAACACTGTACACCCTGATATGCCGTAGAATTCTGCCTTTGACGTACACGTGTCCACTGATAGTTGGAGCTGCGTAACACGAACAGTTTTGTTCCGTGGTATACTAAGGTATTCGGAACTTAACGCGATTTTTTCCAGGGTATACCGCAGTTATTCTCTGGACCATACATAGAATGGTCTGCAAAAACACCATAGTATATTCATTATGTTATTTGAAAAGGAAAATAAATATTTTGCGGTATAAGAAAATAAAATAGCTCAGCCTAAAATAACATCGCAGCACGCCCACATTACCAACGCTGGAAATTGTTGTCTAAGTTGCAATATTAAAACTGTAACTAAAGTGGGACGATTAAGCTTACGCTGTAGTGACATTTGCAAAAAGACATTACTCTGATATTAGAGAGAGATACGTTTAATATAGGAAGTGTCGAAAATGAAGCCAACAATTTACTAGCTACACTATTGATATAATAGGCAAGGGAACTTTGAGTGGGATGCCAACATCCGGGCAAGATATTGTTACGACTAATTGGTTTTAAAGTAAGTATCATAAACGTGCCAAAAACAACAAGTTTAGTAACATTTTGCAACTTATTTTCCTAGAATATAAAGTGAAATTTTTAAAAGAACTTATAGTATTGTGAATTAAATCCCATATAGTCCTAAAAGTTCTATCATAAGTCCAAAAGCATAGATTATTCCGAAGGAACTTCAGTGGTGTTCCGAATGAATTCCAATCTTGAATGAGCTGATGTATCATTAGCCTTGAATAGTGTTGATGGGCTAACACTCTTGATATATCACACTAATATATTCCAAAGTGACTCTAAATGAATTCACAATATCAACAATAGTGATTTAGTAATGAGCACTTTGTAATTCCAATGAATAATTTAGATAACTGAATCCTCTTAAAGTAAAACTGAACACAGCTAAAAGACTGTATCCACTAGTCAGATGTTAAAGTAGGAATAAAGAAATTATATTTATTTCTCTTGTATGATAATACCTATGTCACAATATAAGGACCCGGATGAGGGTCCAAATTTCATTTCTAGAACTTTCTAAGTTGTCAGCAATATCGGGTGTAATCTTAAAATTCAGTAAATAGCCTTGAAAACAACAGGTAACCCAGGCATTCGCGAGGTGAAACCACTGTCCTGAATTAAAATCCAAGTATAAATGTTTACCTACAAATAATAATATTCTTAATATATAATATATAATCATAGACAAACATTAGCTCTGTAAGATGTTATTAACTAAACAATAGGTATATTAGTCAGGTAGGCGCAAATTCCTACCCTCAGTTATGGACAAAAGTAAATTGCACAATGTAAAATAATTTGCAAAACTTTAATTTGGCTCGAATATCTTGCTCAACATCACAGCAAGCCACCACTCTAGCATACACTTCACTTATCAAACCGGTGACTAAACAATCGTAAATATAATTATATTTATAACATTCAAATATAATGTGTCGCAAACACAACTTTTTTGAAGAAATATGTTTGATTTTTTTCTCATGAAAATGAAAACATCTTGATATCATTAAATTGGTCAGAAGATTATTCGACAATTTCTGTTCCTACATTTACTATTTTAAATTTCCGAGGCACTTGTACTGTGAAAAGGTACCTCGTTACGGACCACCGGCTAAATATACTGCGAAAAATCGGCATACCGGTAATACCACGTAACTCGACTGATAGTGTGGTAACCATATTTTATAGTGTTCGCAGCGTCAACTCCCTACAAGTAGGCCTGATTTTCTCGAGTGTGTGAAACTCGGATAAACACTGTAACCATATATTTTTTTAGTATTGTGCAGCAAGTCCTGACAATTAGACATGCTTTATGTTGGGAGCCCGTAATATACGGACACATATGGTAGCCGTATTCTCTACGTAAAGTGTAGCGTCAAGTCCTGTTATTTGAATCTGGTTTTATTAGGAGCTTGTTATGGACAAGAAACCATATTTTCTACGTAATTATTATATCCTCATTGTTTTCTCCGTTAACTATACATTGTCAGAATCGTTCAATATTTTACGATATTGCACTCTCGCACAACTTCATATTGAACTCAATCGTGCCCAATAGTGTATTAGGAACTACTTTGTAAACAAATCGTGTACACTCTCGTAGTACACGCCTAACGTTTTGGTTGATTGAATTTGTTTCTGAATGAAATAAACGAGATGTTTCGTTGACTGCCACATACAAGCTGCTTTGGCACATTCCGCGTTAATTTTTGATACAATGTTTCGGATTTAGGCTAGCTATAGACGCCAGATAGGGTCCTTACGCATAACATGCAAGTGACAAGGCGTAAACTGTCCTTTTTAGCTGGTAATAAGAATGGTAAAAAATATACTTGAAGTTTTACATCCTGAATTTCCTCAAAACGTACTTTCTTAGTTCTGCAAATCTGAATTATATTCGCCATGTCATGGGTTCTCAAGTTTGATTAGACATTTAGAAATTGTACTGTAATTTCGATCATATTCCAAGTGCAACTAAATCCTCCATACTGCACTCAGAATGAAATAAACTGTAAATTCCATGGCGTCTTTTTGCAAGTTGCAAACCAAGGTTTAACTTAAATACATTTAAAGGAGCATAACTCTCTAAACCTGTCGTGTTTGGGGAAGAAAAAAGTTTAAATTTGCGTTAAAAAGGAAACTTTTAATACCGTTGAGTTATCGAAAGAAAAACTAAGTACATAGATAAATATAGGGACATGACGTGCATACACAGATATACTGATAACTAATATGGCGCAGACGCGTTTTGTTCATCTGGTTTGACACACGCCCATACTCTAGATCGAAAAATAAGGAGACCAAGGAGAGAGAGAGAGAGAGAGAGAGAGAGAGAGAGAGAGAGAGAGAGAGAGAGAGAGAGAGAGATGGTGTAGTGGTAGCAGTAACCATTCGGTTGACTACTAATTTATTAATCACAGGCTTGCACAGATACCAATGATTCAGAAAAATAAGACCTGATGATAATTTTGTATTTCACATTACCATGCTTCGCCAGGATAACGTATAATTTTAATCTTTGACGCTTCTGCAAATCCCAGAAGGCTCAATTTAACGTTTATGAAATTCACTTTTAACAGTCAATACTGAGATATTAATATATGATTTAGGAACACGGCGGCAATTTGCTACAATTATACTGCCGTTCGGCAATCGTTAGCGCGCAGAAGCTAATATTTTACATAGATGAATAGTACAGCTACCACTGTGATTTTGAGAAACAGCGCTTTCATAGCTATGGCTGGGTTTGTAACTTTAAATGGGGTGGTGTTATTCTGTACAGATATCAAATTGTTACAAGATTTTATTATTTTATTCTGCTTTTCTTGTCCTCCCAAGAAACTTATTTTGTCGTAGATTCAAATTCATTTACATTAATGCTCTTTCTAATTATTAATGATACTGATGACGATTATAATAATAATAATAATAATAATAATAATAATAATAATAATAATAATAATAATAATGATTAATAATAATAATAATAATAATAATGATTAATAATAATAATAATGATTGGACTACCAACGCTCGTGATACTTAACACATGGGTGGTAAAAAGATAATGTCGTCGGTAGACCCGTTCGGGCATTAAAGAACAACACAAACGTACATACACAAACACACACACACACACACACGCCTACAAAGGATTACGTACATACTGCTGTTAGTAAGTAAGCAATATCCTTCAATCAACAGTGATCTCGTAATGCAATTTTGACCATAAACAAAGTCATTCGCTCATAGGGTTTACTAAACATGTGCCGTCATGACTGGCGTCGTCAACGTAAGTTTAAACAAGTTCGAGTGCTTGCCAGACTAAGGCGATGCCCATAATCAATATGTCGAAGGTACCAATAATGATCTCAAAAATGATGCGTCAGCACTTGGTCAAAGCGATAGATCTATATATCCAACATATATTCAGGAATATATTAACTATTTTAAGAAAATCAATTTCTAAAAGTTACAAATTTTCTATGTTAGGCAAGTAAAATGTTTTCCTATTTGAGTTCAAAAGTAATGTCTTCTAATATTAAAGACTTATCAAAGCCATCAAGAACGTGTACAGCGTCATCCGCTTGCTGTGCAAGAATAGTGATTTTCAATATTCAATTGAGAAAATATAATACTTTATCGATGAAAGACCACGCAACCGAATAAATGGACTTTCCAAAGTCAATTTTAAAAAATTGTCCCGTTATGTTACATTTTACTTTAGAAAACATACGAACATATAGGTAACTAATATTTTCCTATATATGTCTTCACTTATAATCAGTTGGATTGTTATTAAGGATTGCCAGATGAACATATCTTGGTCTATATGTAGTACATACTGATGCCAGTGTGTATGCCATTTTATGTAAAGAGATGAACGTCCAATTATTCAAATAAGATACGTTATCACACATTCCCTTTCCGTTAATGATACATCCACATAATTATAAAACAAAATTAATTGCCCATACAAAATATTAACAATATCTATCCTAGGATCCTGCAAAAGTATGTAAAACTGTAAACGCATCCGATAATGGGCTTTTTTTTATTTTATTTGGCATATACGTTAGGTTTAGAATATCTTCAGATGAAATTAAAAGGTTGTTAATATAATTTTTATATTTCAAAATTTATGACTGATTACGGGAATGGATTCCATCCGAATTTCGTAGATTGAGTACACTGTTACGTGAATAGTTTCTTTTCACCAAATTACAGCGATTTCTTTTATTAACATTTTTCTTTTTTAACTCCTTTTCTCCTGAATCTCAATTATAAACATTGCATCTGTTTTTAAGAATTTCCACCAACTAATTATGTTTGCTTCTTAAATGTGATATTTAGTATTTTCAGTGATTTGTTCTAAATAACTAATTTCATTAATAAGCTGTTTTTCCGGTTGATCATGTTCCCATTTTACAAGGTTGAGTAAGATATGATTTTCTTTGCTGGTTCTTTAAACTGGCGTTCCGATGAGCCATGTTGAAATTCTCAGTTGAGATTCTCATGTCCGCTTTATTCCTCAAGATTCCGGCCACCCTTTCTGTACGAATGTCCGCTGATGCATTATTCTCTTTATCCTCCAAGCAATTGACAATTCTACTTTTTTTTACTCATATGTAGTTCGAGTTTATCAATATGTTCTGTAAAACTTCATTCCGAGTCTAAATAATTGCAATCGCTGTTTTCTTTGACTCTCTCCCTGATTCTAACACCTGAATTTTCCGTTTCAGCTGTTCGCTTTTAATCTGGCGTTATAAAAACCTACTCTAAGTTCTTAAATCCTTTGGCGGTTTCATCTACTTTCTTCTTAAGGGCACCGTTGTAATCTTTAACAAAGCCCTGTCCACAATCTACGTTATTAGAGATCTGAGGATGTGATCTATATAGTCCCCCGAAGCCATTTTTCCAGACTTGCAGTTAGTTTATCTAGTTTGGTTTCAGTAGACTGCATTCTCTTCGTATCTTGTTTTAACACTTCGTCATCTTTTAATTATAATTCTCGTTGATTAACTGACAAAGGTTTGGTTGGTGGGGGAAAATCCGCCCTCTGGCACACGACAAAAGATGTCTCAAGTGCATTTTCGCCAACTCTGGTCGGGTCAGTTCCCTTGCTAGCTTCGTTGTCTTCGTCCTCTTTGCTTCAGGTATTTCCTGTTTTCTTTCCAGGTGTAGCACGTTAACAATATCCTGCGGTATAATTCAACAAAAGTAAAAAACGAAATTGAACTTTTCATTAAGAGAACTGAGTGCATTATCTGCACTAAATGCACGGACAAGTATAAATCAGTTCTAGATTGTCAAGTGTATCATATATACACCATAGCTTGCTCCGGTACAGTAGCACCTGTACTTGCATGAGCTAGAATAGAAAGGAATTTACTGGAATTCATACTTTCCCCAACATCTTGTATCTAGACTCAGTCAAACGATAGAACTCGGTCTCTTGACTGGAGTGTCTGTTCTTGTAATTAGTTCAAGACCGTTCTTCTGGAGTGCATACGTCATTTTTATAGCAGCCAATGGTTTTCCATAACATTGCATGGTCTAGGCTGGAATAAAGAGGGATATCATTTTTTGTTGTTGTTTTTATTTTGAGTTTTTTGTTTGTTTTTTTGTTTTTTAAATTCATTTATTTTTAGTTTTAAATGCTCTTTCGTAGTAGAGTGTAAACAACTCTAACTTCATGAATGTGCTGCACATGCCTTATGAGGTTCACCGCTGTAATGATACTTGATTGGTCTAGTCCTGCATAAACGCCGATTGAATTTCTAGTCTGGGAAAGTGTTTGCAATAACTGTAAAACATATCACCTTCAGTCATTCAAGTCATGTATATTTATTATGACTGAAACTTTTTCTGTTGTAGCTGTGTAAAGTTTGACATGTTTTGATGCCAGAGTGCCCAGCTTATGTCTTTTTGGATTAGTTGTCTCAAACTCAGTGCGTTTTATCTTTGTATGTTCATGCGAAAGTTTCTTTCCCCGAATTTAGCCTATACTCTTCCCCATGAATATAATTAAGTGTGTGTGTGTGTGTGTGTGTGTGTGTGATTTAGATTTTTAACGTAGCTTTAACAATTTTCCAGTCATATTGATACGATGTCTGCAGTGTGACAGTTTAAAGTGATGTATATCATTGAGGCAGCATGCAACAGACATGTAGCATGATGTCCCACCGAGTCACATTATCCTGACACTAGGACGACCAGTCCTAACACTAACCGCTTAATGCTGAGCGCCAAGCAAGGCAGCTGTTTGTACCATTTTTAGAAGTGTTTGGTATGACTCGGTCGGGGTTCGAACCCACGACATCCCGCAACCGGGGAATATAATTAAGCAGACTCATGTTATCTATATAGTAATAATGACATCGCTCGTCAACTACGTCTAAATTTTTAACAACATGTAATTGGCGGTTCAAATATAAACACACCCAGCTTCTACTCAGAGTAGGTGCTTTGCTTCGAACGGAATATCGCACGTTGAAACTGATCCTTTGTATAATCAATTAAAAACTAAAGAATCGTCACTTTCATTTAATCTATTCAAAAGGAAACCAATACAAATGTCGGTAAAGTGCATTTTATTAGTTTAATTGAATTGACTCATCGGATTGAAACCAAAAGGTAATACACTGAAGAGTGTATGGGCTGAGTGAAAAATAAGAAACAAAGCCGTTTAAAACACTGCCGAGTGGCCGAGTGGTCTAAAGCGTTCTCCGTTACAGATCACTGCCATCTCACCTCTGTCTGCGCCGGTTCGAGTCTCCGATTCAGCCAGTGTGGGTATGTGAAAAAGCTTGCCAGTAGCTTCTCGTGGGTCGGTTGTTCTTTCCGGGGTTTTCCCGGGTTCTTCCTCCACCATTAATACTGGCCGCCATGTATAGCCTATCGTGTGCTGAAAAATGGCGTTATACCCCACAAAAAAACACTGCTAATCAATTACATCGGAATTTTTTCTTAGCAGTGTTTTGATTGGCTGATAGTTCGGTCACTTAGCCTAGTAGGTATTGATGCTGTAATAGAACGTGCACACTCGCGACAGTTATTAATGACCACTTACCGAAGTATCACCGGATGTTAGTTAATACCAGTAAATGGAGAGTGCTTGATTCAAGCATTCAGCACGCCTGAAAGGGAGTGGGGGCATTAATGGAAAAATAAAGGTAGTTGAAGTGATTAAAGCATGAAAATAACGTTTGTCCGAGTTATTTTAAAGTAGGAAATAAGCACATGTCCTTGAGTAGCGTCTTACAAACGTCTAATTGTCCGACTTGGAAGATGAATAATCCGTAACTTTGGCCGAATAAAAATTTTGTCCAATCAAGCGGAGTTATTTTGTCGGTATCTAGTAAGTTATTCAAGTTTGGAGCAACACATATTATCCAGAATAGTTGAATACAGTGTTTGGACGCAAGCACCTGCTGTCATTTTGACATACATAACTATGTTACCTCCCCTGTCTGTAGGCCAGTTGATATCTCGGTGTTCCTTGACCTACAAGGTTCCCATTTCTTTCGATATAACATTTTCATCACAGTCGTCCAAAAAGTATGACAAAGTACGTGTATAGTGCCTATTTAATGTCAATGTTTTGTGTTTTTTTTGTATATATATTGTAATACAAGTATATGGTATTTGTTTACTTGAAACACATCCAGCTGTTCAGCACAGAGATCAAAAGCCAAACACATAGCGTTATTCAGTATTGACATCGCGCTTGAAACAATGAATAAGCAAGAGTAACTCATTTGATATATGTCAATAATTTCAACAAAGTATTTAAACTAACGATAGTACCTCACGTGAGACAGGTATAAAATCGACATAATATAATATTCTGTGTAACATCTGCTAGAATGTGATCAATACATAATTATTGCCTCTTTAGGTGTGATTACCAACGGTCCAGACACAGAAATCACAGAAAATAGAAGAATGCTTCGTCTAATCATATGCATATCTCTTTCTTTATAACCGGTGTTTCTCCTTTTGAAATTGTTCCAATGATTGGTACGATAATTCACGAAAAAAAGAGGTCAACTCATAATAATTGGAATTTTATACATACATATATTCATGCATACATACATACATACTCACGCACGCACGCACGCACACACGCACACACATACATACATACATACCTACCTACACACACACACACACACACACACACACACACACACACACACACACACACACATACATACATACATACATACATACATACATACATACATACATACATACATCCTTTCTTGCTTTGCCATACTCATTTGGGACAAGGATGAATATCTTTGATTTCGGTGTCTTAGGTATTGATATTATTTTCCCCACAAGACGTGTTAGAAAGCTGAGGATATGTATATATAGAAGAACACTGATTGGCTCTAATAAACCTTTCTGATACCTAGATGTAAATATTCAAAGGTCACTTTCAAGAAGAAAAAAATTATCTCTAAAATTCTAAATCAAAATTATAGTTTAGGGACATTCTGGTAGGTATGATAAAATAGGGAACAAAACACACATATTCCATTGTGTAGGTGTTCTTCCAGTTTTCCATAAAAGAAACAAAAAAATATTGAATTTTTACCCATCGTACAGGATAAAGGACGTCACTCTCAAGTGATGGTTCAAGGATCGATCCAGGCGCAGCAGTCATTAATGATGTTTAAAAGATCATCGTTAAAGGAAACAATATTTGCTGATGATCACAGGATCTTCCCAAGGGAAGCAATCGTTACTGATGGTTACAGGATCTTCCCAAGGGAAGCAATCTTTACAGGCTCGACTATGGGACCTTTTGATAAAGTTATATGATATTAATTTGAATTTCGCACTGTACAAGGGATGCAATGTTTGTTCGCATAAAAGATAAGCTTTTCGTCCTTTTACTAATCTGAATTATTAGTGAAGTTTGACTCTTTACATTTGTTTCTTTTTTATTGTTTGTTCGCATAAAAGACGTCGCAGTTATTATTTGCATTAATTTCTTTGTGATAATTGATATAAGCCATATAGTATAACCAGATGACGAAGCGTGCAAAGGACCCAATTAAAGATTAATCTTGCTTGTTGAAGGGAAATTTTGGTAGGATTGAACTAGTTTATTAGATCTTGAACCAAATGCAAGTGCTAGTTCGGAATGTTGTGAAATAATTTCATGTTTCATATTACACTAACATTGTAACATTACAATTGCAACGTGAGAAGAGAAGCAAAACTGACATCCGGAAACAAATCCACATCCTCGGCATCGCAGTGAAGCAATCATACCTCAAAATGAAATGGCTGAACGCACGGATCTGGTCATTCAATGGCCTCATAGATACCTCTGACCGCTACACACTTCGGTGAGACTTGCCTCCAAATTTTTTAAGCAAGCTAGATGCGCCCTAAGTCAGCAAGAAAATAAATAGGTTCCAGCCTGCAAGCAGGTACATTAGTTGTGAAATTCTTCAAAGAAAGAAAACGTATCACGTTACTACTTAATAGTGCGCAATCTCTCTCTCTCTCTCTCTCTCTCTCTCTCTCTCTCTCTCTCTCTATATATATATATATATATATATATATATATATATATATATATATATATAAACGCCATGTTGTGTAAAAGTTACAAGACGGAAGAATATAGAATATATAGTATTATCAAGATAGTGCACACATATCTGCATGTATATGCCTAATATATACTATAATGTCAACTCAGTGGTAAGATTCTGCGCGCAGTTTTGATCGCGTTTATAAAATAAATGCATGTCAGATTCCGTGCTAATATTGTTTAATAAATATTGAATATTGTTTTATTTATCCTGCATCTCATTCTACAGTTAAACAAATTCAGTAAAAAGAAAACCGATTATCCGTCTTATCAGTGTGCCAAAGGAAGAAAATTAATACAACGGATAGTCGGCCTAGTTATATATGCCAAAAAAGAAAAAGTAATACTACGGATAATCCGTCTAGGTATATCTATATATCTATATATATATATATATATATATATATATATATATATATATATATATATATATATATATATATATATATATATATATATATATATATATATATGCCAGGGAAGAAAGATTAATACAACAGATAATCGGTCTAGTTACGTATGTCAAAGAAGAAAAATTAATACAACGGATGGTCCGTCTATGTATATATGTCAATATGTTAAAGAAGAAAAAATAATACAACCTGTTTCCGGTATATATATATATATATATATATATATATATATATATATATATATATATATATATATATATATATATATATATATATATATATATATGCTAAAGAAGAAAAGTAATACAACGGATTGTCAGTCAAGTTATATATATGCCAAAGAAGAAAAGTAGAAAAGTAATAGAACGGATCGTCAGTCGAGTTATATATGCCAAAAAAGAAAAGTAATGCAACGGATTGTCAGTCAAGTTATATATGCCAAAGAAAGTAATGCAACAGACTGACTGTCTATTTATATATGCCAAAGAAAGTAATGCAACAGACTGACTGTCTATTTATATATGCCAAAGAAGAAAGATAGCTGTTGCAATGTAAGATATTTTCTTATGTGATGAAAAAGCTACAGTAATAAAATATTTCATGGGTGTTAAAATAGTATGCGTTGACGTATGCTGGCAAAAGTGGCGAAATCCTCACCAAAACATGTGTTGTCTGTCCATGTTGAAACATTACGCTTATGCTGATGGTATTGACAAATATAGTTGAATATCTGAACGCACACATTCTTTAAAAGACCAATAATCATATAAAGCAAAACATGTGGTTTTCTATTTTATACTTTAGATATTCAAACAACCTACATTTGAACACCACGCTGCATCAAAGACCAGACCACCTTTTTTGTTCCCATGTATCGTGTCACCTGAGTGTAAATAGTGTAATATTCTTACAACTTTTATGGAGGAAAATCTGTACTCAAATGAGTTCATGGTATTGTTATTTAAAATGATACGCGATTCTCATTTCCCTTCTTACTTTTTTACCATGTTCAAAAAATCTCTTTAATCGACCGACATTATTTATCGAGCTGAAGAAACTTGTAATTTAATATTCATCTAATTTTAAATTAGTCCCAAATTTGAAACGTCTTGAATATTTAATGACTTACATAGCATGGTTCTAAATTTTGCTCAGACGTTTCATCAGATCGACACTGAATCGTAAAACTACTTATAATGCGTTTGAAATTAATATGGGTTATGTTTGCTCGTGCATTTAAGTTCGTGATAGGAAATTTAGACATTTGCTTCTAAAGTTAAAATGCATTTAACACTACTTTGTGCACATTGCAGTGTGGGAACACATACGATTCTTAGAAACTTAAAAAATATGTAAGAAGACGGCATTACTGATGATGTGTATCATATATATTATGGCACATAGCTTCCTATAACCAGTTATACACAGCTATTCTCTCCAATTTATTGAAGACGTCTAAAAGCTTTTCACGTATAGATCGTGAATATCAGTCTCATGATTACGGTTGTCATGACATTTTGCAATTAATGCAAACAGTTTGACATATTTTGATTCTCAAGACTATGTCATCATTTTTGTCGGCAGATAACATCTTTGCATTGCAGTAATTAAGTCTGGTACTAATGTATGCGCTTTTGTTGGGAACAGTTTTATCAAGTTAATTAGATACATGACTATCCTCGTCGTGATGATCCACGAAAGATTGACTCCTGGACTGGTTGCAAAACTGAAAGAAAATTTAGTCTCGGAAGAGGCAAAACATGAAAAGCGATCACCTAAGGAAAACTGCTTCGATGAAACCAGCGTTTACTTTTAAGTGACTTCGTCATTTCGTTATAGCATCGTTGTCATCTGGTACCCCGCAATGAACTCTGAGAGAGTTTGGGATTAATGTCACGTTATTGTGATTTCTCTTTATAATTCTGTTGAAAACGTTTAATTGGTCATCCAATTTACACAATTTTAATACCAGTGAAGTGAAATGAGGTGATTAAGTTGAGCAAAAGTAAATGTTTCCAAATGAGCTTATTAGAGGTACCCAGATGAGCTTATTAGAGGTACCCAAATGAGCTTATTAGAGGTACCCAGATGAGCTTATAAGAGGTACCCAAATGAGCTTATTAGAGGTACCCAGATGAGCTTATTAGAGGTACCCAAATGAGCTTATTAGAGGTACCCAAATGAGCTTATTAGAGGTACCCAGATGAGCTTATTAGAGGTACCCAAATGAGCTTATTAGAGGTACCCAAATGAGCTTATTAGAGGTACCCAGATGAGCTTATTAGAGGTACCCAAATGAGCTTATTAGAGGTACCCAGATGAGCTTATTAGAGGTACCCAAATGAGCTTATTAGAGGTACCCAAATGAGCTTATTAGAGGTACCCAAATGAGCTTATTAGAGGTACCCAGATGAGCTTATTAGAGGTACCCAAATGAGCTTATTAGAGGTACCCAAATGAGCTTATTAGAGGTACCCAGATGAGCTTATTAGAGGTACCCAAATGAGCTTATTAGAGGTACCCAGATGAGCTTATTAGAGGTACCCAAATGAGCTTATTAGAGGTACCCAGATGAGCTTATTAGAGGTACCCAAATGAGCTTATTAGAGGTACCCAAATGAGCTTATTAGAGGTACCCATACATGGCCTAATTTTTATATTGGAAGTGTAATGTTCTCTAAATCAGTTCTTCATAGTAAACAAAATCACTAATTAACAAGTAATCTGTCATGGAAATCTTCCAAATTAATATATATTTTTAAAAACAAAATATAACCATCATTTATTGCAAAGTTAGTGACATTGATTTTTAAAAATTCATTTCTTTGTAACGGCACATACTTTCGGATAGTTATTTTAACTACATGTTTGACCAGAAAATGCACATCATGCGATCGACTATTTCTTCAACTTGAATTTCTCCAATCGTAATTAAGCCATATTTTAATATTCCTCGAATTTTTCAAACATTCTTTCTTGTATTAGATAAACTTTATAAAGGGTATGACAGTCAGACTATCTATTTTTATTAATTTATAAACTTGAATGGAAACGTACTTTCATGGACTGGAAATGTCCTGCTATGTTAAAGGCCTTACTATTAGCACTGTACCACGCCCTGTACTTGTCTGATATGATCCTAATTAGATTGATTAGGTGGATATTTCCATTTTCTTTACAAAACTTTATGTCGTACAAGCAGGAAGACAATATAAATTAAACGGTTTTTGGGGTTATGTTCCTTGCTTCATGGGTGCAATGGATGTGTTGAATTTGCAATTAGAAGCGTGGGCATTTGTTGCTGGCCAGCAACCCAAGTTGCCATTTGAACTTGTAATACTTTTGATGGGACAACATAAATAGGCACTAGGTCAGGAATTATACAAATGGTAGATAAAGACTAAAAGGGCCACTATTTGTCTGACAAAATTTTGTTGACTGTTTAATTTAAACTTAAAATTAGTCAAAGAAAGCACTTGGAGAAAATCGTAATAAATAGATAATACAATTTAAATCAAAAACATAGTTTCAGAGGCAAACGAAAAAACAACATTGTTGGTAAGTATAAACAAATTTGGTTGATTCAATTCTCAAACATAAATTTAATCAAATTTGTTTGTTTTGCTTAAGGAGGTATAAAATTAAGTGGTATCGATACATACATACATACATACATACATACTACCTGTGAGCGTCTTTGAGTGATACCATGCCTGACAGGCAAATCATGATTTCACTGTGTTTTGTCTTTTACAAGAGGATTATAGTTCGCAAACGTTGTTTCCAAAACTGAAATCTTTCGGGGTTGTTTTCTTTGTGAGTTATTAGATAACAATTCACACCAGGAGAAATGCACAACAATGGTAATTTAATCATTGCAATGCCAAGTTACTTACTTTCTATCATCATATCAGCTGATTTAATTAACAAAGCGTTCACAGTTAGGTATATCGAAGTTTTCTTGGATCAGCTACATACATACATACATACATACATACATACATACATACATACATACATACCCCATCTTCGCTAGCCAAAAGTGGTTGATTTTTATCTAGTAAGACAGGGTCCTGCCAGTTATCTAAGGTGTTTGTTAGGTTCATTGTGTGTAATGTATACAAATGTTTGATGCTATTTAAACCAGGCTTTTTCTGTTTTTAGCACTACGCTTGCGTATGGCACGTGTTGTTATAGTATCCGTGTTTCTTACTTTCTGCGTATTTCGATTTTTCAAAAGCAAGTTCGTGTCCATTTTAGCGAGATCCCTTGATCGTGATATGACCCCTGATCTTTAATAACAGCTGCTGGAAAATATTTTCGAAGAGAAATGCAATAATTTCTGAAGATTGACTTGTAAGGCCTGCTATACGCCTTCTTCGGCAAAATGGATGAGTCTTGGAGTGCAAGAAGATGCGTGCAGTAACATCGTTTTCACTTATAATGGGCGATTTTAATCTGGATTTGTAATTTTTGATTGGTAATCTCAGGTGTGGGTGGGCGAAGGCGTGCTATTTGTATGGCATTAGGCGCTGATATAGATAAAACTTCACATAAAATGACCTGGAAACAGGACCCAAAAGTAGTCATCAGAATTTATCGATGTGTAAAAATCATAGATCAGTATCACGTGATCATTTACATTCAGTCAGATTATAGAGAACGTGGTCGATTCATCAAAATTGAAAATATAAAAATATAATAGTTCTCGAAAGTTGTTTTCCTACTGAATTCTCACACCACCTCTGATCCAGGAGTGACTGATAATAAAGACAGAAGAACAAGCAGAAACTTGAAAAAACAACTTTAGATGTCCATTTAACTTATTCCCGGCTTGTGTGCAAAGACTCCATAACAGGTCGCTTTGTAAACGACATTGTTTTCAGCTACTAGTATTGAGTGTGTCTGAATAGTTTCTTCTTTTTATATGCAATTGTCATACAAGATAAAGCCGATATATGTCAGGTTATCGGTATTTGCTTTATGTATTTCTCTAATGCCTAATCTATTTTATATATTACATAAATGAACGATTCGTTTCGCTTCAAATGTTTTCTACCGTATAACATCCCAATAAATGGAGCTGATGGGCTGTATCAGATAACATTTTTTGTTTATATGACACCTAATTAGCTTTCTTAATCATTATCATTTCAATGAATTATGGCGAATGGCGCTGGAAATTGACGGTGTTATAAAACTGAATGGTCAATGTGTTCGCCTGAATGTGTTATTTCCTCGTACAAATCATTTCGTTTCAGATAAATATAGCGAATATTGATCGAACAAGACATGAAACAAATTGTGGTATGAAAGTTCGATAACCCCTGAATATGAATTCATTTGCCTAAAATTTCGACTATTTCTCGATAGTGGAAAGATGCAGTAGTATATGTGATTACGACATCGTCCAAATTATTCAAGATTTATTAAGCAAGACTCCTGGTACCTTCGATAAATACACTGACACATTTTTATAGTATGACTATAAAAAACCAAATTGGTTAAAGTTTGTATGTAGCACTTTATTTACTGTATCGATACTTTGACGAACTTTCGTAACATTTATTGAAATCATTCCTCTACTACTGTGTCATTTATGTAGGGAAAGTGAAGGACTTTTGGATGTTATCTTCAGGCTTACGAATATGGTGTTGCATACAATTGTTATGTTGTTGACATTTTCACCCTATAAGCAATAACATAAACGACATAACAGTTACGTCCAATTGTTTATTTACAAATCTATTTTAAAAGTATAATGCATTTACCCGAAGAAGATATCTAAGTTTTCTGTTGTTTTGTTTTATTAATTATATGTATGGAAACATTTCCCAAGAGATGTGGAAACATTGTATTGTCATGAGTGGTATAACAATATTTCTACTTCACTAGACAAATTTTGACTTATACCTAATATAGTACCTGTCTAGGCAGTATGCCATTTGTTCTTTGATCTCCATCTGACCATACCAATAGTCTTGTAGATCAAAATAACCCACACTCATTATAATTCTCCTAGAAGCTATTTACTGGCTAAACAAACATTATTTATATTTGTTTGAAAAGGTATATTTTCATTTTAACACACAATGATTGGTTATTTTTGCCTAATTTGGATGGTGCTACGGTTCTTAATTTCATGCTGGCCATTTTCCTGACGATAGTATAGATAGTGTTTGAGTGACACCACTATCAAGTGATACTGAATTCTAAAAATAAATTTTATCAAAAACTAACGGGCATCTTCATGTAAACAAAAATGAAAATATTGTGTCAAAATCAGTCGAAAAATATTAAAATTACGAGCATTTTAGTGTTTATGAGGGGCAGACTTATTAAACGTTTCAATATATTGATAACAAAAGTCTAGTTTAAAATAATCTGGAAGTTTAAAATTACTTTGAAACAATCAAGTCTTAGGATTCTTGAAAGCTGAACAAGACACATATCCAATTGAAGTATTCTTTGCAAATACAATTTTCAAAACTGTATTGCACCATATGAGTAAAGTCCGCTAAAATAAAATTCTGAAAATGTTAGGAAAGCTTCTAAGATTTAAATGAATAAAATATTTCTTTCAAATTATATATTGCGTAACATCGTCTTCGAGGTCTTTTTGTAGCGCAAGTCAATACAATTACAATTAAGTCTAATGATAAAATATAATTCAGTGCATTGCAATTATTCTGATTTCTTCTCTGATATCATAGAAAAAATAATATAAATGAGTTTGACAAAAGTTATCTCCACTTACAGTATCTACCTCTTCAATATCACGTATCTTATGACATTCTTGGACTTGCATTACGTTTATTAAAATTCCTCGTGGTAATTTTAATTCTTCAATGCACTGCAAATTGTTTTCTCACCCATGCGACAGAGAAATCTACTTGTTTTGCTAATCTTACTTTTCTTGTCTCAGTCTAGTCATCTCAGACCAGTCGTCTCAGCCAATGTGTCCACGCGCTCAGAACTACTTAAAAAAAAAAGAAACCCTTGTTCTCTTCTGCTCTGCCTGACGTAGTTGTACTAATAATCAAACGACGACGACAACAACAACAAATCTATAACAAAAACGTAGTAACTTAAGGTAAATCCATCTTTGAGAACACATAATAAAAACCATTTCGAGAGAGACAAAGACACAAACGCGCACGATGTCGAACTTTTTGGTATTATGCTATTTCGTTCCGCACAGCATGGTCAATTTATAAATATGCAGGCCTAGCTCAGTACATTTTTAAATCAGCGTCATTAAATGTAGTTAAAGCTACCTGACTAGTTTTAAATACTTTGTGTGAAACAAATTATATACTGTTAGCTACATTTAATGACGCTGACCTGAAAAATGTATGTGCTACAGATAGGATAAAATTCTAAAGACTATAGATCTATACATTTCATAGCCTCCCAACTCTCTTAACAACTACGGAATAGTTAGCAACAGCTAGAAATGTGGTATATAAAACATGATTTATTCTAATTTTGTTAATCATTACCATTGTGCCCTGGTTAAATGAAAAATATAACTACAATATTTAAAGACAAATAATGCACTTACCAGCCAGAAGGAATCATTTATCCGCCAATGCCTTAATCCATAAGCAAATTTCACTGTAGCACTTGCCATATTTCCAGGACAGAAAAAAATATGTTCAAAGAATCCGTGAACTTGAAAGTTTAGCACATGGTTATCCGCCAGAATCCGTTTTTGGAGGGTCTATTTATACACGGGGGTAATTTTACAGTCAATATTAAGGACAATACAAGTATGTCACACACAGTTTCACCTCCTCCGAAGAAAAGACTAGTTATATACGATAGTGACACAGATCTCTAATTACCCATGAATAATCTAAAGAAAGATGTTCCTCTCCGTTACTGCTTGTACTAGTATAACTACAGTAGAGCTGAGTAGCCAATATCGTTTTATTATTTACAATATAACTTTTCAAAATTGGAACTGATGAAAATAAAACAGTTTCTTGTAATAAATATTAATTAGTTATTGTCATTTTCACATAACATCCATATATTAAATGTGATAATACTTCATTTATAGGCTTGGCCTCGTGGGGAGACAAATTATATGAACCCTTGACTGGGATTTCCTTGTCTCGGCCCAAACCCCAACATAGCGTCTATATATATTGCACTTATCTTTGAATGACGTCATTTGTCTAAGATAACGTCAACTTGTTCAGTCATGATGACAGTATACTCACTAGCTTCAACGTAATAACTGCAGCCTCCTTGACAAACTGCAAATGAGCCCTGAAAGCAATTAGTAAATAATTTATACAGATATAAAACGTTTTACTAATATTTTGTCAAACTGATATTGTATATAGAGATCTATTTTTGTTCATATATATATATATATATATATATATATATATATATATATATATATATATATATATATATATATATATATATATATATATATATTCGTATGAGGTTTAAGAATAAGGTCGGTATTATGGAAAATAAGTCTTGTGAGGCATACATGGTGTACTTTACTTGGATCACTTTTTAAAAATGAAGAAGAAATATACATTTGTCTGATTCATTAAGAAGGAACTTTTCTCATCTGGAATTTTAATTGTATGCTAATATAACGATGGAGGCTTGTTGCGACGTGTAATGACTATAATTTAAGTGGTGGAGTTCCGTAACATGTTATTCTACACATATAACAGAACTAACATTTTATGTGTAATATGATTGGCAAAATCTAATTAAAACGATCATATTAAAACATAGAATATATCTAGGAATCCAATATCGTGCCGAGTTAGTAATGCACCAGCGTAATGGGGGCGTTCCACAGTACGTGAAATGAATACCTTATGTTACTTCCATAAGTACGAATACTAATGCGTAAAAATTTTCGAATTTTGTGGACATAAAAAAGTTTAAATTTGGCTTTCAACAGTTTCATTGGCTAATTTATTTATTCTTCTTTTTTTTTTTTTTTTTGAAATTCCAACATTGTCGTAAGTGACCAAAAGCGAACTGAGTTTTAATTTATACGTTCTGAAAAGCCATTGCCCTCACATTAATGGGAAATTCTGTATGGGTTTCGTGGATCAAAATTCGCAGCAAATATATAATAAAAGAGCCTGTCTCTTTTATGCAAAACGACAGTCGTCTGTAAAACTATTGATTAAAATGGATGTTGAGGACAATTGATCATGTGATATCCACATGCTGCTTCGATAGCAATTCTAAATATCAGTTTCGATTTTAAATATCTGGCCTACTTGATGGTATTCACCAAAATGAAAGGTTAATTATGTTGTGTTGTTAAAAAAGGAAAGTTTAGATGGGTGTGTTTTTAATTATTTTGTCTTTTTATGGCAACAATTGTTTTTCGAATTTTAAGATCAGGTAGCAGAGTCCTTCGATAAAGACTAATATATTGAGAATATCAACATTTAAGGATTTACAATGCACTCATTACGAGATGTGTGTGAGAATCACAGAAAGGTAATTCGACTTCTGTCAGTTAATACTCAACGAGTCAAGTTTAGATTAAAATATGAATTTATTATTGGTCAGGCCTAGAGGAAATATAGTAAAACGTTGAGAATTCAAACACAAATGGTTTGAACAAGCAGCACTACTCGAGCATTTGTTCCGGACCCAATACAAAGTGGGTTTTTTTAATGCGACGCTCAAAATATCGAGAGCTGATAACTTGTTTTAAACATAGTGTTACTTGTTTAGGCTCGAATAAACAGCGACACAAGAAAGAGTGAAAACAACAAGCTTTAAAAAATGTAAGAAATAATTTATTTCCCTGGAAACAATAGTGTAAAAATGAAGAAATAAAAAAAACTTATGGTTTCAAGAATCAAATACAAAAAATATCCAAGAATAATCCACGAATAAATTTTTAGAAGTCCTAATAATAAAATGTTCTAATAAATTCAAGTTCGAGTCCCGACGAAGAATACAAGATGGAAGGCGATGACGTAAGCTGTGTCCTGTTCAATGTTGTTGTCTACAGTCCCTTGTAGAAATACAAGAAATAATCATCCGGTTTTGGAAATCCAAATAAAATTTTTACAAAATGTCTTTGTTCGAGAACTCTGTATGAGCTCACAAAACTATTCTAGAGAAACTAATAAATCCTTTTGAATCCAAAAAATCTTAATAAACATTAAAATGTAATTGTCATAATGACACAAGGTAAGAAACACTTTGATGTCTCAGTGTTTAGAAGCCCGACTTAGATTTTTTCTCCAAAACGATGGTTTAAAATTTGAATTTTACGCAAAACAGATGCCCGGATAAGGGTCACGTGATTATGTTTACATATAAAATATCACGTAGCCCTTCTATGTCCTTGATTAGAACCAATCATTTTATACCAAGAATAAAAGTTGTTTACCTCATTAAAAACTAGTCCAGGGTCAAGTATCCAACACAGCCTCGATCGCAACCTTATTATTCCCACAATAAAAGTAAATTAAAAAACACTTGTTAACGTGACATACTAAATTTAAATTAAGGTCTGGAACCAGGTCAGCCTTATCTGTTTACAGAAATAAACAGTCAAGGTCAAACTATTTTCTGGAAAAAGTACGACTTCCTAGTAAACAGAACTACATTACTTTGACATATAATGAAATGAAAAATTAGAAAGATTTTAAAACTTACAAACAATTAAATGAGATATAAATTAAATCAAATATACATAACAATAGGGTTCCATTGTGCAGTGGGCTTTCAAACGTTTTACTGCATAATACGTTAAAGGGAATACATTCATCTTTTTTTGTTGGTTTTAATCGTTTAATCCAAGAGAGTTTCAATGTTTCACGAATGAACGGATACAGTTTTGACCGCTGTGAGTTTAGTCTTAACCCCGTTTCCAAACAAGTCTTGTTTTTTGTGACACTTTCGTATCCTGTAATTAGAATGTATCTTACCAAGCATCTACCATTAGGATAAAATAAAAATTAAATTCTCAGCCACTTAACCTGGACAAATAAATCTGACCAACTAGTTTTCATCCGCTTTAAATAGTTTTAAAATTAATAAGTGATCAGCCACAATTTGTATTTATGAAAAACAATAAGCCATCGCCTTCTTATCCACTACATTTTATTTTTGTACAAATCAAGACCACGTGATTTTATAATTTTATGAAGAAAAACATCCACAAGCTACCTAAGCCACTTCAAACTTTTATTAATCGAACTGGGCCATGGACCCGTATAATTCTATATAAACAACCGGCACCTTGGCCACAGACCCGTACAATTCTATACAAATAACTGACACCTTGGCCACTGACCTCTAAATGTTTATTGGATTGCTTGTCTTCATTAAATATTTATGACAAAACCTGGGGGACCGGTCTTAATTATTTTACGAAAATATTAAACCTCTGGTCCAAAGCTTTTTGTGAAAATAACTTGGCTGCTAGTGTTCAGCACTATAAGAAATGCAAAACAAAGAAAGAAAAAGACCCAAAATAACTGACATTCTAAATTTATTACACAACCATAGATCACCCACATATATCTTAAACAACAAGGAGAAAAAAAAGAAAAAGACCAAGGTAATAATTAACGTTTTTAGCTACTGCAGAACACTGGCCGTTTGATAGAATATGAAACAGGTTGGAAAGTCAGTATATAAACATATGTCTCTTTGTTCTTTACGCTATCTTCATAATTTCACGGAAGAGAATTTTATAATCAGAACAGTTTTAGAATGACCTATTGCATATGCAGTTCAGTAGCTTTAAATTTAGACTCCCGGGACAAGCTAAAATTTTCATCGGCCAAGCTCACTTTTCGAAGAAACTTGGCCACGAGCAAGTCCAAAAAATTGAGATGGGGTCTATTAGTGTATCGTTACTAATTGAAGCCAGTTTTGACAAAAAGGGAATAAACATTGCTATTATAACTTTTCAGTTACATTTTAGGCATACTATTTTGCACGTATCCGGTATTAGCCGACATTTAAGTCACCTAACCCAAATTCGGGCAGTTTTTATTTTATTTTCCCGCCGAGTATAAAGAATGTTACCTTCTATAGGTGAGCAATGTTTTAATTGTTAATAATATAGTTTGTGAGATTTCATTGTCAAGTATGTTTGGAAATATAAGGCAAATGTCACTGACGATTAAATCACCAGGACTTCATTCAAAACTTGATCGATGAATCGAAAATGAATGTTCCATGCTCGGTGTTTATGATATGTTGTTTATGTTGTAATTAAAAGGAAATCGATAAATAACTACTGCTTGGCAGACCAAAATAATAAATAAAATAAATGTTCTGGATCTCAAAAGTTGGCATGTCAATTATTTTGATGCATGTCGGTGAATTTAAGGTGACTAGATACTCATTGTGAAGTATGTTGATAAAATCAGTGTTCGCAAATATTTCACTTAAGAGTATAAATTAATTATTAAAAATGTTAGCTTTCACTATTCTTTATGTAGCTGATGAAATGAGTTTGATATCTTATTTATCGTATTTACGCAAGAAAAAGACACTTGACGAAAGTTCTTGATCTACCAGAAACAATAAGCACTTTGGTGCTGCAAAACGTCAAAGAAAATTTCAATCAGCGTCGTCGATTAATGAGTATCCATTGCTAGAACACGACTCAGAAAATGAATTAATGTTCTACAGCCACTGCATAAAATATCCAAAACCTGTTCAAGTTATACAAACAAATGGAATAATAAATCTGTTTTTAATAAGGACTTACAACTAGACGAAAGCAGACATAATACATAATATATATATATATATATATATATATATATATATATATATATATATATATATATATATATATATATATATATATATATATATATATATATATACAAACTCATCACATCAAAAAATTTGCACATTTAATTACTAGTATCTAAACTACGTAATGAAACATTTGACATTTGACATTAATTCTCTTGTGATGAATAATGTGTCGAGTGTCGTTTATAAAAAATAGTGCAATTAATGGTCATAGACTAAAACGAGAACCAAAACCAACACATACTGTAATGCTTAACAAACGTTTTAATTATAAGTGTAAGGGAATGAAAATTTAAGAGAAGCTTAAGTATTATGAACTGAATTCGAAATAATCCTTAACAAGTTCTTTCAAAGTCCAAAACAATGAAACATTCAGGCGTAATTTCAGGTCCAAGAATATACTGGTTCGCCAACAATCCCGACGTGTCCAAATGGCATAGTCCAGAACTCGTTTGATTAATTCACATTAGTTCCAAAATAATTTTATAGTACAATGAGTACTTTCTATTTCCAGTGAACGATCGAAACAACTATTTTTCCTCTCAAACCATATCCTAATACAACATAAAATACGTCTTCAGACATGATGTTGCAACAAGAACACATGAAATAAAAATGATTCCCCAAAACACAGAATGAAACTGACGGCTCCAGTTCTCCTTCTGTGCAAACATTCCAGTGTCTAGTACAACTATTTGTCGCAATGTATCCCACGTGACAGATTCTACTACTCAATCTAATGTTGCAAAATATCTACTTTAAATAAAGAAGAGAAATGGGGAAAAATGTAATGCATTAACAAATTTTCAGGCCCGTTTTAACGATTATCCTTTGGTAGCAGCAAAATAAATATTCCCAATAATGAATATTTTTCGTCCCTGTAGGAAAGAAAAGAACATAAAGGGATACAGCATAAATTAACTAAATAATTACGTATGTTTAAAAAAGTAAAATATGTTATTCACTAACTCGATGTGAAGTTGTATCTTCGAGGAACAAAACTAGATCAATATTCAAAGAGCAAAGAGTTATATTCAGTCAAGAGTCATGACTAAAATTATACACCGAACTTGATACATCTTAAAGACAAAATGCAAGATATGAGTTTGAAAAAATATATTTTCATGTTGATGAATTACTATGTTTATGGACAATATATGAAAACTCTAAGACGAATTGATGTAAAATTAAACTATGTATTTATGTAAAGAAATATTTAAATTTCAAACAGACATTTGCAAAGAGATCAAAACTATCTGAAGATAGGGTATTAATAAGTTTGAAGAAAAGACAATACAATTATGGTGGCTTTAGTGTCTATGCCTTTACCACAACAAACTAAAGAACTAATATGTGATAAAATGAAACTATTAATAACCGATGCAAATTGTATATGCGTTAATTCTGAAAATTTTATAATGACCTGAAACAAAAAAAAAATGGTTTTGCAAGCAATTGCGAAAAAGATAATGTATATGGAATAATATTGATTAGCAGGAAAGTGTATCAACTGTTTAACGATGAGTTGAATGGTTTACTAATGCAATAACTGTGTGGCCTTAGAGCTTTTTCATCTTATATCTTGCGTACGAAAAACAAATATGAAGGATTATTGGGATATATGCTGTTAAAAAGAAACGAAACATAAACATGTACAATGATTGCTCATGAGCACCAAGACATTAATTTAACTAGATCGTTCTATCGCGAGATGTAGAGTGCCAAGATAAACAAGTGTTGTTCTCTTCACCATTTGATGATAAGCACTGTTTGGAAGATAAGGTGAATGTTTGGACATATCGATATGTTCGTTTTGAAATCCAACCGTAACACTAGCCTTATTAAAATAAGTGCGTAATTTATAAGGCCAGATATAACCATCTTGTGAGGTTCTGTTAGGTACAGATATTAGCTGTCTAATCGGACGTTGAGACTGTTATCGGTCGTCGACTTCTCAAGAAGTAAGCATATTTAAATTGCATTGAGTGTTGTGTGAAACTATCTAGTTGATCTAGTCTTGCATTTAATTTAGGATAAATCATGAACATCTGTGCATTTGTGCTAATAGTCAAACACTTATCATGCAAAACGTTGAATATTTTCTTTCGATATTGAAATTACAATTTAACTTTTATCTGGTTTCAAAACCAATTCAATCATCACATAAAACATATTCACTAAATCCTTTACAGACTTTAACAAAAATTCTTTGGGTTTAAAATTGCCTGAGTAACATATAAAAATGTTCAAGTTCATTCGGTTGGTTACTGTGCTGAATTTGGATTATATGAGATTAGATAAAACCCGACTCAAATACATGTGAATGAATTTTGACTTTCTCTAGATTGTTCCAGTTGTAGAAAAAAACAAAATCTATCACTGTGCCTCTCCCACTCTTAACAGAATCCCCTAACCGTGGAGAGGAGAGCACCCACATAATGTGCTGCTAAATATGGGGGCCCCCTGGATAAGCCAGCTTGCCTCTGTGGAACTGAGCATGCAACTAGGTTGCAGGTTGGTTGCAACAGTGACGTCAAACGATCATAAACATGGTCGCCATAACGGCCAAACAAAAAAAAGAGTAAAACTTATTCCAGGTTAGGCCATCTCCAAAACATAGTCTGTTGAAATATATTGTTGAGACCTTTATATAGAAAACCAAATATGCTTAAAGCAGACTTTAAAATTGTTCACAGTTTAGAATATTACTGTGTTATAAATAATGGATGATCCCACTTTTACAATATGATCACTGTCAAGAACCAGCCATGCAATAGCATACTGATTTAGTTGTATCCCCTGGTCTACATCGAACAAAAACTGCTTCAGTGACACTACAGGAATTGTCATTTGATTATCTATTTTCATTGTGTTCTATTTGGTCTATTTCCGTGGCATTATTTTGGATCATTTTATTTTTTTATGTCTTGTCTTCTTCTTGCTATTCCACTCAGAAGGTTTTTCTGGTCTATGTTTGGTGTTATCTGGGATGCAATCAAGCAATGGTAGGAACCATGTGCCAGAGTCGGCTTGCTTATGATAATCAAATAAATATCTTGAAGCAATATCGACTTTAACTGTAAAATTGGATTCTAAGTTTTCTTTATGCATGTACCCTATCTTTAAATTCGAAAAAACAGCGCATTCTGTCGCAACTCGCCAGAAAATTGCCATTTAACAAAATGAGACAGTTTAGCTATAATGAGGCGTTGAAAGTTTAAAGGAAACTAATAGTTTCCTTCGCTTTATTATATATGTTCTCGTGTATAAATTTAAATATTATTCAGAATTACAACATGTGCAGACCCTCTGCCATTTTAAGTTTATCAATGTATTGAAGATGTTGAAGTGTAAGTACGTTTTAACTGTGCTTCACGTCCCGATAATTTGAAGCAATATTGAGTATATTCAATTCAACTTCATCCATCGTCTCAAAATGGATCTGCAACAACGATCATAAAAGAGTTAAAAAGGTTAGGATTTTAAATCAGTCAAATTATTATTCTAGAAGAGAAACTAAACAGTTGTTTCCAGGACTTTTATTTTGCTGTAACCCACGCGTTGGCATGAAAATATAGCGTGATAAAAAGCATAAAGTGTAAATTTAAACTTAGTACATTTTAAATCGGGTTATTTGGAAAAATGTCGAAGATTCATGAATCTCAATTACAGTTACATCAACAGTGAGGTATAAAAGTTTCAAGGAATGTATAAACTGGCATTGAGGACATTAAGGTGCATGTATTTATGTTCTATTTTACCGCCAAACAATTGCTCAGTAAGTTTCTTTTAAAATTGCAGATTTTTATAGGTATATAACAACTATGTCGCTGTCTGACATTAACCTCAACTTTGACATCCTTAAGTATACCATCAGATAAAAACATGAAAATTCAAGTACGGCCGACCCTATTTAATATCTGTATTAATTTTACACCAACGTTTTGTGTAGAGATGTGACAAAGTGACAAAACTAATATAAATATATTGACTTTGCTAGCGACAAGTATGTCGTTACGTCAGCCACTTAGGTATGATACAGCAACAGCAAAATAAATACAGAATTTCATGCAACGATAAATATAATATCAAGTGTTGTTTTTTTTATAAAACAAGGTTTTGTACTATACAAGTATCAAAATGTCAAAAGAAGATAAATTTCTTAGCGTGATGGGATGAATAGTTATGCCATCACGAATTACCTCCGTTGGTGAAGGTAATTTATATGTTCAATATGGCATTAATAAATTTGTATACATGGCGAGCAATGCGGGATATTCTTTATAAGCAAACCTTACATATATGTAAGTATCAGTTTAAATCCAGGGGCGCACTTTCAAGGAAATAGGATGTAACTCTCAATTATGACTGCATTACAGCAGAACACAGTAAAGTGACGCAAAATTTATAATGATACGGTGATTGTAACTATTGTTCGATGTCACAGTACACTGAAACAGTGGTTAAATGCACAACGTGAAATTCTGAGAAGATTTAAACCTCCATTCTTCGTCGCAATACACAGAAAGAATGGCACAATGCCCAGTCTAAAGTTCCTAGATTATTTTGTCGTACGTTCGTCGTGACAATTCAGAGAACACTGCCGTAACTGCAGACATAAAACAGGTATGTAACAATGCAGAATTTTTACATATGTTTCAAACTATATCTTACCAAATACATCAAACTAGTTAAACAAATTACCTAAACAAATCATAACAAACACTTCATACTTGACTTGCCAATACCGTAACATGCAAGAAAACAAAATTACAACAACTTTTGTTACGTCTCTAAGAAAAGAAAGAGTTTAACCAGATAAACACGTTTTAGACAGAATTTATACTTGAGGACTACGATGTGCATTTAACGGAATTGTCAATAACCACAGCTTTGATTTATCTAAGTCTTTTAAGGTTTAAATGATGTTCTGAAATTAATAAGATCACACATTTTAAATATATCGTTTTGGATACCTAAAGAGTTTGTAAGCTAACTTTGTTTTCTCATTCTTGCATTCCAACAGCTAAGCATCTTAACTATGTTTTATTGCACTCTTCATATGTTCTCTGCAGTTGATTGATGAATTTTATTTTGCGTCATTCTCTCTTCGTCAGATTCATTAGGGTAAAATCAATTGAAGAGGCTATTACTACCTGGAAATGTTCGAACGTGGCGCACGCAATAATCAGTGTACATGTTGCCAGATTAATAAGTATCTATTGATAAATAATAAAATGTCTGGTTTGCAAAATCATTATATTCACTATTAGCAACCTTTGATACTAGTTTTACTCTATATTGCTCCAAATATGGCATAACGACTCTTTTAATATTGTCACAGATATTCAAGTACTGCTTTCTTGCAAATAGCACTCTTTTAAGCCAATCAAGGTTTAAATGTATAATTAGCAGATGATTGTAGTAACATCTACATATGATGAAACATTAAGACTTGTAAAATATAAACTTTTATTTTTTTCATATAGATCGGAATGTTTTAATTTCAGCGCAATTTTGTTTTAAGACGTCTCTCTTATGTATAAACTGTGTTCAGAAAAACTGGCCATTTACTCTGAATGCGTCGTCACCAAACAACGACCTTAAAATAGTAAAGTATATTTATTAAATTCCACTAAGGTAAGCATTTTGTAACATATTGCTGAGGTTACTAATTCGTATCATTATTGATCAGTATGGTTTGAAACGACGACACATTCTTGTAAATACATATCAGCACGTTCTCCCGTGTACATTTTTACCATTCTTGATCTTAAACTATATAGCATAAAGAAGTGAAACCAAGCAATTTAGTAAATTCAACAAATAAGTTATTTGTAAGTTACAAAGTGAAAATTTAAGAGACACACTTGCAGTATTGTGAAGAAAATCCCACATAACCCTAAATGTTCTATCATAAGTCCGAAAGCAAAGAATCTTTGAATGAAAGAGTTCTCGATAATCCGAAAATAGTGTACTAGTCCAAAATGTTGATGAGCACTCTGTTATCCCAACGAAGAATTGAAATAAAATATATTTCTCTCAAATTATTGAACTCATCTGTAAATGATTCCACCGACTGATAAAAAACATGAATGAATAATTGTTTACCATATATCCTTTAAAGACATCCCCACTTGACTTATGTCGCAATAGAATGTTCTGGAAAACTAATAGTTTCCAAGAAAAATTACATTTATCACGAACAAAAATCCAGCACACAATATAAATTAAACATACATAGCAACATGTACAGGGGTTGTTTCAAAATAGCTTTCAACTGTTTTGGGCTTTGTAATTTTTTAAAAACTAACGAATATTTATTTGGTTGTTTAGTGGCAGTTAATTAAAATATTTCTACCTATTTTGTAATTTCTTTATTTTAATCCAGTCTTTCCTATGAGTTAAAATTAGTTACAACATATGGTGCCTGCTGTGCCTATTTGAATTTGAACGGCTTGTATTGTATGAAATTGAGATTTTCACTAGTAACTTCAATGACCAATGTGTTCTGAGCATATTAACACTGTGGTCTGAATACATCACCCATATGGTCTTAATGCGTTGCCTCCGCGATGCTCATTACCGCTATAGTGTGAAAATATTACCGCCGTGGTCTGAAGGCATTACCTCTGTGGTGCGAAGACAGTACCGTTGAAGAGCGAAGACTTTACCACTGTGGTGTGAAGACATTCCTGCCGTGGTCTGGAGACAGTACCTCTGTGGTCTGAAGACATTACCACTATGTTATTAATACACAATCTATGTGGTGTGAAGACATTACTGATATTTTGGTGTGTGGGTGTGGGTGTGTGGGTGTGTGTGCATATGTGTGTGATTTGGATGTTCAACGTAGCTCTAACAATGTTCAGTCATATCCCAACGGTGTCTGCATTGTGGCAGTTTAAAGTGATATAGCAGACATGTGGCATCATGTCCCACACAGTCACATTTTCCTGACACCAGGCTGACAAGTCCTAACACTAACCTTTAAAGTCTTTGGTATGACTCGGCCTAGTTCGAGACGGACGCTCTAACCACTAGGCCACCGGAGCGGTCTCTGCTGTGTTGGATAGAACTCAAGTTTCATACTTTTCAAGAAAACTAAATCAGCTCAGTTCAGTTGGTAAGTCAGTATATATTCCTGTTCCAGGATATCTGGACTTGGTGCAAAAAACCGTGCAATACACTGTATATGTAAGAACAGGACTCTCTCCATGGATTGTTGTTTCATACGAAGATTGCCTTTCAATTAAACAGCCGATAAAACTTATTATTTATTTGGGCCAATTTTTTCAAATAATAATATTGATCTAAAATCTTTATAAAGATAAACAGTAGGCAGGAAAAAGTCACATACACTCTGAGCAAACCAAAGACTATATACATAAAGTATGTGAAAATTATATGCTAAATAAAAAATTTATGTTATTATTACAGCAGTGCGATCTTAATTGCTAGGTAACCTCTAGGTATCAGATTTCGAACATCCGGAAGTATCGAATCATGATCAGAGTTGTCGGATGCTGACAACAGGACGTGATCAAGCCAATCAGTATCGAATTATTTCGATAAAGATATTTTTGGTTGTAGACCTCTCAATTTTCCAGATTCACGTTTGTTAAGTTAACTCTAGAACACAACGAGGAAAAAAGTAATTCCAGCCTTGACTGTGAGTATGGTAATATGGAATGAGAGAATGACAGTGCCGTTGTCCTACTTTACCGATTTGACAGCAAAAACAAAAGTCTTGTTCATCCTTGTGGTTGAAAGTTGATAGGCATATCATAAATGAAGTTAATCGTTACGAATGTAAATAACTAGAGGCTAAGTAAGTAAAGTAAAATAAGTATATTATACCTTTTAACTGTCTGTAATCAACATAGTCTTAATAGAAGATGAAACCAAGAACTTAGACAATATTGACAGTTGTCCTGCTTATAATAGTGTATACGTTTATCCGTGTTCAATAAATTGAATTGTCGGCTACGATAAACCAGCATATTATATGCAGCATCGGTTATCTATAAATACATCCATTCGACAACACTCCATTGATGGATAAAAGAAAAGATTCCTACTGAGCTACCTATGATGCAATAGGAAACACAGTAACAAATGGTATTGGATGTGCGGCTTCCAATCTGTGAATAGCATTAGATAATGAGACAAAATGTTGTTCTAGCTAGTCTTGAAAAACTTAAATATTTGTTCTTGTTAGCCTATATCTGAAGTACTTCGATTTTGTTAAATCTTGTATTATCACTCTCGTCATTTCTACCTGTCTTCTCCATATTTTGATATTTTCAATATTATCATCATCCAGAGCCGTTACTGCATAAAACGGTCATCAGCTGCATCAATAATTATAATAAGGTTATTTATACGTTTGGTATTATTTTTATTGAGGTTTAAATCATCCTACTTTAGAAACTTTCTCTTCTGAGTTTGGTTCAACATTGTATGAAAATCAAACTCATCAAGACCTTTCAAATATTTTGCCATTTCTGATATATTACACTATTTGCAGAACGTGGACAATCGTTTACTTCTCCATCTTCATCTCAGATGCTGATGCCTAATTTTTAATAATATATTCTGTAATTGCATCTAATGATAATTAGCATTGCATTAAGCTAGGTCACTCTGTAAATCATTACTTATCTAGCAAACTAGAATAGGTAGCAGTTCTTTTCTTACTGGATTGGTCTTTATAAATGAACACATATTTATGTTTCAAAACTCAAAACTCTATCGGAATCAGTAGATCCCCTTATATTTTCTAGATATTTAAGAGTATCCGTTTGGCATTATACTTTTTTATATCAATCGTGAATTATACTTTTGAATTGTTTCCGACCTTCTATCTGTATACTTTCGTCGTTGTCAACCTTTTCTCTTGGAATGTATTCTTATCAAGGTAGCAAAATCAATAAAGAAGTACATTGTTTGTTTTATTCTTGTCATTTTTGTAGTAAAGAATTGTGCTTCAGAATTCAACAGAAATATCGTTGGTATCTAGCAGCAATTTTTTTTTCTGTGAGAATATTGAACGATATGTCTTTCTTCAGCTAGATTAGTACAATACAATTTTTTTTCTACTAAGGGAAGGTGTATTGCCAGAAGTGATTAATAAAGGATACGCCTCTTACGATTGCTATTTATTGTGTCTGAAATGATAATAATGTTTTACCAAATTTTCAGCAACACATTCGTATAGGCAAAATTGAAACTATTTATTCTTAGCCTTTTCTTTGCACGTTGTCTCACTTTCTGTAAGCTTCCTTAATATATCATCTTTTGATTTAAATGCAAATAATGAATTAAAACCAAACCAGATGCTTGAGATGCAAAAACTTGCTTAAATATCACTGCCTCCACAACTTCCGAACCTTTCGTATTACTTTGTATTTCATCCAGAAACTTCTATGCCTGCGATTTCTTGCACCAAGTCAGTTATTTTTCATACGATTAATATTTGAAGCCTAAATTTATTTACATTGACATTTGCTAGTGGCCTTGTTCCGGAGTGTTGTTGATACGGCTTGTCGCTGAGCGGTGTAGTATGCAATTGTCCAGTTACTTAACATGCCACTGAGTGTATATGTTCTACATGCGCACGTCAGGCAACGGAGTACATGTACGTTTTCACTCATGATCTGACAACAAATCAGTGACATGATTATTGATCAATTCGACTTTATATTGGTATCTGTTGCTTTTATAATTGTCATACTGTACCGTTGTCTTCAAGACTTCTGCAGTTTCTTTGGCATACTTTTCACAATAGAATTTGTTGGTGCCTTGGCACATTCTTACACTTTACTGAGTAACGGTATTTTATGAGGTAAAAAAGGATTTGCTATTAGGCAATCAGTTTGTTTACTTACCATCGAAAATGCAATGATTAATTTTACAACTTGTTTAATATACATGGTTGATGGTGGATCGGTTGTAAACGCCAACACCATAGTTTCGCTAAAGGATGATTTAAGCACGAGAAAGGGTAGAGCTTTAGGTTTCATGGTAAATATGTTGCATTACACAAGACCCGTTCTTTAAAAGGTCTTGACATGTTGTTCTTTCGTGTGGTAGAGTTTCATGACGCTTAATGACTTGCATTCTGCAGGCGTGATTGTGTCATCAGTTGTCAAAGCAAAAGTAATTTTAGTCCTGAAGAAAACAAACAAGATACCATGTTAGCAGTTTTCGAATAAATTGATAGTGCTGTCTGAATATCGTAGACCGGATGAAAACCAACTTATATAATTTCCTTTACACTTCATGTTTGAAGTATTTCGTGGTGTAGTTCAATCTGGTATCATTCTTCCTTCAAACATTAAGCTTCAGCATCTTGCATTAATCCACAAAATTTCATCTCTGCGTGGCTTTGCTGGCTTTTGCAAAGTAAGCTTTTCAGGTTCTTCGCGAACATTTGTTTAAATTTTATTTAATTTATAAGAACGTATATATTTGAACCTGAACAAGGTTAATTGCAATCTATATTGCATGTTTACTAGTCAAATGATAAACATAATTTGAAATTTATTTGCTTAAATAAATTAAATAAAGAAAACAATTATGTGAAATAAAAACAAGTATTATGACGCTTGTTATAAGGTAAACGGAACAGTATGGACATGTGAAAATAACGGATATTTTCAGAACTGGATTTAGAGAATGCAACAATGTATACATATGCATGAAGAAATAGACAGAAGAAAACTGGTAGCACTACTAAAATATGTTAGGAAATTATATAAAATGGGACGGTATATGTGGTGACCACCTCATATTGGACATGTTGACAAAATGTGCATCTTCAGAACAACGGAGAACCATTTTCACGGGTCAAACACTAAATACATGCAATCCATCTAAAATATGTCGATGCAATGAAAGAGAAAGAACCGTTCCGACAAAGAGATCGAATAGCACACAAGGAAAAGGGAATCATTGACCATGGCTAACTTCATCAGCTAATATATTTTAAACAATGCGATCTGATCTCTTTTTCCCTTTGAATTTCGTTTTGCATGCTAAAGAGCGACTTCTATAATAACAGCTGTTGTATCAATTTTGGCCAAATGTACAAATACATAATGATTAGATCAGTCAGTGTATATTTTATTTATCGATCATCTTGTATTATTTCTACGTATTATTTCATACTCATTGTCTGATGAAGTTTTGGAAATTGTGTCATTCGGAGCAGTGTATCTTCAAGCCAACCTTATATTTTAAAATGTTATTGAAAGAACTGCTGAAGGAGATATAATCCAAGTAGGAATGACAAATTCCTGATGAAAAATCGTATAGCCTTTCATATCATGTAATCACCTTTCAGTTCATTCTGAACACCGTCTAAATCGATAGTCAAGAGGTTGGCTAACCCACTACAACATAAATAATCATATAAGACAATAATTTGGAACGTTTAGAAGATCTATAATTGATACAGGTTTTCCGTGTCTTTCTTCACTGGGTTATCGATGATCATTTATAGCTCTTGTGCACTTTCAACAATGCAATTTATCTTGTCACGTGTTCCAGTTGCAATAGTTACGCTCTTGGTTGTACACATCTAGTCATATAGGTAATTAATTATATTTTCATTCACAAATCCTAGTTGTTTTTTCAGTGAGATTTGTCCACTTCTACGCTTTTAAACGACTGAAAATTGGCTGAGGGTTGTAACAGTTATACATTTGAAGATGAGTATACGCACTATTAAATACGGTAGATGATACATTAAATATGTTTCTAGCTCTAAGCGAAGGTGCTTGAGGCGTTGGAAAAGTTGAATAACAATATCAGTTGGAATAAATAATTTGAAATAAATTAAATTACTCATGGTCTAGAAGTTCAAATTTTGATGAAAAATAGCATCAGATTCAATGCTAACATTCAGCACTATAACAGTTTGGACTGGGAGGAGATTTGTCAATAATTAAAATGAAGAAGAAAAAAAAAACAAATTGATCGAATAGGTGATTCCTAAATAGATTACAAGAAGATCCTATTGTTCTGTTAAGACAAGCAATAAAAGCACCTATATAAATAGAGACGAGCACACTATTAACAGGCAGGAGAATCCGAAATAATAGTTAACTAACAATGCGGAGAGCTTCTGTACGTAATGTAATGATTGTTTGCTTCAAAGAATAAATATTATTATGGGGTTATGTAAATATTGCAGACATTGTCAATTATAAGCAGCCTAATCTATAAAATATCATGTTGATATGCATGCAAAACAGATTGAAGAATTAAAAAAGCACCAGTTAGGAAACAATCAAAGCAATATACCTGCATTAAAAACAACTGGAAAAGGTTGAAAGCTTAACAGCGTATGTAGTTGGATATCTAAAGCAGTTATTTTCAGAGAAAAGTATGAATGAAAGTAATTCGAATGAAATGAAAATTACCATTGAGAGCAATGTTGAAGCAACTATTTAAAGACAAGATTCGAACAATATGTACTATGATGGCAATGATAATATTAAGCTGTACTGTCTATAGAAAGGTTTGTTTTCTTTATTTTCAGTCCACTTCAACCTCATACTCTAATATATTTACTAATCCCACCCCAATTACTGCTCGGTACATCCACCTTCAAGCGATTTATATTTTTAATCAAAACAGTTCGCTTATTATTTGTTTGAGTTAGCGAGAAAGTATCGTTAGGAATACCTGGTATTATAGATAGCCTGATGCATGTGTTAGTTATGAGTACCATGCATGTTATGTTGTTTCTAGCTGACCGCGTCATATTATATACTTTGGCATGGGTTTGTCATTTGCATTCGTGATCAAAGGTGTCGGAATGACATCAGATACGATTAAAAAGTAAACTTAGTTACGGTCTTTCTTAAAAAGAGTATCATTATACATAAAACTGTAGATTTATTTGTAAGACTAAACCAAAGCCACTGTTGTAACCCTTCATAATAGTATAAATACTCATATTCTTACTAAATGATATATATTATCTATTTACGTTTCTAAATTAAACGTGTCATCGTGTCCTATACGACGCTGATAGGAGTAAAACCATTATTATTTATTTCTACACACTTTCTTACGGTCATTGTCTTCTTTTTCTTTCTCTACAGTGTTTTGCCACACTGTCACGGATTACTTCTTAGCCTTTTTAGTACCACCACCAATTGATGTATATAGATTATTAGAGGAATCTTAACCACTTTAAACGAACTTTTGGATTTTTTTAAATTTCATAAAACCAAATAATAGTTTCACTTGGTACTAAACTATACCGTCACCACCAACTTCACGTTTACGTATAATTGTAAGATACACGTATCTTACACCTAAGTTAATGTCCTCAGTTGTTTCAAAACTTCATATATGTCAACCTCGCCCTTCGTAACTTTATAGCCCAATTTAATTTAGCCGTCATGAGCAGTGAAAGCATACTGTGTAATAATGTTCTGTTTACAACATATGCATCTAAGATGCACAAGAAGTAACTCTTAATGCTTTGATTTTAATCTTGCAATACATGTATATGTTGCTCCGTTGATTTCTTACATAAATATGTAAATGCAACATGTAGTATCATCTTTATAATTGATGGTATTCCATCCGCTGACAAAAGCCTTCCATATTAGACTTACTAATTGTTTTGATCTATGCTATCGTTATTTGATTGGACTGCATGCACACAAGGTAAACGATATTTTACATTCAGAAGCAGTTTCTGAATTCTAGAAATAAGAAGGAACTATATATATCCTTATTTGGATAGTTTTGAAATGCGACTAGGAATTAGCACACTCAAATGTTGTTGAATACACACCATCGAGATCAGTTGATCCTGTCAAGATTTCACATCTCCTTGCACTCTGTGCCTTATTATGTAGCTATCATGTTGTCATATAGACTTTCATCATGAAGCCATTACATATCTTATCCTGTAGACATCATGTATCTTATCATATAGCCATCATGTCGCCATAATGTAAATTATCATGTAGTCATAATGTATCTTATCATGTAGCCATCATGCATTTTATTATGTAGCCATCTAGTATCTCATCATATAGCCATTACGTATATTATTATGTGGGCATCATGTATCTTACCATACAGCCATCATGTCGCCATAATGTATATTATCATGTAGCCATAATGTATCTTATCATGTAGCCATCATGCATTTTATTATATAGCCATCTTGTATTTTATCATGTTCTCATCTAGTATCTCATTATATAATTATGACATATCTTATCATGTAGACATCATGTATCTTATCATATAGCCATCATATGTCTTATCATGTCTCCATCATATGTCTGATCATGTCGCCATCATATCTGTTATGATGTTCTCATCATGAAGCTCATCAAATAGCCAAAAGAAATTGTGAAAAAATGAGTCTTAGTAAAGTATATTTAACTAGTCAAATATATGTAGTATGATATGGTACGATATAATTATGGTGGGTTAATGAATCAATTGTATTAAATTCAATAGCGCGAGTAAGATAAGAAGTTAATTTTTGTTTCTTGCTTGAATTCCTTTTAATTTTGACAATTTATCTAAATATATGAGTGTATCTTAAATATCTATGCATTTACCTTACAGGCGTATTGGATCTGACTTGCTTCATTTGGTTTAAAAGACTGCCCCGTCTCACTTGACTTAGTTGATTTTGCGGTAATTCATTTTAATCGAAGGTTTGATGAATGACTAAAAATGTCATGGCAAATACCGATCAGGTAGTAAACGTGATTGCTACAACGCCTTCAACATGTATGTGATTTTCATGACCTTTATTCTATTCGGAATTTCATATAAACTTTTGTAGTATTCTAAAGTCTATGTGATGTTCTGCTTTTGCAGATGTAGTTTAAATCAACTACATTCTTAAGGTTGTGTCTTTTCATTTCTTCCATAACATCTTCCATAATATACTCTTTTCGGACATTGCGTACAGTATAGTTGCCTTATAGCGTTTCTCGTGTGTAGTATTTTTCTAATTCTTGGTGATGGTTGCGTGTGTATTTTATTTTGACTATCTAGTTTGGCGAACAAATATAGCATTGTGTCTGTGTGTGTGTGTGTCTGTGTGTGTGTCTGTGTGTCTGTGTGTGTGTCTTAGCTATTTGTTATCTGATGCATTGTCTTTGTTCTACATCTGTCTCATTTTAAAGGCCACTATCTTTTTTTTAAAAAAGTTTAAGATGTGACGCTTTTTATCATATTTTATCAGTACTTTCCGATGAAGATGTTGCCTCTGACGGAGAGGTGTGTTGCTTGCGCGGCAATCATTTATTGGTATCATATTTTACGCCGGGTGCATATCTTAAACAGTTCATCATACTCCATTCATTTTTACAAGAACGTATTTTTGTTCCGTTCAGTCTTTTGTTCTTGCCAACTTTGCATATGCCATCTTGTTTGTCATATATATAGGTAAGACAAGTTTATAAAACATAAACTCTCTATCCTCTACCTTGTAAGTTTACCGGTTTGTAAACTGTTAAATTATCTAAATGTATTTGCCTGAATTTGATATTTCCTGGATGAAGTAAAGAAGGTATCTCTTGTTATAAACACTCTGTAGTTTGATATCCTGATAGTTAATATTATATCTGAATAAAATTTGGTAGAACAAAAATATTAAGTGTTTTTCATTTCCTGCAAATATTTCGCTTTCCTGTTGCAAAACTCTTTCCTCGCATCAGAATGAACCTATGCATGTTTTAGCTCTTTCAGGTTTATTAAAAGCATTATGCATTCATATATCACTGTCAAAATACACTTATTCATATATCACTGTCAAAATATACTTATAGCTATTGCTATATTTTCCGTATTCTTGCATGTCAATAATATCTGCTTCCCTCTGGTCATCCACGTGGCTGACAAACTATTTTGTCGTATTTTTCTTGCTGGCTTGCTTGTGTAATGTGTTGGTCGATTGTATAATTAACTATTTTTAAAATTCAGGGTACTTTATTTTTCTCACTTGTAATTTGTTGCCACACTCGATTGATATCTGTGTAAGCGACTAGACTTTCATTATCATAGTAAAGATATTGTAAATATTGTTCTTTCTCGTTTTCATCAAAGGCGAGGCGTACCTTTAGTACATCATTTAAAGAAAATTTAGGTTACGCAAAGAATACATTACGCTTCGTTCATTTTTTTTTTCTTCAGGTACGATCATATAGCCAGCTTTCATTTGCGGCAATTTGTAACGTTTCTTCAATCATTTCATATGGATTAGCAATTTCAGATTTGTGTCAATTGTGCCATTCATGTAGTTGAATTTGCTACGGCTGCTAGCCTATGCTGCGTAAGCATGCATTATTTTAAGTCTAACTTTCCCCAATAAATCTTATCTCAATTTTTGTTCATCATTGCATAATAAAATCAAATTGTACAATATGTTTAGCCAATACAGTTTTCACTCTTCATTCCGCATTGTTTTAACCTTTATATTGTCACGGATCACGATGAACCGCGTAAGGCTTGACAAGTCAGCTTCCATCTTTTGAAAGGTTAATGATGGAAGATGAAATTATTTAAATATTTAATTAACCGTTTGTTCTTAAATGATGCAAATGTTCATTCTTTGAAAATCATTTCATCTTTCAAAGTCAGGTTTGGAAATTTGGAATTCAGGTGAGATATTTCATAGATTCGTCCTTAATTATACAAGGACATACATTATCTTGACTCTTTGTGTGTGTGTGTGTGTGTGTGTGTGTGTGTGTATGTGTGTGTGTAGATTTTGTTAGCAGGAAGAAATTATAATTGCCTATGCTTTTTTAGATCACCTTATACCAAGCAACTTGGGAACTTACACTATCCACCTAATTTAGTATGCTCCTACTGCGTTAGCTAAGCTCTTTGATGCTTTCCAACATTCCCTGAATCTATTTCTACAACACCTGTCCTTGATCTAATTCTACAACTAAAATTCCCAAACACACAACAACAAAAAATATTGGCCCGACAGTAACGAAACCGGTAGGCATGTTAATATGTGTACGTAGATGACCTGGTTTGAGCTTTATTCCGTTTTCCTTTTCAATGCTATTTTTTATTTTATTTTACACCGTTTTCACTTAAAAACTTTTATGATGAAAGCCTGGTGATACGCTTTTAAGCATATGACACCAAAACTGTTCAGGACACATACACGAAATTTTATAGGCATATATATACATATGCATAATAAAATAAACTTATTTGAGTCATAGTGTCAATTATCACAAAAAGTATTCAACTTCCAACCATAAATTTTGTAGGCATATTTGAATGCATGTTAAAGTATATTTTAAATCATGCTGCATTTTGAACGCATGTTGAGGCATATTTGAAGAAATTTTGGAGGCATATTTGAATGCATGTTGAGGCATATTTGAATGAATGTTGAGGCATATTTGAATGCATGTTGAGGCATATTTGAACAAATTTTGGAGACATATTTGAATGCATAGTGAGATAGATGCATTTTCATCTTCTATCTTTCAATTTTTACAAATGAAACTGTGAAAACTAGAAGCGTTTATCATCTCTTCATCGTCCATCTTTCTATTGTTATAGACGGAAAATGTTTTATTGTAGTATTACACGAACCGCAAGGTTTCTGAGTATCCATCACGACCAAACTGTGAACGCTCATAGCTTATCATTATTCTAGTTTTATTGTTGGATGGTCTATACTAATGCAAATATACAGAAAGTATGATGTTAAATGCTACATTTGAGCTGAAGCATTTTAAAGTATCACTACGGTATAAGTTTCTATCTTCGAACATAACTTAGTAAGAACAATATTAACTAAACGGTATATCAAAACGTAGAAAGACAATTCAGCTATTATGCATGCATTTCTCTGGTGGTGGCCGATACATTATATGGCCGATCGTGTCACGTACGGTGATGTAATAAATTAATATTAGTACACGCAGGTACTCGTTTAAGAACAGTTCATCATTAGACGGTTCAGATAATTTTGAATAACAGTCATAAATGATTAATGATTCCAGTCTCTAATCTCTCTCTTTCATCAAAGCCAAAGCAGCAACTAATCCTGATCTAACTCAATGACTGAAAGCTCTTTACTGGTATACTAGATATGCTCAATTAAAAGACTGGATAAAAGCAAACAATTTTTGCGAAATTGTCTTGACTAATAGCCACTTCCCACACGTGATAATCATTTATATGTGTATTTACTAATGGTGAACAAAATACCACAGAATCAGCGTGGAAGCAAGATGAATAATCTGCAATTCCGGGCAGACCATATCAGAAACTCTATCAACTGTATCAGCAGCTTAGGCCAGGCTCTGCTAACAAATCAGGCCAGGTTCTATCATTAACCAAGGGCAGGTTCTATCAGCACCCCAGGGCAGGTTCTATCAGCAACATATGGCAGGTTATATCAGCAACTTAGGCCAAGCTCTGTCAGCATGAGAATGTGTTTAGTTTAGGTTTTACTTTTATATGAGATGTGTGACAAAAAATAACATTGTTACACTTTAGTGATCTTTCTAAATCAGTCACCTGCTTTTTAGTATGACCACCTTAGCCAGGTGCGTTCTTCAAAGCACTGAATGTAAAGGACCCGGAACATGGTTGTTGTTCAATACGGAAGTATGTTAAAATTAAATAGTAATGTATCAAAAGGAAATCTAAGGAAAATGAATGATTTCATTAATTATTTTTAAAAATCACTGAAGAGGCTTAAGTAATACTGAAAACCTGTTAAAGGTTATGGAAATGTCTTTAAATTGGGGGGGGGGGGGTCTAAAAAAGTGTGACTTTTCTTTGCAAGAAAGAAAGTGAGCATTAACGTTTGGTATATTTGTACAATACTGTGGAAAACATTACAGAGTAGTCAAGATGCTCTGCGAATTACCCCCTCGTTACAACAGACCATCCTAAGTATATGACCATACTAATATGTCCCCAAAATCATAAGTACACAAAATATAAAATGATTCGGTATCATTTCTTATCAACATAACCCTTAAATAATCTAACCCAGATTCTTCTTTCTAACGGTGCCTTTCACGAAAATCACTTCGAAATGTTTGTTTGCTTCACCTAGAATGACCTCTGACCTTTGAAGCTCTTCAGTGAGTAAAGAGTAAGATCGTTCGTAAAGGCGATTGTCGTTTCAATTTAAATATTCAGATACTGTCGCAGGTGTTTTATTTCCATTATGTTCACGACCAACAAGTTTTTCTTGAAAATATAATATCAGTGATCATTTATAAAATCAAATAGTAATAAATAAATAATAAAACTTGTTTTAATAAATCCATTCCTTGTTGCAGGACAACATGGCTGTCGTTCCCTTGGAGATTACATGAAATACATATACCGTTTAAGGTCATCTAATTGGTGCTAGCCAGGTAAACTTTCCGTCCGATTGAGGTCTATGAAACAGTGTCGTTCGATCCTGGAAAAAAAAAAGAATGATATCGTTTCAATATATTATCTGTTCTCTCTGAATTAACAATTGCTGTTACCAACAAGACCTCAAATGGTTTAATTAAATTCGATCCTGATAAATGTAATTTTAGCAAGAACTAGAACAGCTGCATTCATGTACATCAGCTTCAATGTTCAATGAAGAAGCAAAAGCACAGTGACAGAGAACTGGTTAACATATTTATATACGAAAGAACCAATATATAACACAGGATATTGATCCTGAAATAATGGAATAAATATGTTAGAAAATGTCGTATAAAACATATAAAAGTCAACAATACAGGTCTCAAGAAAAAATTCCACCTCTTTTGTTTTTATGCAAAGACAGAGAATTAGTGAGTTAGGATTGTTTTCATCTGATAAACGGTAAAAGGATAACACCAGTTTCGAATACCAACGCATAAGCCTACGTGTAATTATGGGTCAATAGTCATTGCAATTTATATTTCAATTCTTGAATAATATAATCCAGGGACACTTTTCTCGTTTATACTAAACAAAACCTCTTTAAACATGATTTCCCTAAAACCACAATCACGGCACATAGATAAATCTAAATAGACGTCTGTTTTCATAAAGCTATCAAAATGAATACAGTTTTTAAATCAACCATTTTATGAGTAATGCACATTACTTGTTCCAGAGAATTCGCAAACAATAGATGCAAGACGTAAAAATCGAGATTTTGTGCGCTATGCTTACTGTGACAACCCACTTTAGACAAAATATTGTATTTACCTGCAAGACCTATATAATTATTTTCCATAATTTCTACTATCATGTATATAGCTCATTTAAATATAAAATAACTATATTTGAATTCAAACTTATGCTTCCTTTGATCTAAATCTCACCTTATTAACGAATACCTTGTTAATTGAATTTACTGTCTAATGGGTTATTTACAGACGAAATACACACACACAGTGAACGAAACGCAGAAGATGATATATGTGTTATATACTTACCATATGTTAGTGATGAATGGGAATTAAACGTCCATGTTGGTTTAAGATTAGTTACCATAAATTTGAGATACCGTATATACTCCCTTATAAGTCTAGTCAAAGTTCAAACAACATAGATCCTGATCTGCCATGTCATAATGCGCATGCAGATCTGGTATGTAAGTTTACAATTGGACCCGTCTTCTAAGATAGTTTGTACGATAAGTCATAACAATATTTTTAGTTTTTGAAGAAGTCCGTCCTATACAATAAATTCCAATAAGCATAACCTCTGACACAACTGCGTGAAACACATACGCTAACATTAAATGGATATTTCTAAATCAGTGACAGTCGACACGTATTAAAAATGCTTTCAAAGGGATTTGTGGAGAAATGCAGTTTAACAGCAAAATTGCGCAGAAAACGAACATTACTGTTTTAGTTGTGTAGAAACTGCAAACATGGGGCCGTCTGATGAATATGCAAAACGAATCCTACCCTACCCCAACCAAGCCCAAATATTGCGTACATTCTCGTTACCATTATTTAACACAGTTTGATACAGTATTGTGGTTAGGGAAACAACTCGGTGATTAGTCTCAGTTCGAATGCCTTTCTGAATACTCTTCGCAAAATTCTACCTTTGTAACAGGACTCAAAGAAAGAAATACAATGTGACCTTTATTTTTTCCTTTACCTCAATGTCTAATGTCAGTGTATTTTTAAAGAGACTTCACTAAAATTCTCTTATATCGAAACACGTTTGCATATTATAGTCAGGGGATGTGGTGTAATTCCTCTTATTCCATGGCGTTAGATGAATATGAGGACTGATTTTGTTAGTGTCAAGTTGACAAAGCCGTTTCTAATGTCCAAAGTTTCCATCTTCTGTTCTTTTCATTTAAACTTTGTTTTAATACCTTAACTGAGACAGGTATATTGTTTTAAATGTACACAACGTTATTATGTAATCGTTGGTCCCAGGGGCAATGCTTTAAACTTTTCTGAGTAGAAGAAAGCTAGTAACAGTTCCCGTTAAGTTTGGAGATATTGTACCCCTTAAGTATGGTGTACCCCTTACGTAAAGTATGCAGACGTTGTACCCCACACGTTTGCACACATTATACCCCTTGCTTTTGCACACATTGTACCACTTATGTATGCATACATTGTACTCCAGTATGAGTACCCTTGTAATATGGCTTACTACTCTCCAGTACCTATCTGTACAAAAGAAAACCATTTCCATTTTGGTTGTTCACGATCGAGAGCTTTAGAAATATTAACAATATAAACAGTAAAACCTACAATCAGATTGAAATATATACTTCTGTACAATTGCATGCAAACGGACCATGTTACCGCATTCAGTGCAGTATTTTCTAAAGCCAGCCCGAGATTGATTCGTTCAGTTACTGCATTCTGCCTAATTGTACGATATTTGATTCACAATGGACGTGAATATTTTGTACAATATATCTGTTAGGGATATTCCTCATTGAATTGTTTGGATCGTTCATTCTACATTTCTTAAAGTAGCAGACTCGTTGCACATTTTGACCACACCTTTCGAATTGTACAAGTTTCGCGGATATTATTTGAAAATACATTAAAAATCAAACATTGCATTTTAAAATCCATTGGTATGACCGGAATTGTGTGGGAACCTGGAGCTTTGTTATTCAAAGAGCGAACACTATCAATTATTTATTGAATTGGTGTATTCAGTTTTAAAAATGTCATTCTCATTTGTTGCAATGCCTTTATTGTCATTCATGCTTCAGCTCTAACGGAGACTTTGTGCAACTATGGAAGACCATTTATACCCAAATAAAGAAATAAATAAACATATACGCATAATACCCGCAATAGATTTGATACTAGTTTGCGAGGGTAAATCAACTGTGAATATCAGCAAAATTATTGCGAATATTCGCCATACATTCGAATATCCGTTATATTTTACCTTTATTCTTAAAAACTAACAATACCGTGTATATTTGCATTTTTATTAGGAATATTCTCAATGCATGTTTATTGATATATGTCTCAACTTGGCACAGACAGGCTACCGTACACTGATGTGTGTTATTGGAACTAATTCATGGTATGAGTTGAAAACATATGCATTGCTCGCCTTGATCTAAATCCAACCTCATCAACAAATCCCAATCTCAATCAACCTAATGACTTCAAATGTCATTAATAGCATACGAGATACATTACGTTCAAAAGCAGGATAAAAACGAGCAATGGAAACGGAATTGCGAAAAACGGTAATCTCTTTTAATATTTTAGCGTTTTACTAAAACAGTGTAATGACTCAATCTTTCAAGGTACATTACACCTTAGGCTACATTTACCAATTATGCCTGAGACTGCATGTAGGAATATACACTTTTGGCCAATAAGGTATTAAATTTAATTCAAATGAAAACTGGTCGACGCTCTCGTAGTTGTCGTCTTCATAGCTGACACTGGAACCTATAAAAGTCAGTCCGATTACAAATATTCTTATTTCAATGAAACCTGTGTGCATAAATCGAAAAAACCTGGTGAATTTATACTTACATGATCCAAGATGAGGACTATTGTATTCTTCAATTTGTCTAGATATTATTTTATTTTCCTACTATTATTTTTGTTTATGGACAGATGTTGCTGCGGATGGAGAAGACGTGTAATAAATCTAATCTTTTAATGTTTTATATCAGTAATGAGAACAATAAAGACATATCTATATGCGACCTACTCTTTCACGCAGATAAAGTTTTGTTGACGTAGAACAAATATACACATTTTTTATATAATGCTGTCTTCAGTGTAAGTTATATGCATTGACGTTCTTAATCGCGCAGTACCGTTCGTACTCGCTTATTAGGTGAGTCAAATTACATACAACAAAGATACTGGCATGCAGTATCATCATGTGCCTGCAGATTAGGGTCTACATTTTTTGTTCTACTGACTACTCGCAACAAACTGCATAGAAGAAGATATGACAGCGTATTATGCGAAGGCGGATCTGGGAGTGTGCAATCTGTAGTTGAACCTTTCTTAGAAGCGAGTACATACGGTAGTTAATCGATTGACCTATGGGGAAATGTAGTTTCATCAGTTTTAAATCTGCATCCTATTATTCAGATGCAATACGGTGTATGTATTGTGAACATCATCCAGGGACCATGCAAAATGAAATCTGTCATTTTATTTTGGCTATATTTTCCGCGTAGCTGTTACAATAACTTGAACGTATCAAGTGGATGTAATTTTATACGCATTTTTGTAAAACGGTAGCCAGTCTAAAGTAGTAGTTTACACCTATCTCCGAGTTTGTCTCTTTAGACGTCAAAAACTGATAAAGAATCAAAATAAAAAAATGAAGCAGCCACCTTCTATGATATGCCATTGATACAAAGTTAATGTTATTTACACATCACGCCTCTGTCTGCGTGAGTTCCAGTCTGGGCTCGACCAGCGAGGCTATGTGAGAAAGCTTGCCAGTAACTTCCCGTTGGCCGGTGGTTCTTCTCATGTTATTCCTCATTGAAATATATTACCCCCCATGCATAGCCTACCATGTGCTGAAGAGCCTTAAATCCCACAAAACAAAACAAAACAAAAATGACGAAAACCTAGTAGCGAATCTGTCCTAGATGAGTTAACCTTTAAATTTAGAGTCTTTGAATGTGAAGGAGACCGACAGTTTGTCAAATGACTTAGCACACTTACGTCAGCTTATGAGATTTTGCACTAGGAAGAAGTCCTTTCTCAGGGGATAGTAAACTTGTCGTCTTAGTTTCGTTCTCCGTGCACTTATATTTTCGGATTAGTTTTTTTGTTTTTTGTCGGCGAAGGTGACTGAGTATCCAAACTAACTTCAAAATAATATTATACAAAAACTCCGCGTTAAGATCGGATAATTGGTTCAATGCACGTGAAAGTTTGCTAGATCTTGTGTTTTGAAAGAGACTGTCGCATTCCAAATTAAATAGCCTCGGCGATAATATACTGCCGGGGTTCAAGGCATAACCTAAAAAAGTATTTATAATCTTTGTTTTCTTAACGATATTCGAGGTATAAGAAAAGAAAGAGGACATTTGTGTACTGTACATTAACACAAAAAGATTAAAATTGACTTTGACAGGAAATATTTACTGCCCGTTTTGAGAAAGTACCAATGAACATTGAACAAGTGCTCGTCCCCACCACATGTATCTCTTAAGAAATGCTGGTGTCAGAGTCTACATCGGATATTAGAGTAATGGTGTCAGAAAAGGCCATATGTCATAAAATGGGGTATGGGTGTCAGTCAACGCCATATATAAAAAAATGGAGAAATTAAGTCATACAACGCCATATATCATAAAATGGGTATAGGTTTGATACAGCGCCATATATCAAAACATGGGTGTAGGTATCAGACAATGCCATATATAAACAAAATGGGGAAATTAAGTCATACAACGCCATATATCATAAAATGGGTATAGGTTTCATGCAACGCCATATATCAAAACATGTGAGTAGGTGCCAATCAACGCCAAATAACATAAATTGGGTAGAGGTGTCAGATAACACCGTATATCATAAATTGGGTATAGGTGTCAGGCAATGCCATATATGAAAAATAAGGAAATTGTGTCATAAAACGCCATATTTCATAAAATCAGGTAAAGGTATCAGACAATGATACCTTTTATAAAATATGTAATGGCGTCAGACAAGGACATGTATAAATTGGGGTAATTGTGTAATATGTCAAATATAGGGCAGCAATATATGTCGTTAAATAGTAATTATTTCTAATGTATATCGTTATATCATATAATGTGAATTAGATTTAGTTTTCAAAAGTAAACGTGAAAGTGGACTAAGTTTTCCACATTTTCATACAGATATCAATGCATGCTTCGACTAACATTATATAAATCCGTCTTTCTAATAAACAGAACAGTGCTGTGATTGCTTATATTGCATTGTACAGAACAAATCTACGCAACAATGATGTGATTGCTTATGTTTCAATGCAGAGAATTACGGCGTGGTTGCTTTTATTTCAGTATATTGAACAACGCTGTGATTGCTTCTAGTTCAGTGCTTAGAACAACGCTGTGCGTGCTTATGTTTCAATGCAAAGAATAACGCAGTGATTGCTTATATTTCAGTGCGGCTAAAAACGCTGTGATCGCTTCTAGTACAATGCTTAGAACAACACTGTGGTTTCTTCTAGTTCAGTGCAAAGAGCAACGCTGTGATTGGTTACATTTCTATGCACAAAACAATGCAGTGATTCCTTATCATCTATGCTTAGATCAACACTGTGATTGCTTATGTTTAATTGTATCTTTGAATATTGTCTTGTTCAGCCAGTGCTTGTACATTAACTCTAACACCAGAAAAAAACTTGAAAATCATTCGCTGACTCACAAAAATATAACAGTAAATAGAAATAAAATATAAAACCAAGAAGACAAATTGAAAATATATTGGAAACTTTAAGCAGTAAATAAAAATATGAGACTTTAAAAAATAGTATTCAGTTATTTTCGAATAGTTCTAAGTTACAAAATGTATCTCATAGTATGTATGCGGATAACTTTGTAGCGCCAGCACGTCCGTTATGTACCTATGTATCAGCTGTCTGGCGATCTGTTGTCCTTCTTTACAAGGGAAGTTAAGAATGCCGGTTACCAGACTACATCAGGCCTATTTTACATCTCCCAGCCAACAGTTTTTTTATATTATAAGTATTATCAACATTAATTTACAAAATGTGTTGGACATTTGTACTTACCATTTAGCAAGTTTTCAGTGAATTTCGATATCATCGGTTTACCCCAAATGTCTTCATATTTGTTCATTTTTATTAGTTTTCCTTTGGTTGTCACCAGACTGTAAATTTAGTAGAATTGTTGTTTTCGCTCAGGTGTGCATTTGATTTACTCCTCAATTCGGTGTGATAGTAGTTGGAGGGTCACAATTATATTGTTGGAATGATTGTTCCTAATTAACAGTTGTTTTTGCGCAGATATTCTACAACAGATTCGAGTTTAATTTTCTCACATTTTCCCTAATAACATTAAAAGCATACTACTTTTGTATATCATTTTGAAGACAAGGCTACGGTTACAAGATGTATAGGTAGTCCAGGGAGTATCATATTGTAATTCATGTTTAGTAAGTCTCGACAACACACATCAATTTAAATTAGTCGTGACATATTTTCAATCTTGTTTAAGATTAATATAAAATGGAAGCATGCTATTTTCGATTTTTTGAAGAAAATGTTTAATCTTGACAAAGGTTGATGTAGTTAAAACAGGCTTAATTTTCAGAAGAAGAAAAAAATCGTTCAGGATATTAAAAGAGATATTGACAAGTAATTGTAAGGTGGTTTTTACAACACTTCGCTGATGCATAACAATGTGACACAGGTTTGAATTGTTCGTTCTTTATCTTTGAGAATGTTGTTTGTTTCGAGGGCAAAATTAATATCTATCATAAATCAAAATCACTAGTTAAACGAAGCACGTATCTAAGGCAAGTCATCATGAGGACGATAACGTTGAAGCGCTTCGCGATCTCGTAGCCTGATTATGAGAATTCGAGAGAGCCAATCGGAAGATATGTTTAAATCACACTCTCTGATCTCCAGTAGGCGCATTCCAGTCCTCCATCACGTGAAATCGAAATTTCCATTTCGCGCAATAGGAAGCAGATGGCGAGCCAACAGGGTCATGGCATGAAATCGTTTTGCGTTCTCGAAGCTTGAGCGCATGTATTCGCAAAGTTGGAGTTTCAACTTCGCGTATGGAGAACTCGATTGTGCGTAATAGAGAGTTCGGTTACATGAGTTAAAGAGATCATGAGGATACAAATTAAATTCTGATTCATTCTCTAATGTTCATTTAGTCGGCGAGGTTTAGCATCCGATTGTTCTGTACGACAAAACGATATATGGCTGTGTTTAAATAAGTGTTATATTAGGAACATTACCCTCGTTAGCAGAGCCTCATTTTCCTTTGAGTTAATTTTATTATTCGTAATTTTGTAAATTTTAATCATATTTTTTATTCTTCAATACAATAGTCTTATGCCAAAAGGCCTTGCTTAAAATAGAATGATTATTATCAAACATCACTTACCAGTAGGCTTCATCGTAAGATAAGTAACACTAAGTCCTACTCAGTCTCATCCGAAGATAAGTAACACTAAGTCCTACTCAGTCTCATCTGAAGATAAGTAACACTAAGTCCTATTCAGTCTCATCTGAATATAAGTAACACTAAGTCCTATTCAGTCTGATCTGAAGACTGGCAACATTAAATCTTTCATTTCCATCTTATTGTCGATGGGATCATTCAGTTTCATCATTTACAAAAGCCAGAAATATATCTCCAATATATCTCCAGCATCGATTGTTTTACATGTCATATATTATTGTTTTAATTTGAGTCAAAAGCAATGATTTCGTCTACGTGAAATACTAATCTACTTTCATTAAATAGTTAACTTTTGAAGATATAAGAAGTATACATCACTCTTCAGACATGAATAAACATTTGTCTGTCATATCATCCTTTCCTCGTATTGCTGTCATCCAAGATGGATTATATCATTCATTGGACAACTGATACCTTGAAATACATTTTATTCTGATTGCAAATCTGAAGAAAAATAAAACCGCCGCATAATATCTAAATTGTTGCTGTTCGCTTGGTAATAAAAAAAAACTATTGAAATAAATATATTAATAAAGTATAATATTTTCGTATGATTGTCGAGTACTTAATACTATTAGCAATGTGACAATAAGTGTAATTCAAACTGAAAGTTTATCTAAGTGCAGTTAATACTAATTTACTTCTCTATAGGCAACTCCAGAATAAAACAGGGTTCAATATCTCTCAAATCATGATGCAAACAAATGCACTTCTGCTGCGTGTTGATATAAAAACACATTTTCAGTGACATGCCCAGACGGAATATAAATTTATTGCCGTCTAATACATATCTAAAACATTTTATCTGTTTTCATCCCATGGCAATTTGTTATTTATCTGTACTTCCTGTTGATAGTCTGAACAATCGCGTTTGCTGTAACTAAAGTCGTTTTACCAGAGCAAGGTTCTTCTCAGAAACAAAGACAGATTTGGTCTTTCCTGGAGATCATTTTAACATACATACTTGGAGAGCACATTTGGTTTTTATAGACAACGTTGCTAAGAATGTCGTTTCTGTGTAGGTTTGATTAAAACGACCTTAATGAAAGAGTTTTACTCCAAAAAAATCATTGTTTTTTGGGACATCCCATAATGAAACTTATGTATCGGCTCAATATGATGTCAGGGACCCTGGGTGGCTGAGTGGTTATAACGGCTCCATATCTAATCAGAGACCCTGGGTGGCCGAGTGGTTATAACGGTTCCATATCAAATCACAGACCATGGGTGGCTGAGAGGTTATATCGGCTCCGTATCTAATCAGAGACCCATGGTGGCCGAGTGGTTATAACGGCTCCATATCTAACCAGAGACCCTGGGTGGGCGAGTGGTTATAATGGCTCCATATCTGATCAGGGACTCTGAGTGGCCGAGTGGTTATATCGGCTCCATATCTAGTCAGAAACCTTTGGTGGCAGAGTGGTTATAACGGCTCCATATCTAATCAGGGACCCTGAGTGGCCGAGTGGTTATAACGGCTCCATATCTAACCAGAGACCCTGGCTGGGCGAGTGGTTATAACGGCTCCATATCTAATTTGGGACCCTGAGTGGCCGAGTGGTTATATCGGCCCCATATCTAATCAGGGACCCTGAATGGCCGAGTGGTTATAACGGCTCCATATCTAACCAGAGACCCTGGCTGGTCGAGTGGTTATAACGGCTCCATATCTAATCAGGGACCCTGGGTGGCCGAGTGGTTATATCGGTTCTATATATACTCAGGGACCCTTGGTGACCGAGTGGTTATAACGGCTCTGTATCTAAGAAGATACCCTAGGTGGCCGAATGGTTATTATCGGTTCTATATCTAATCAGAACCCAGGGTGGCCGAGCGATTAGGCAATAGCCTCCAGAAATCATTCACACCTCACCTCTGTCGGTGTGTGTGTTGAGTCTTGGTTCGACCTATAAATGTTTTTGAGAAACTTTTCAATAGCTTCCCGTGGGTTGGTAGTACTTCCTTGGGTCTTTTCAATGGTTTCGATTTCTTTTTTATTAAAGGATCCTCTGGGAAATAAAATTGCAAAGAGATACAGTTTTAATTTGTTTGTGATAGCAGATGTCTCTGCGGTATTAAAATATGATAATAGCTTTTAGCATTTGAAATATTGTCTTTTCCTTATCCTCCGGAATGTACTTTAAAACCAGTATTTAGCCAAAACGTTTGGTACTGACCGATTCATTACGTTATAGTGTTACGAATGTGCGCTGTTTCAAGATTAATATACATGTAGTAGAAACAATAAAACGGTACTATAAAAGCTTAATTGTTATGAGCAGTTGTCCCGTCAAATCAGTCATCCATTAAGACAGGCTTTACCATATTGATCAGACAAGCATATTGGTACCATATAATTTTTCACCGTGGCATGTAATTTCGTAAGCCACAGAATATATAACTTTACGGTCGATATCGTATTTCTTTTTTAGAATTTTTCATTTTCATTTGGATGATCCACTCACTGTATATTAGAAATAAATTTGTAACATAATAATTAGAAGGAGAACAATATGATGAGCCAGAAGGATCAAACAAAGCAGGCAATATCTGTTCAATATCTATTTAGTTTGGATTATTTGATACTGTATCGTCAATGGAACGCACTTGTATTACGCTTATTTATAGGATATGAAAGTATGATAAAAACACCATATGGGGATACTATAGATTAATATATTAATGGCATTGCATATGTAAGCCTTTCGTTGTAACACTTTAATGCGACGTGAATCATCAATCACCAATTTGGAAACTGATCTGTCCCACGCTTTTCCATCATAAACTCGCATTACAACAGTAATACAAAAAGGATTTTTAGAGTTCTACCGAGCAGGAATTTTTTAGAGCAACCACTTCTGTGGTTCTAGCGAGTGGAACGATTCTTGGCGATAAATTGTTGTGAGTAGAAATTGTTTTGTCGACCAACTACTCGTATAGGAAGAACAACACTAAAATAAAAACTCAAAACATTGCAAGCGTAGTAAAATAACAAAATCGCACATTTTTTTTTGGGGGGGGGGTTATCGTTATTAAAAAAATGGTTCATTGTATTGAACGGAACAGTGTTTAGAGTCTTGAAATAGGTAATGATTTAATGTCAAAACAAGAGTTTGGATGGAACCAACGTATTGTCAACGTTAGTTGTATTGAATAATACCATTCAAGAGAAAAGGGGCGTTTCTTGCTGATTTCAAATACTAAAATATATTTTTAAAAAGTGTTTCAGAAAAGATGCAGATTTACACAATAAATTAATAATGATATTATTGAAATATGTAACAACAACATTGATAGTTTTATGGATAAAAAAGAGTGGAAAGAAGAAAAAATAAAGTATGTATTATATGAGGAAAAATATAAGATTTGTAGACGGAGACAATTACACATTGGGTTGAAGATCTTGCAATCTTTGCAAGGTTCCTCTACAATGATTCTACAAAGATAGGTTTAAAGTTAAAAAAAGCAAAGTTCAACTAAAAACATCACACTGAGATTTAGCACACAGCGTCAATCATTGCCAATATTTATCATACATCTGAAATCATTAAGACGTTTAGAATGTTAAAGATAGGTTAAATATTGTTGACAAAACTAATTAATTTAGACAGTCCTTTTGTTGTCTTGTTCATAACAGGAAAGACAATTCATGGCATATAGAGTATTCACTATGCCAGTTAGAATAGCTGAAAAATAACAGCTTGTTTGCACAAATATCAATGACTTTTGTGAATAAATAGTATGGGACAAAGAATAAGATACACTGAATTGAATGAATATTGAATAGTTAACTGAACAATCTACCTACATATTACCTAAGGAAGCGACGGAATAGTTTTTCCCATGAAAGGGTCTTTATTAGCCACGTGAATAACAATGGTAGGCAGAGATAGTTGGCATGCAAGCATAAACAAAAATACAGCTATAAATAAAAATACATTTTGTGTGATTTGCATATATTTTCTCAAAAAATTCTAATGCTGAGAAGATTAACACAATCAATGGAAATTACATTCTCGATAGTTTTAGAAAAATCTTCAGAGAGTGGTATACGGTTATTCCACAATGCAAGTAACAGTCATATAATCCGCAACGAAAATCGTATCGCGGATTTAGGCGACCTCCATTTAAATTATATGATGTAGCTGCTATTTGCTTTGTACAGAGATGTGTTGATATGCCAAGCAGCAAAGTTGTAGGTGAATAATAATTTGAAAGATATCAAAGTATGGAGAAATAAGCTGGCGATAAACTATCAAGCTATTGTAAAGAGTGGAATCAAAAAACAGTTGACAAAATGACATACTATCTGATAAGGCGAGAAACATATTTTAGATGCTAAAAGCTGGTTTAAACAAAGACTCAGTACTTGACTAATGCTATATAAGCTCTGTGAATTAGCAAGAGAAGCATCAGGTGGCATGCCTAATATTCAACATTATTTACAGAATATGAGCAAAGAATATAACATACTGCTGGACAACCATTTACATGGACAATGATACGTGTTCTCAAATCAATCTCAAATGTCGGAATCTCCAATAACCTGATGCATGTCACCGTTTTGAAGGTGACTACATGATAATTGTTAGGTAAATGGATACAAGTAGCGTTCACAAACCCTTAAACGGTGTGTATAAAGATCACTACAAATAGTCTTGCTTTTAGCCTCTCTTCCCCCGCTTACAAATGTTAATGTTTCCAAAATCTTGTATACCTTTCCTTTGTTTTGTCTATATACTTTCACAGGTAAAAATGATGTATACAAATGCATAGTCTTTATCTACAACAGGAGGAACTGAATGACTAAACTACTATTTGGAGAAAGTAGATATCTGTTCAGCGTATGGGATCCAGATGAAGCTGAAAGTAAAGAAAAGAGCATTTTAAACCTTAGCTAAAGCAACAATGATAAAAGATTACTTATGACTGAGCAAACAGAGTTTCATGAACCAGTATTTGTGTAATTTTAATGATGCATGTTACTTTGCTAACAATTCCTGCTCCGTTTTACAAATGTCTTCTAATAGAATTCGTAATTCGAAGTACTTCGGGTGATGTCAAATGTTATGACTTTAGACCGAGTCTGAAACAAAGAAAATACCTGTCCTTGACTTAGCCATTGCATCACAGTCAGTTTGTGGCTAATTCAAAGAGAACCTTGCCGCAGTGGTTAGAAACTCTGTTTTGCCAACAACCGGCGATGTAACCGGTCGGCTTAGGCTTAGAGACCAGAAAACCCGACATTATAACATATCAGTGATACTACCCCAGACAGTTTTCAAAGAGACCACCGTTATCCAATTAGAACTATGATAGTCAATTTTTTGGGTGGGTTTCTCATGCATCCAGGCATTATCCTTTTGATTTCATATTAGAAGAGTATATTTTTGTAAATAGCATCACGTACTCCGAGAGCAATGTGTGCGCTCGTAAAAAAGAGAGGGAAAAATGATTTCTAGGAATTTCGGACGATATTTGGAACAAAGGCTTCTGATGAAGCTTTCCGGGAGGGATAGGGCGCCACACGAAGATAAGATAGAGAGAAGAATACGTGGAAAGCACGTGATAATAAGCAGTAGTGCGAAGGCGCAAGGCCGGAGACGGAAACAAAGGATACCGAAAGTACTGACAAGGCGGAAGTTATAGATGAGTAAAATAGAAGGGAATCGGGAAGGAAACACTCTCGCCTTTAATTTCGCGTGATGAAATAGCTGGCAATTTAAATAGATCTTGTATTGATTGGAAACAATTTCATTGAAAAATTGTCCTATAATTGTTGAAAACAGTGATATAGTCTATTAAATTGTTATACATTTCACCTTATTATTTTTTATCCACCTAGACCGTCGGCCTTGCTGACTGGGGTCTCGGAGCTATTTAATCTTTTAAATGTCCGTCCTTCTCCATTGTTAGTAATAATTATGTAGGGGCGTGTGACAATGCTTTCCATCTATATTTATCTACCCATCCTAATTCTTCTAATTAAACTTATTCATCTCATAATCCAAAACCTATTATTAAACTTAAAAAACCTTGACAACGTAAACTTTATGAGCTCCAATAACCTTCTAATGCTGAAGTGAAATATGAGTACCCAGTCAGTACATGTGTGATTGGCATTAGCGTGAGTATGTAATTTATATGTTTCTTTGAAAAAAGAACACAAGCATTTTCTTATATAAATAACACACATTGTAACGCATGTTAAATGCATAAATATATAGCAAAGAGTTAATTACTCCAATCCAAGATACCAATGTATCACATACTCGCCAAGTATCTATAAACAGGAGCAAGGTTGACTAATCAAAAATCAGTCATATATCCAAATATATAGACTGTGCCAGATGGTCTATTTCGAGTCCCATGATATGAAAGTAAAGGGAGACGTTAAGAATCAATGAGTTAGCAATGTAAATAGATTGCTTATGAAAGAAATCACATATCTTATGGAATTATTGACCATTTCAAATTGAAGAAGTACACAAGAACCATGATATGTAAAGATTTTTGATTCCCGAATTCCGTTAGGACGAGTAAGGACTCCTGAATTATGAATGATACTTCGAAAAAAATACAATCATGGTACTTAAAAGCTGCACGGGTTTAGGTATATATTTATACGTATAGAATACCATTAGACTCTGAAACGATTCTGGTATTCTTCTGTATGATTTCTCATTTAAGCGGTAACTGATTACGAATTAGAATACGTTATTTACAATATAAATCGTGTACAATCCGTTGCATAATCGGTAAATGATAACTACATCAACGAAATTGCTTTCTTTACGATATCGTTACAAGACAGACACAGAGACAGACAGACAGAGATTTAGCTTACATAAGCAAGTGAAACATTGTCGTACCTGACACTTGATTGTTCCATGATGAATTTGATGTGGGGTTTAATGTTGTACAACTCAGGAGTAGAAAAGATCCATGTGATTTAAAAGGTGAATAAAGCAAGGTTAATTCCACGAGATTTCAATGAATGCTACGGTTTGCTGAAGCCATTCGGTATTTCGTTACTAAATATCAAAAGATTATGTATCTCAGTAATATAAGTCTTAGCAATTGTTACACTCACACCCATGTACGTAACAGCTTTGGTACAGTTCTACTGGTATCCTTGGTTTTCAATGTACATTACAGCTTTGATACAGTTGGATTTGCATCCTTCTAAAAATTCATCAACGTTCTCTGGAACTAGTTGAAATCATTTTCAACTGCAATTATTTTTTTCGGGTGCCAGTGAGTAGACCATAAAACAGTCATAAATGTGCAATGGAATCTGCAAGTCAACATCTTGTCTAGTATCATAGTCATCTTATATTCTGAATAAACATTCTCCGGTCGATCTATTTTTTTCACGAGTTGTCAATCTAAAGTTATCTACCGTTTATGTATTAGCTCATGACCAGCCGATAGAGGTTTATATCTTGTAGAAAAATAATAAATTACCGTGATCTTGACCTTTCATATTCTCTATCAAATCTCTCCAGATCGAACGAATAATACTCCTGATAATATTTGGCATATCAGTGAGGTATTGGGATAATTGAGGTATTGTGATTATTCCACCTCTTATTTCTCTCTCAATCGTCAAAAATATGTCATATTCTCCAGGAAAGTAAACTTCTACACAAGATGTTTTTAAGCTTGTTTGTTATGGGGAATTATGCTATAAGAATGGCATAGTTGTTAATTTGCCCTACATACATTTTCTCACATTTAATGTATACTTTGCGATATAAGTATTATCTGCCTCTCGAATTGCTTGAAAGTCAAAATGTTCCATTAAATACTGGTAACCGCCATTCGATATCGCTGAAATATTCAGTGATGTGTAAAACGTTTTATCAGTAATACAGCTATTTTCTTGTAACCATCATAGGACGAAGTGAATTTATACAGGCAATTGTAGTTCCTCTATGTTTAGTCGACTGTTACAAATATCTTCTATATATAGAAAGAGATAGATAGAGAGATAGATAGACAGGCAAACAGACAGACAGATATATAGATAGATAGATAGATAGATAGACAGACATACAGATATATAGATAGATAGATATATCGATAGATCGATAGATAAATAGATAGATAGATGGATAGATAGATAGATAAATAGATAGATAGACAGACAGACATACAGATAGATAGATAGATATATCGATAGATAAATAGATAAATATATAGATAGATATATCGATAGATAAATAGATAAATATATAGATAGATGGATAGATAGATAGATATATCGATAGATAAATAGATAAATATATAGATGGATAGATGGATAATAGATAGATAAATAGATAGATAGATCTTCAAATCTGATGTTATTTAACTCTATATTCTTGATAAGCTATATCTATTTATTGTCTTTGCTCCCATTGATTACTAAAACTTCATTAATAGCATTGTGACTACTGTTTAGAAGGATATGTGACTGTCATAACTGGACATTTAATGATGGTATATACTGGGATATTTTTAAAAAATTAAGCTACAGTCATTATATATTTGACTTCTGAACTTACCTTTTGAAAATGTGCGTTGTCATCTCGACCTTTGTTTTCATATGCATCCAGTAATACTGAATTTGGCAACATTTTACTCTTACAAATGCAACACGTATTGGTTAAATTGAACCGCTTAAATCTTCTTGTAATAACAATATACGTTTTACCTTTTTAGATCTTAATTCTTCATACATCAGATTTGCAATTTTTGTCAACGTATACTGAAGCACTTGAGGACAATATTCACCTATGTTAACCTTTGGTTGCTATCTCCTCAGTGTTGATCTGAGGTACAAATAAGATATCGATGGGATACTAAAGTACCTGAGGACAATGTTCATCTATGCAAACCATTGGTTGCTATCTCCTCAGTGTTGATCTGAGGTACAAATAAGACCTCGATGGGATACTAAAGTACCTGAGGACAATGTTCATCTATGTAAACCATTTGTTGTTATCTCCTCAGTGTTGATCTGAGGTACACATAAGACCTCGATGGGATACTAAAGTACCTGAGGACAATGTTCATCTATGTAAACCATTGGTTGCTACCTCCTCAATGTTGATCTGAAGTATAAATAAGATCTCGATGGAATGTAGTTGGTTGTTGGAAAAATCCAAAATAAGTCTGACTGTTAAGACAAAAGTGTATCTTAAACTCTGTACGTACTTTATACATTAGGTTCAATGCTGCTTTAAACATTGCATAATTAAGATACGGAAATTTTCTGTTATGCTAATAGTCTTTCAATTGTTATGTCCGTTTCTCTCTGATAATACCATTGTTGTAACACGTTTATTCCAACGTAATTGTACGTTCCAAAAATGTAGTTGTTATGACTACCCCAACGACAACCAGCGTGACAAAATGTGTTTCTCTTTGTACTAAAAATATTCAAACGGATTTAGGTAAATTATTCCGGCTTTGATTTACATGGCTCTGATATATATCTCTTCCTTCTTTTACAGCCATTTACGGATATACCAACATCATTTTAACTTTTAACAATATACTTTATGCTTACATCACATCTATCGAACCGTTAACTATCCCTAATTTTTTTTTTTACTCTAACTGGGACTTGGTGAGTTTCAAAATAAAACTTGATTTCAGATCATAGAAAATATTTTAAATAAAAACGTGATCTGTATGTTTTACGCTATAAACAACATTTCTCTTTTTTGACCATTGAATTAAATCTCTATGAGCTCCTGAGATAACTAGACATGCCCAGTGTTCAATATTCAATCTCGACATGCATCTATCTTGTTCTTTCGATTATTTCATGTCAAATATGTGTTCACTTTCACTATTCCGACAGGTTGATTATATGAAAGTATGTTTAATGGAGCCGAACTGTCTTTTATTTTATACTTATAATCTTCTTAGAATAGAGCTGAATAACATTCAAACACGCATGAAAATCTTTGTTATTACCGCCGGTAAATATATACCCGTTCACATATATGTTAATCGAATCTATTATTGTGTGATGATTTTATTTAAATTCTTTATATACATTCACTTAAATCATTCATCGTATCTAACTGTAATTTTCGTGTCCATATAATAGTGGCTGTTCCTAACAAATACTACTTACTAGCCCTTGCACACATTGATGTTTTATGTAAAGATTAGACGCTATACAAAGTCCTCATTGTCATTATTATTATTATTATTATTATTATTATTATTATTATTTTGATGATGATGATGATGATGATGCGTTGTTTTTATTGTCCGATCCCATCACGAGTATTTGGTCCGATTAGAATATTATTATAGTATTATGGTAAGCTTTTGAATTGACTATAGAAGAAGATATATTTCACTATAACTTTAGTTATTTTTCTACTGTGTCAGATGAAGAGACACATAACATATATCAAGAGTGTTTTTATTTCTAAGGAAAGATAGCTAAAGAAAAATCATATTTGTTACCATGGCATTACTAAATAATGTTAACTTACTGAATAAAGTAATTTCCATTAAGTTCAATCAAACGCATCAGCTGGTAGTAGTTATGTGGGATACCCTAGCGACAATGGGAATTCGCATTACAGACCCCCCTGGGACTGTTTAGCGACTATGTAAATTTAACATGGAGAAAAATCGTGGGACTGTTTAGCGACAAGGGAAATTAACATGGGAAATAGATTTTGGGACTGTTGAGCGACAAGGGGAATTGGGAATATGGGACTGTATAGCGTCAAGGGAATTTAAACAGGGTGGGACTATATAGCGATAATGGGAATTAGCATTAAAAACCACCCTGGGACACTTTGGCGACAATGGGAAATTTAACATTACGAAAACCACTGGGACACTTTGGCGACAAGGGAAATTAACATGGGGAATATATTTTGGGACTGTTGAGCGACAAGGGGAAATGGAACAGGGTCGGGACCCTATTTTAATACGGTCCCGACCTGATGAGTCTATGGAAATGGAACAGGGGAGAGGGATAGAACACACACACACACACAAACACACACACAGAGGAATTTAACATGGACAATGATGGTAGAGGGCCAAGCACAACAGAGACAGACATACACTAGTAAAAGCCTGAGATTTATATATAAAGCATTACTAAGACCTGAAATTGTGCTGGGGTGTTCAAAAATTTGCATAATTGTAATGATGCTATAAATAGCTATAATCAAGGAAATGCTCAACGACAAAATGGATGTGACTAAAAGTAACGCTAAAATGACGAAATTGTCCCAGAATTTAAAGGAAAATAAACATATCCCCGAAAATTAAGTTACAATGGTTTAGATTAAAATGGATAAAATTAGTAACTACTTACAATATCAACTTGTGTGACGATCGTGGATAAACACCCATGTATCTATTTATAGCTATAATCAGCTAAAATTCCTATGAAATCCCACTATCTATTTATACTACAACTTGTGGGTTATTCCTTTGGAAAACCCCACTATCTTTTTATAGCCTCAGCTTGAGTGACGTTCCTGTTTATGAACTCTAGTACATATGTATAGCTACAACCTGTGGAAATCCCCAAGTCCATATTTATAGTCCCGAAATTTACAGCGTCAGTGACGTCACTGTACTGAACACTAGGGGCTAAATGTCAACAGTGTTCAAGTGGCTGACCCGAATACACGCTACTGCAGGTAGGTAGGTAGAGTGTATCTGATAGGGATAAAGTGAGCTTTATAGGGACAAACAGAGACCAATACACACACACACACACACACAACGTACGCGCGCAGACATACGCACACACACACACATACACACACACATACACACACACACACACACAGAGGGAAGAGGAAAAAACAAACCCCAAATATACTATCAACACAGAAGGGAGATAATACAAACCCCAAATAAACTGTCCACACAAACGTACGCGAACGCATACAAACCCCAAACATACTATCCACACAAACGTACGCGAACGCATACAAACCCCAAATATACTATCCACACAAACGTACGCAAACGCATACAAACCCCAAATATACTATCCACACAAACGTACGCGAACGCATACAACCCCCAAATATACTATCCACACAAACGTACGCAAACGCATACAAATCCCAAATATACTATCCACACAAACGTACGCGAACGCATACAAACCCAAAATATACTATCCACACAAACGTACGCGAACGCATACAAACACAAAATATACTATCCATACAAACGTACGCGAACGCATACAAACCCCAAATATACTTTCCATACAAACGTACCCGAACGCATACAAACCCCAAATATGCTTTCCATACAAACGTACCCGAACGCATACAATTCCCAAATATACTATCCACAAAAACGTCGCTAACGCATACAAACCCCAAATATACTATCCACGCAACGTCGCTAACACGTACAAACCCCAAATATACTATCCACATAAACGTACGCGAATGCATACAAACCCCAAATATACTATCCACACAAACGTACGCGAACGCATACAAACTCCAAATATACTATCCACACAAACGTACGCGAACGCATACAAACCCCAAATATACTATCCACACAAACGTACGCGAACGCATACAAACCCCAAATATACTATCCATACAAACGTACGCGAACGCATACAAACCCCAAATATACTATCCACACAACGTCGCTAACGCATACAAACCCCAAATATACTATCCACACTCGGGAGGAAGAAGAATTAAACAACCAAATATACGATCTACACAACGTACGCGAACACACACACACACACACACACACACACGCGCGCGCACACCACAGAGGGAAGAAGAAGAAAACCATTATACACTATCCACACGGAGTGAAGAAATAACCCTTTATATATACTATCAATAGAGAGTGAAGAAAATAACCCATTATATTCCATCAACACAGAGTGAAGAGGAAAAAGTTTTTTGAAAGCACCTAAGCCCTCACCTGCAATAACCAACTCTGCCAAACACCTACACCCCACCCCCCATTCCCAACACTACAAAACCCATTTAGCCGGTTATTTTATGGCATCAGTGTGTGATTTAGGAAACATCAAGACACAAAATGATGGATGAATAGACTGACTATTGTTTACCGACTTGCATGCCTAAAGAGCGTGCGTGAAGGAAAACATCCTTCCATTTCAATTCTAACTAAAACATGATCCAGAGGGATAGAGAGAGGTGAAAGAGCACAATTTCATAAAGTGTGAGTAAAAACAAAACACGCCATCCTTATTATATAATGTCAAGACCAAGAGACACTTACGTTTTCTTTCTGGTCTATTCTCTTTTAGAAGGTAGTATGAAATTTCACATCAGGGCCAACGCATCGGCTCATATTGTCAATTTTTCCATTTCCATGTCTTTACTGGCACAAGTACTTCATCATCTGCAATTTCTGCTTCTTCTGAATCCCTCTTCTCTGTTTCGTCTTGTTTCTGTTTCTTCTCTTTTCTCGTAGGGCACTCTGAATTCCAGTGTCCTTTCTCCTGACAACGACATTAGGTATCTTGACTTTTGTCTCTCTTTCTTAGACGAAGCAGGTATTCTGGAGACAAATACCCATTTACCTTTGCAGATATAGCAAACTTCATTAGCACTTACACACTTTCGTATGACTCTCATCAAATCAACGACCAAAAGAGTAAGTTTTGTTGCCACTTTCGCATGTGAATTATGCTTTCGTATGACTTTTAGCAAATATTTGACCAGCAGGTCGATCTGTGCTGACTCTTCCATCTTCTTGATCGTTTGAGAGTGGAATGAATACTCTGACGCTAAGACACTCTCCTTATATACAGGGACCTGCTGCGTATGAAACCTAGTCAAACGTAATTTTGCAATAAGATGAAACGATTTCATTGAGGAAGTAAAAGGCAATGATGTACCGTATCGCCTCACACAAAACCTGAAGTGTTAGTTCAAATCCGTGTCAGCGATTTCGAAGATGACATAACTGAGCTTTAATCAATGCTCTCCAATTATGCCACAAAACCACGAGTCCTGATTCACGCCAAAAGAAATTTCGTTCGGTCCATAAAAAATAGTATCACATCTGAGAAACGCAAAAACGAACTTCCAGAAAACTGAGAACGACGGCTTACACCTACAACGTAAATGTTTGAGTTCAAATAGTGCGTAAAACTTAGTCAAATTAAATTTTTATAGTCAAGATGAAACGATCTCTTTTCGAACAAGAAAGCAGACACCAAGCGACAATGGCGATCCGTGTCACACAACACTTTTCAAAATGTATATTATCAGAGGTTTGTTCTAGCGATCTGCACGGTTAAATTAAATGTTGATGTATTTTGCAATAAGACGGACACAATTTCCATGGGATCGCCCATGGTACGATTGTTTGTGCATTAGTTTAATTTTTAAAAATATTTTTTTATATAAATCGCCTATAGGATAGACCCAGTAAAGCATGACCATTCTCGTCACTGTATGAATAGCTATTCAAGTCAATTCGAAGCGAACGCGGTAAGAAAATAAGTATAGCCAATGAAATGGCTTACAACGGGTGATGCATTGTTTTGTTCTAGGACTGTGTGGCATAATAATCCCTATGTTCTTGCGTTGTTACCATTACAGTGCAGACAGACTGAAATGTGAACTTACAAGCCCTCTTTGTGTGTGTGTGTTGTACCATTTCTTCTTACCACATCAAAATACTGAGCGTCACAGTATTGGTTCGCGTTTTCAAGCTGACCATTTTTTTATATCTCACTTAAACATTTTAACATAAACACTCACACTCACATCGGTAGAGTCAGAACAGACGTGTTACAGTATTGAGGGGCATGTTATCTTTTTTTTTTTTCAAACTAATAAATTTGGGGTTTGTATGAAGTAAAGAACCGAAAGTAGAGTGAACCTCAAGGATGATGACCCAATCTGTCTGTCTATTGATGCGTGTATTTACTTAAGAAGAAATATGACCTCTAAAACACAAAGAGATACGGCAAGCATGATTAGAATGAGCACAACGATGTTTTCCTTCACGCCCGTGTAATTTAGAGTTTCAATCGTCTTTGAAGACAAACTTGGTCTCCTTTTGTAGGGCTTGAAATAATAAAAAAACTGAAACATCTTAAGCACTTTGCTATAGATAATTTCATCAACAGACTAAACAACATAAATACCGTTACAACAATAGAAAGCCTTAAATCTTCTATCAAAAAGAAATGCATCAAAAAAAAATAATAAAGATTAACGATAACTAATCAATGAAACCGAATTTAACAAAGGCAATGACATGTGAAGAAATGCCTCTCACTTTGGAAAGGTAGGCGAATGTACTCTGTCATGCACCATCAACTTGAAAAAAATTATAAACAGAGAGAAACCTGAATTCAAAATTCAGTTGTTTTTTTCTTCAAAATTGTTTCGTTTCTTTTTTCTTTTTTTGGAACAAATCTAAGCACTAATATAGAGTGGAAAAGGGAAAATGCACATACAAGCTTTGATAGTTCTGAAAAAATGAGGGGATATTCCTAACGTTCATAACCACCTATGGACTTGGACTTGTCTGTGACTTCTCCACAAAACAAGATGTACATATTTCTGGTCAAGCTGCAAGTGTGTGCGTGTTTTTGAAAATGGTAAAAACTGGATATACAATTTTCTCGTGACACTTATAAAGTGAAGAGTGTGCAAGTGTCAAAAGCCAAAGTCATATAAGTTTTGTATTTTGTACAGCTTGTAAAGATTTCCACTTTAGAAAATGTGAAGTATCACAAGTTATTATCACAAACAGAAGTGGAACATAGGGGCTTGCAAGAAAGAAAATAACCCAGACAGTTGGTGTCATCAAGAGTGCTCGAGACGGTACCCGAACTTGCTTGCTTGCTTACTTGAATTAAAGTGATTTTCGCTCCAATGGAGCATGTATCACTGGTTTAATCACGCACCGCGTGATTTTTAATTACTCCTGGGGAAGGAAAGAGAGCCTCATCCCCCAGGCTTTTATGTACTCACAGACTACTTTTAAATTTAGCCACTCAGGTGTAGGACTAACTAGTCCTTAACAACGTGACTGAAAGGCTTTAAACATGAGGGGGAATAGTCTCACCACACACTCATTTTTCTGTCCGAGCGTGGTAAAGGAGGAAAAAGGTGCTCAGCAAGACAGCCATGGGTGTTAAGTACTCAACAAAACGCTAGCCCGTACTTATTTCAAATCAAGTCCCGTTTTTGCTAATGGACAGTAAAAAGTACCAATAATGTGTTAACCACTTGTGCAATTAGTTCAAATCTAACGAGTCTGTTAAATTTCCTACTTCCTAACATATCTATCTAATATTAGTACTTAGTGTACATAAAAATAGCCATACTGTTCTTATTTAAATTATTATGTCTAAGAGACATATACCAGTTTGGTCACTGTTAGGTTTAAAAAGTTAAGTTTGTTGCGGTGTTCCAATGGGTCAAGTCTGTTTCGAGAATAGTTTAGTCAAGGAGGGATACCAAGCCAAATATGGTTCCATATTTAATAAAAAGCAATCTTTTGGAGCCCTAAAAAAGGCTGTTTTTTCTGTTAGAAGGTAACACGTCTCTCTTTTGCTTTCACGTTCTTTCCCGCACTCCTAGTCTCATGATTCTTGATATCAGGAAATGCGTAGCCATGATGGGCGGCAATGTAAGCAGCGGCTTCTACCAGTTGACTGAGAGGGTATCCAGTGTAGGTTTGTCTGTAGAATTGGGGAAGAACTCTGACCCTAATCCCCATTGAGAAGGTCTTGGTTTAAAGGTGTCTAGAGATTTGTAGGCAACGTATTGTATGGCTCTAATAAACTGACCTGCTTTGTTGACGTCATACAATGCTTGATCTAGCCCCATTTCGGTGTACTTCTCAACGAGGGTCAGCGTCCCCCTCCTCCTCCTCAACCGCCTCAATTTCCTCATCTGGTTCTGATACTAATTCTTCAGTTGAGGTAGATAGTTTCAAATCCGCTGCTATGGTGTCTGTCGCTGTTATTGTTGTTGTGGTTGTTCTTTCAGCTGAGATTGCCTGTAGTATCGGAGTGAGAAAAGTACGTTGTTGTTGTTGTTGTAGGGTTTAACACCATTTTTCAGCACGCGATATTCTATACATGGCGGCCAGTATTAATGGTGGAGGAAGAACCCGGGAAAACACCGGAAAGAACCACCGACCCACGAGAAGCTACTGGCAAGCTTTCTCACATACCCACATTAGCCGAATCCGAGACTCGAACCCACGCAGACAAAGGTGAGATGACAGTGATCCGTAACGGAGAACGCTTTAGACCACTCGGCCACTCGGGGCCCCAGAAAAGAACGTAGTGCCTCCGATAATTACATTTGAGTTTGCCATACCGTTTGTCTAACATAATTGGCCCTTTGTTTTGCCACCACTCTTTCTGGGGCAGGTTGTTTTTTAGGTATAGTCGGCTGTTGACTTGATGTTATTTGTGTTCTCGAGGTGGGTGGAGTGCTAACTGGCTAGGTCTGCATTTCTTGCTCCCGCTGCTGTTGCGTATATTTCTTCCCTCCACACCAAGTTCTGGGCCTAATTCTTTTAATTTCGTTGTACCCGAACTTACATTATCCATATTATCACCAACAAAAAAAAACGCACACACCTAAAAGAAACACTCACTCACTTTTTACAGAACATTACCATTTTTAAAATTTTGATAAGCGACGGAAACGAAGGACTTAGAGTCGCACTTTCTAACAACGATAAAGAAATCATGTGCTCATATACTCACTTCTGTATTTTTTCTTCTGACTGACTAACATATCATAGGCAATGGAATGTTATTTCTTTTCGAGAGTATGGGGTAGCCCTGAAATTTTTTTTTTTTTTGATACTTGAAGCTATGGCGATCGCTTAGGTTATAAGATGGCGGCCTCCTCTGACGACAGGCTTTCTCACAGGATAAGGTCTGCTTCTTCGGAAAGAGAAGAAGAACTCTTTGGTGTCGATACAACTGTTGACAAAGCCTCTGTCAGGTTCATGCTGCTGCTGTTGTTGCTGCTCTCTCTGCTGTTTATGAAGTCTGTACTTTTCCGTCCATTCTTCTTTCTCCTTCTTGAATTCCTCCTTGAAGAGCTCTTCTTTCAGGTCTTCAGTGACTTTCAACATTATAATATTGTCTATCTCTTCAGGTCTCGGTATCAGACTTGTCATGACCCTATGCAAATTCACATAGGCTTCGTTTAACTTCGCTAATCTTGAGCACATCTTTGTAGGAAGATGAGTTAACAATGGATGGGCAGACTGGGGACTGCCCCGTTTTTATGGTCAAAGCGCGGACGTGAATTAAAACATTGCTACACGGTTTTCGAGCCGGAACGTTCAAATAGTGTTATGGGAGGGATAGAGAGAAGTCAAAGAGCATGAATCAAGATTCCTATAGCCAAACAAACCACAAAGGCATTTTTTTCTTCAAAACACAACATCTTTTTATTCAAAATCACTTAATAATAACAAAAAACTCGAACATTTTTAACAATAATCCAACAATATAACATCAAACATTTTTTCAAATACCAAACATTTTTTTCAACTAACACATTATTTTGGACAGGTCTGACAACGTTGTGAATGAAATTGTGATTTCCACTGTTGGAAGTCATTAGGCCATTGATGGACACTACGTTTCCTAGTTAGAGACAAAAGATAAGCATACTGGTCACAAAACCATCGATGTACTTTCACATCGTTTCTAGAAGAATGACGAGGATCAAAATGAGTCACTAAATGTGGTTCAAAAGGTAATAAAGTTCCCAGGTATCCATTTTTTGCTTTTTTCTTCTTCACAGGTAATGATAAGTGATCAATTCGATCCTGACTTTTTGCTTGAAAATGTCTGACAAGTAACCGTTTCTTCGCCTTGTCTCCCAACTCTGATCCAACAGAGCTTCGATGCGATGGATCTCTTGAGTTGTTAATGGAGGACAATAATGTTCACGCAAGCCTTTATACCACTGTTGTAACACGTCTTCTTCCGAGATGAGATTCCAAGCTTCGTCCAGATATTCGTCCAATTTTTCTTCTTGACTCAGCATCAGGCATTTATCGTGTTGAATTTGACTGGGATGATCGTTATGACATTCATAGCAATCTTTCTTGATCAATTCCTTAATTTTTTTCTGTCAAGACTATAGCATAACAGGAAACTAAATGTGATTCTAGTTCTGGCCATCTAGACTTCATCATGATGACTTCTTCGTCTTTGTCTTGGGGTTCTCCTTCCTCAGGATCTTCACATTCCATGTCCAAAGAATCCCTACTATATAAACATTGATAAAAGTCTTCCATGACTTCTAATAGTCTAGAAAGACTTCTCTCAAACTGTTGGTTTATATCGTATTGTCCAATTCAGCATGCAGGATGACGTTCACCGTTTATCTGCGCGTAGATTTTCTGCAAACTGAAATTCCACACGTATCTGGCCGGATTTTATAGGGTGAAAATGTCCCTCCTCGCTGTCTTGGCTTACAATTCGTTAGAGAACCGTTTTCGAAAATGGAGTTTCACTGTAACTTTCCCTTTGGAGAATGGAATATTTCGTCCCAGATCGCCTTTTATAGCAATGTTGACAGTGTCTAAATACGACTTACTGACGGGCAAATAGTGAGGATGTACAAATCCACGGTGTACGTGATAGGTGTTTGCACCTTCCTGGTCATTGTTTGTGGTACTATCCACTTTGAAAGGAATGACACGCAGTACCGGCACAGAGGTGTGTCCCACCACGTTGTACTCCACCACATCGGAATACACAAAGATCAAATTAAGTCCTTGGTTCAGTTCTACCGGGTTTCCAAAAGCTCTGTAAAAATCCATATTACTTTTGATCTTGGGACTCAAATTGTTTGAGACCATTTCTGCATGTCCACCCAAAATTTCAAACAAACTACCATTGAACCTGAGGGACAATGTGTCCGTATCTTGAAATTTGATCACGAGACGATGAGCCACTTTATGGTACTCAATCTTCACACTTTTTTTTACTCTGTTCAGTGCTTTGCCAAAGGCTAAGTTGAACCTGTCCGCAATAGTGTCCACCAAATGTTCACCACTAAAATAATAACCTGAAGGAATTTTCAAGGTGTAGATAATGAAGGCTGGATTGCTTGCTGGTCTTGTGTCCCCTAAAAACCCGATTTTATTGATTTCTTCCTCCAATTGGGCATTCAGGATTTCCACCTCGAAATTGTTTTGCTTTTCGGTGATGTTTTTGATTTGTGTTGGGTGAATGATTTCCACTAAAGCCACTTCCCAATGGGCTTCGTGATCTAACTGGATGGTCTGAGGTAATTTGACCGTGTAACAGCACAACGTGTTTTTTGAAAACACCTCCATGGAACTGTCGCTGGGTAAGGTTAAGTAAAATTGGTTGTTATTGCTCATAATTCCAGAGTTTTGTGGCTCTCCGAGGTGATACTGGAAGTTAGAGGAGTGTCTCAGCCCAAAATGGGGTTGTTGTTGGAGTGGTGACTGGCACTGACACTGGACACAAGGTTCCCGTTGTTCCCGTTCGAGGAGAATTTCAGGGAGGGATTAGGAAGCAGGTAACCGATGTAACTGCTCAATACAATGGTCCACAAGTGTTTGTCTCCTTGTTGTAAACTCAAATTGGCAATGGCTGCACCGATGACACAATACACCACGAAGGTTTGGCAGAAAAAGACGATTTGCGTTTTAGGCACACGTTTTCCATACCACACCCACAAGGGTTGTGTTTGTAAATCTTGCAGAGAAGAATTGGGTGAAGGAGTGATCGCAGCAGCTGATTCTGTGTGAAAGGGCATGATGGTCACTTCTTTTTATAGTGCGAAGCGTCGATGCAAGAATGAAAACTGGGCGGATATCCTTTCCAACGTACTTTGACTTCTTTGACACGTCGTTTGCCCACTTTACGGTTTCTGCGTTTGACAATGCTTTTGATGTCGTACACGTCGTCTCTTTTGGTGACACGACTTGATTTGAAATAAGTACGGGCTAGCGTTTTGTTGAGTACTTAACACCCATGGCTGTCTTGCTGAGCACCTTTTTCCTCCTTTACCACGCTCGGACAGAAAAATGAGTGTGTGGTGAGACTATTCCCCCTCATGTTTAAAGCCTTTCAGTCACGTTGTTAAGGACTAGTTAGTCCTACACCTGAGTGGCTAAATTTAAAAGTAGTCTGTGAGTACATAAAAGCCTGGGGGATGAGGCTCTCTTTCCTTCCCCAGGAGTAATTAAAAATCACGCGGTGCGTGATTAAACCAGTGATACATGCTCCATTGGAGCGAAAATCACTTTAATTCAAGTAAGCAAGCAAGCAAGTTCGGGTACCGTCTCGAGCACTCTTGATGACACCAACTGTCTGGGTTATTTTCTTTCTTGCAAGCCCCTATGTTCCACTTCTGTTTGTGATAATAACTTGTGATACTTCACATTTTCTAAAGTGGAAATCTTTACAAGCTGTACAAAATACAAAACTTATATGACTTTGGCTTTTGACACTTGCACACTCTTCACTTTATAAGTGTCACGAGAAAATTGTATATCCAGTTTTTACCATTTTCAAAAACACGCACACACTTGCAGCTTGACCAGAAATATGTACATCTTGTTTTGTGGAGAAGTCACAGACAAGTCCAAGTCCATAGGTGGTTATGAACGTTAGGAATATCCCCTCATTTTTTCAGAACTATCAAAGCTTGTATGTGCATTTTCCCTTTTCCACTCTATATTAGTGCTTAGATTTGTTCCAAAAAAAGAAAAAAGAAACGAAACAATTTTGAAGAAAAAAACAACTGAATTTTGAATTCAGGTTTCTCTCTGTTTATAATTTTTTTCAAGTTGATGGTGCACGACAGAGTACATTCGCCTACCTTTCCAAAGTGAGAGGCATTTCTTCACATGTCATTGCCTTTGTTAAATTCGGTTTCATTGATTAGTTATCGTTAATCTTTATTATTATTATTTTTTTTGATGCATTTCTTTTTGATAGAAGATTTAAGGCTTTCTATTGTTGTAACGGTATTTATGTTGTTTAGTCTGTTGATGAAATTATCTATAGCAAAGTGCTTAAGATGTTTCAGTTTTTTTATTATTTCAAGCCCTACAAAAGGAGACCAAGTTTGTCTTCAAAGACGATTGAAACTCTAAATTACACGGGCGTGAAGGAAAACATCGTTGTGTTCATTCTAATCATGCTTGCCGTATCTCTTTGTGTTTTAGAGGTCATATTTCTTCTTAAGTAAATACACGCATCAATAGACAGACAGATTGGGTCATCATCCTTGAGGTTCACTCTACTTTCGGTTCTTTACTTCATACAAACCCCAAATTTATTAGTTTGAAAAAAAAAAAGATAACATGCCCCTCAATACTGTAACACGTCTGTTCTGACTCTACCGATGTGAGTGTGAGTGTTTATGTTAAAATGTTTAAGTGAGATATAAAAAAATGGTCAGCTTGAAAACGCGAACCAATACTGTGACGCTCAGTATTTTGATGTGGTAAGAAGAAATGGTACAACACACACACACAAAGAGGGCTTGTAAGTTCACATTTCAGTCTGTCTGCACTGTAATGGTAACAACGCAAGAACATAGGGATTATTATGCCACACAGTCCTAGAACAAAACAATGCATCACCCGTTGTAAGCCATTTCATTGGCTATACTTATTTTCTTACCGCGTTCGCTTCGAATTGACTTGAATAGCTATTCATACAGTGACGAGAATGGTCATGCTTTACTGGGTCTATCCTATAGGCGATTTATATAAAAAAATATTTTTAAAAATTAAACTAATGCACGAACAATCGTACCATGGGCGATCCCATGGAAATTGTGTCCGTCTTATTGCAAAATACATCAACATTTAATTTAACCGTGCAGATCGCTAGAACAAACCTCTGATAATATACATTTTGAAAAGTGTTGTGTGACACGGATCGCCATTGTCGCTTGGTGTCTGCTTTCTTGTTCGAAAAGAGATCGTTTCATCTTGACTATAAAAATTTAATTTGACTAAGTTTTACGCACTATTTGAACTCAAACATTTACGTTGTAGGTGTAAGCCGTCGTTCTCAGTTTTCTGGAAGTTCGTTTTTGCGTTTCTCAGATGTGATACTATTTTTTATGGACCGAACGAAATTTCTTTTGGCGTGAATCAGGACTCGTGGTTTTGTGGCATAATTGGAGAGCATTGATTAAAGCTCAGTTATGTCATCTTCGAAATCGCTGACACGGATTTGAACTAACACTTCAGGTTTTGTGTGAGGCGATACGGTACATCATTGCCTTTTACTTCCTCAATGAAATCGTTTCATCTTATTGCAAAATTACGTTTGACTAGGTTTCATACGCAGCAGGTCCCTGTATATAAGGAGAGTGTCTTAGCGTCAGAGTATTCATTCCACTCTCAAACGATCAAGAAGATGGAAGAGTCAGCACAGATCGACCTGCTGGTCAAATATTTGCTAAAAGTCATACGAAAGCATAATTCACATGCGAAAGTGGCAACAAAACTTACTCTTTTGGTCGTTGATTTGATGAGAGTCATACGAAAGTGTGTAAGTGCTAATGAAGTTTGCTATATCTGCAAAGGTAAATGGGTATTTGTCTCCAGAATACCTGCTTCGTCTAAGAAAGAGAGACAAAAGTCAAGATACCTAATGTCGTTGTCAGGAGAAAGGACACTGGAATTCAGAGTGCCCTACGAGAAAAGAGAAGAAACAGAAACAAGACGAAACAGAAGAAGGATTCAGAAGAAGCAGAAATTGAAGATGATGAAGAACTTGTGCCAGTAAAGACATGGAAATGGAAAAATTGACAATATGAGCCGATGCGTTGGCCCTGATGTGAAATTTCATACTACCTTCTAAAAGAGAATAGACCAGAAAGAAAACGTAAGTGTCTCTTGGTCTTGACATTATATAATAAGGATGGCGTGTTTTGTTTTTACTCACACTTTATGAAATTGTGCTCTTTCACCTCTCTCTATCCCTCTGGATCATGTTTTAGTTAGAATTGAAATGGAAGGATGTTTTCCTTCACGCACGCTCTTTAGGCATGCAAGTCGGTAAACAATAGTCAGTCTATTCATCCATCATTTTGTGTCTTGATGTTTCCTAAATCACACACTGATGCCATAAAATAACCGGCTAAATGGGTTTTGTAGTGTTGGGAATGGGGGGTGGGGTGTAGGTGTTTGGCAGAGTTGGTTATTGCAGGTGAGGGCTTAGGTGCTTTCAAAAAACTTTTTCCTCTTCACTCTGTGTTGATGGAATATAATGGGTTATTTTCTTCACTCTCTATTGATAGTATATATAAAGGGTTATTTCTTCACTCCGTGTGGATAGTGTATAATGGTTTTCTTCTTCTTCCCTCTGTGGTGTGCGCGCGCGCGTGTGTGTGTGTGTGTGTGTGTTCGCGTACGTTGTGTAGATCGTATATTTGGTTGTTTAATTCTTCTTCCTCCCGAGTGTGGATAGTATATTTGGGGTTTGTATGCGTTAGCGACGTTGTGTGGATAGTATATTTGGGGTTTGTATGCGTTCGCGTACGTTTGTGTGGATAGTATATTTGGGGTTTGTATGCGTTCGCGTACGTTTGTGTGGATAGTATATTTGGAGTTTGTATGCATTCGCGTACGTTTGTGTGGATATTATATTTGGGGTTTGTATGCATTCGCGTACGTTTATGTGGATAGTATATTTGGGGTTTGTACGTGTTAGCGACGTTGCGTGGATAGTATATTTGGGGTTTGTATGCGTTCGCGACGTTTTTGTGGATAGTATATTTGGGAATTGTATGCGTTCGGGTACGTTTGTATGGAAAGTATATTTGGGGTTTGTATGCGTTCGGGTACGTTTGTATGGAAAGTATATTTGGGGTTTGTATGCGTTCGCGTACGTTTGTATGGATAGTATATTTTGTGTTTGTATGCGTTCGCGTACGTTTGTGTGGATAGTATATTTTGGGTTTGTATGCGTTCGCGTACGTTTGTGTGGATAGTATATTTGGGATTTGTATGCGTTTGCGTACGTTTGTGTGGATAGTATATTTGGGGTTTGTATGCGTTCGCGTACGTTTGTGTGGATAGTATATTTGGGGTTTGTATGCGTTTGCGTACGTTTGTGTGGATAGTATATTTGGGGTTTGTATGCGTTCGCGTACGTTTGTGTGGATAGTATGTTTGGGGTTTGTATGCGTTCGCGTACGTTTGTGTGGATAGTTTATTTGGGGTTTGTATTATCTCCCTTCTGTGTTGATAGTATATTTGGGGTTTGTTTTTTCCTCTTCCCTCTGTGTGTGTGTGTATGTGTGTGTGTATGTGTGTGTGTGTGTGCGTATGTCTGCGCGCGTACGTTGTGTGTGTGTGTGTGTGTATTGGTCTCTGTTTGTCCCTATAAAACTCACTTTATCCCTATCAGATACACTCTACCTACCTACCTGCAGTAGCGTGTATTCGGGTCAGCCACTTGAACACTGTTGACATTTAGCCCCTAGTGTTCAGTACAGTGACGTCACTGACGCTGTAAATTTCGGGACTATAAATATGGACTTGGGGATTTCCACAGGTTGTAGCTATACATATGTACTAGAGTTCATAAACAGGAACGTCACTCAAGCTGAGGCTATAAAAAGATAGTGGGGTTTTCCAAAGGAATAACCCACAAGTTGTAGTATAAATAGATAGTGAGATTTCATAGGAATTTTAGCTGATTATAGCTATAAATAGATACATGGGTGTTTATCCACGATCGTCACACAAGTTGATATTGTAAGTAGTTACTAATTTTATCCATTTTAGTCTAAACCATTGTAACTTAATTTTCGGGGATATGTTTATTTTCCTTTAAATTCTGGGACAATTTCGTCATTTTAGCGTTACTTTTAGTCACATCCATTTTGTCGTTGAGCATTTCCTTGATTATAGCTATTTATAGCATCATTACAATTATGCAAATTTTTTAACACCCCAGCACAATTTCAGGTCTTAGTAATGCTTTATATATAAATCTCAGGCTTTTACTAGTGTATGTCTGTCTCTGTTGTGCTTGGCCCTCTACCATCATTGTCCATGTTAAATTCCTCTGTGTGTGTGTTTGTGTGTGTGTGTGTGTGTTCTATCCCTCTCCCCTGTTCCATTTCCATAGACCCATCAGGTCGGGACCGTATTAAAATAGGGTCCCGACCCTGTTCCATTTCCCCTTGTCGCTCAACAGTCCCACGATTTATTTCCCATGTCAAGCTCCCCTTGTCGCTCAACAGACCCAAAATATATTCCCCATGTTAATTTCCCTTGTCGCCAAAGTGTCCCAGGGGTTTTCGTAATGTTAAATTTCCCATTGTCGCCAAAGTGTCCCAGGGTGGTTTTTAATGCTAATTCCCATTGTCGCTATATAGTCCCACCCTGTTTAAATTCACTTGACGCTATACAGTCCCATATTCCCATGTTCAATTCCCCTTGTCGCTAGGGTATCCCACATAACTACTGCTGGTTGTCTGTTATGGTTAGGTGTTCATTCTAAACAGGTGTCATCTATGAACAGATGTTCAGTTTAAGCAAGTGGTCCTTGTGAGTAGTATCTATTTAGGCAAGGCTAAAGATAACAATTATGGGGGGGGGGGGGAATGCGTCAGTTTTAACCTGTGTTTAGAATTTTTCATATTTGAAAAATCACTCTTGCAGAAGGATTATTTTCTGAATAGCTCGCCAACGCATTTTTCTCAACTGCGATAATACGCGCAAAAATGTAAAAGAAACTAGCTTACACAGCAATGGTAACATTGTAATTTAGTCATTTGGCTTGTGATAATTTGACTTTGGAGTCTTCAAAAATGTCAAGTATTTTTTAAAGAATATTTCTGTGTTATGTTCGTTTTTTCTTTGATGATTTCAACATTGAAACACGTTTATTTTAATGTAATGGTACATTCCAAATCTGTAGCAATTAGGACTACCAGTTTGAATGATAATCATGGTGTCAATATGCCCTTCCCTTTCTTTTCAGTTACTAGAACAGATTTTAAGCAATTTTTTCTGGCTTTCACTTGCATTCCCTTCCCATTTTTATACTCATTTACAGATATACCAGCATTATTTTCAAATGTAGTAATATCGTTCATGTTTACAAGAAATTTATCGAAGCGATGACTATTAGTACATTTTATTTTGATGGTAACTTGAACTTCGGGGGACGTATTAAAAATTAATTTTGAAGCATAGAAAATGTTTTATATATATATAAAAACATTTCTATACGTTTACGCTAATTGCAGCATTTCTCTTTGTTAACCCATTTAGGCTTGTAAGAGCCTCCTGAAATACCTACAAATGTCAAATGTCCAGTATTCAGTCTGTTCATACTCCCTCTTGTTCATTCGATTATTTCCTGTCCAACGTATACACCTGCTCGAATAAGACGTTCCAATATTCCAGCAACTTGGTCATATGAAAATTTGTCTGCTTATATCTTCTTATTATATATACATTATTTAGTGTGGTTGTAATGTTTTTCTCTCTTTGTATTGTCATAACAAGTTTTTAAATTTTCATGTTTATTTATTGAAGAAGACATATCTCGGTATAGCTTTAGCTACTTTGCTACTGTATCGGATGAACAGAGACAGAACATATGTCAATAGTGTTTATATTTGTGTGAAAATATTCCCAAAGGAAAAATGCACGTCTGTTACCGTGACATTGCTAAATAATACTAACTTACCGAATCAATTAATTTGCATTTATTTCAATCAAACGTATAAGCTGTCCAGATTATAATCATCCTTAAATAAAATCAGTCAAATTTAGCTTAAGTCTAGAAGTTTTCATAATATAGCAAATTATTCTTTGCGAATTTTTCTTTTTCTGAAAAGCTTGCCAACGCATCCCCCCCCCCCCATTATGTACCAAACCAACCTTGATAGAGATAAACATGGCAGACTGTGTATACCGATGTAATGCTGATTTTATAGGTTACATGTTTTATTGCAATATTTTCCAACATTTTATGATGTGGCGACGTCAGTGTCCAGAGATATATTCAGTACTCTATGGCTTTGATCTGTTTCAATATTTTATGTTGCTCTTTCCGTTTTTCTCAGATATTGTAATAAAGCTCAACAAATGTCACTATAACTGCTTTAATAACAACTGAAACAAAGTCTCGTAAAAGTATAGCCCATACCAAGGCCGAGGTCGAACTTCTGTGCAACAAACGTTCATAAATACTACGTTTCAATTATATGTATCTATTTGTATAAATAGTACTTTTAAGTTGACAAATAATTACTAAGTAGGCTACATTTTTGTCGTACTAAAAAAAATTTCAATTTATATTCCTGCAAAATTCTTTGTTAGACGAATTTATGTTACAGGCTGATGTAATAGCTGAGTATTATTGATCGAAACGTGTGTGTAATGGAACAAATACCGCCGATTGAAAAGTGTTATAGAACTTGAGATTGCACTCCCAGTGTGTTCGATGAATCTCGAGATTCTATTGCAGACAAAGAAATTTAGAAAATATAACATGACCTTTCAGCCCTATTTTGTTTGGTTTGCTTTTTGTTCTTAATTTTGTTTGGTGTTGTCATATTCTACTACCAGTGACTTGTGTTAAACAATTACTACTCACTAAGGCTATCAATTAGTTTTGTCATATTCCTACATGAGTGATTGGAGTAAAGGCTACCAATTAATTTTGTAATATTCCTACAGGAATGAGTGGAGTAAAGGTTATCAATTATTTTTGTCATATTCATACTGGAGTATTGGTGAATCCAAACTTGCTACTATCTAGAACTCTCTGTAAGTCCGCTTTTTTATTTTAGCATTGCCGTATCCTTATTATGGTGACTTGTCTAAAACAAAATACTACTCGCTTAATCTATCAGTTCGATTTTTTTTTGTTGGTATTTTGTTTATTTTATCCATTCACGAGTGGCTTGTGTAAACAAGACATCGCTCACTGGAATTCTCATATCTATACTAGAAACAATTAATATTCATAAATGTTAGGTTTCAGCATGGTTTGAAATAATGTCAATATTGTGCATGCCTGATAACAGCTTTAATCACGCTGCTTAGTACGTTGAAGTGTTGGATCTTTGATATTTATCAATATGATTTAGTTTAAAACATTTCTTTTCCAACAAGAATATATAAGGGGGTCAATATGCACATACTATACAGCATTACCACCTTCGAGAAGAAATCGTTATTACACAGTTTTGTCTATGACATTACACACTAGGACATTACCCACATGGATATTGTCCACTAGGACATTACCCACTGGGATATTGCCCACAAGAACATTACCCACTAGAACATTACCCACTAGGACATTACCCACTGGGATATTGCCCACTAGAACATTACCCACTAGGAAATTACCCACTGGGATATTGCCCACTAGAACATTACCCACTAGGACATTACCCACTGGGATATTGCCCACTAGGACATTACTTTTTGGGATATTGCCCACTAGGACATTACCCACTGGGGTATTGCCCACTAGGACATTATCCACCAACCTTTTGTACCTTACATTGATCACAGTTTAGTTGAAACTGCCGTGTTTTCAAATGACTGATTCATGCCGTGTTTTCAAATGATTAATTCATGCCGTGTTTTCAAATGATTGATTCATGTATTCAACACTGCTTTAAATATTAATGGATTTTTTACGAAATATTCTCGGGGGTGTACTTAATTTTCCACTTCTTGCACTTGGAGTATTTTATATCATATAATTGGAATAGTTCATTTATAAAAAGTATTTTAGTTTGTTCTTACCGTTACTATTCAAACCTATGACAATGGTTGAATACATTAAAATATATCACACAATAAAGACTTTATAGTTACATTAATATTATTTTCATTATTATTATTATTAGTAGTAGTAGTAGTAGTAGTAGTAGTAGTAGTAGTAGTATTACTATTATTATTATTATTATTATTATTATTATTATTGCTGTTATTATTATTATTATTATTATTATTATTATTATGTTTTTCTAGCTCCGTTTCTTAATATTTTTTTCTTGGATTAGGATGTTTATTGGAACACTCATTTGGGTGTTTATTGGAATCTCATTAGAATTTTTATTGGAAGTCTCAAGCTTTTACAAGTGATGTTTATGTTTACATAGTTCGTAAAGTTTTGGTAACATCATCAATTCTTCGGGGTCGGAATTCAGTTTATGCATAATTTATGTCGTTTTTGTTGATAATGATGATGTTCTCAGTGTTCTTTCTTATGTTTATAATTGATACCGAATCAAACTACATTATGTGGAGTGAAGATTAATACAAAACAAATGTCTTCTAATTCGAATTCATTATACAGATATATAAACAGTAAACTACGTATATCAACTCACAACAAGGTTGTTACACTCATGCCCTCTATCGCCGCCATCACCACGTTCATCACCTACAAAAGAGCATCAGTGTCTCAGTTCAAAGAGCTTTGGACCCATAACAAGGTGGTGGATTCGATACACGCTCAAATTAGCCGGAGTCGGCTGCCATTGTGCATTCTTGGGAAGGTCACTTAGATCCCATTTCCTCGGTATGGCATAGAGAAATTATGTGTTAAAAGTGCCGTTGAAACCAACAAAATCACCCCCTATACTACTACTACTACTACTACTACAACTTATACTACTGATGCCGCCATTACAAATATTCCTCTAACAAGTCTTAAAAAAAAAAGGTTACAAGTTTGGCTTATCGCCCGTGTATTTTCGTGTCCCGCATCTATGAGGGAAAGGCCGGCACTAAGTCAGTGGAATCTATGGGCTGAAACCTACTGTCATTCTTCATTAAAATATATTTCAACCAAGACATCCCTCTAATAATGAGACAATTGCATGCTTGTTGGTCCTCTGGGAATAGCAATATAGCTAAGCCAGAAGGTCTTGTTCCCTTAAAACACTAATAAATATTTACAATAGTAGAATAATGCATATAATGTTGGAAGAATCAATACAGAATATATTTATAGGGAGGTCTAGCGGTGAGAAAAAGAATCAAGTTTAAAATATAACTGCATTAGTTGTGGGTGATAACTGTAAATACACACGCACACGCATTAAACATATGTTAATGAGTTCATGCATTCACTATTATGTTTCACATTGTTTTATATATGTATACATTATCGTGTTTCTCACCATGCAATGCCTCCAATCCTGGAAAACATTGTTTGACGTAAACATTGACTACCACTGTAAGAAATAAGTCTGGTAAGTGAGGAATAAATGCTACAGTAATTTGTTAAGACGAAACTGCTTTCCTGCTTTTTGGGGTTGCTTCTTCAACTAGACAGCTGTGTCCTATTTATTCTTTTACGTCGTTCCTTGTTTGTTTGGGCACATGCTATGGTTAGTAACTTTCCAGGACAATCGGACAAAAATCGAGATCTGCTTAAAAGTAAGTAGATTTGACAGGCATCGATCAAGGTCGATGTTCTGGTGACCTTGGAATTCCCGGTCCACTTATGTTAGTAACCATTCAGAAAAACCGTTAATTTGCATCTAAGGGATAGTTATGTTGGAAAATGATTTGTTCTGAATGACGTTTAGCACTTTAACAAATGTGAAAGCTGTAATTATATTGGTGAATTCAATGGTCAGCAGAACTCGACCTCGTATCGGCGTCCGTCAGATCTTCGTTATGTCGGTGATCTCAATTTTATTCAGACTGACTTCCAAGACTCAGCGTT